>JAHRHZ010000289.1:8133661-8235052 GCA_024137785.1 Ginglymostoma cirratum | reverse complement strand
TGTGTGTGTGTGTGTGTGTGTGTGTGTGTGTGTGTGTGTGTGTGTGTGTGTGTGTGTGTGTGTGTGTCTCAGAAGCAAAGGCAGAAGGTGCTTCCCAGTGGGCATCCTACTGTCCAATATCTAGTCCCTCAATCATCCTACAATTTGCACACCCCTCTCACAAAGTCTCTGTGTCTGTGGTGGTCTCATCAATGTCATCAGATTCCTCAGAGCAGTTGAAGATCTGTGCTCTCCAGGTTTTCATTTGCAGTCAGTGAATTGTTAAGTCATCATAAATTGTCAGCTATTTGCACAGGTTGTCTTCTTGGAAATCTGGATGGATAGTACGTGCAAATAAGGATTTTCTCTTTGTCTAAACTAAGGGTCATGTTCTTCTCCTCCTCAGAATGGAAGATTTTATTTTGTTTTCTTTTTCTCTTGACTATGGATTTTACAGGTGATCCTTTATTTCAGGTGTTTGATAAAATATGCTTTTCTTTTGCTTCCTCACAGACTCCTACTGACTTTCATTCACATGCCGTGACTGATCCGGTTTGAGTAGTTGTCGCAACAGTTCATTTGTCTGTGTGAGATTTAATAAAAGAAGCTCCCATTTGGATGGCCATTCCCATGAAGGGATTGCCAATCTGCAGTTCTGTGACATTGCAGGGAGTTGGGAATTCTTTGATTGCTCTAGTGTTCTATGGGTTTGCTGTAATACCCATTGCACAAACAATATGCCCCGGGAACTTGATTGGAGGCTGTAAAAAGTCATCTTTCTCACTCAAAGTAAGACCTAATTTTTGCAAAATTTCCTGTCCTACTCTCACCTTTTTGTTGTGTGCCTTTGTGGTTAAACCATGTATTAGAATGCTAGTCATTTGGAAGATAATCCCAACTAATGCCTGTCATTATTCTTTTGAAGATTTCTGGTGCACAAGTAACGCTGAAAAATAAACATTAAAAGCAATATCTGCAAAATGGTGCCATGAATAATATTAAAAATTTAGATTCTTCATCCAAATAAACATGCGGAAACCATGGTTTCAGCATCAAGTTTGGTGAAAATGGTGCTCTTTCCTAGCTTTGTAAAACTTTCATCTACTAATTCCATTGAGTGTTTTTATCTCTCTGCTGCATTATTCTATTTGGTGTGATCCACACAGATTCTAAGTGAGTCATTTGATTTTGGGACTGATACAACGCCAGACGTCAATTTATTTTTTTTAAGCTTGGTCATTGGTGAAATCCCTGTGAAACATTGTCTCTGTTTTGTGTTTCACCTTTTTCAGGTGAGTATGGGACTTTTCTAGGTGTGAATAAGCAAATTGTCTTGGTAGCTCAGTGGTTAACACTGCTGCTTCACAGTGCCAGGGACCCAGGTTGAATTCCAGCCTTGGGTGACTGTCTGTGTGGAGTTTGCATGTCCTCCCTGTGTCAGTGTGGATTTCCTCCAGGTGTTCTGATTTCCTCCCACTGTCCAACAAAGTGCAGGTTATGTGGATTTGCCATGGGAACTGTAGGGTTACAGCAATGGGATGAGTCTGGGTGGGATGCTCTTCAGAGAGTGAGTGTACACTTGATGAGCTGAATGGCCTGCTTCCACACTGTAGATATTCTATGATTTTAAGATTACTGCTTTCACATTACATGATAAGCTGACTGTAGCTTTTCCTAGATAACAAGCATGGGGCTGGATGAACACAGCAGGTCAAGCAGCATCATAGGAGCAGGAAAACTTGACGTTTCGGGCGAGCAACTTTATGAATTCAGCTCTGAATCCATCATATTTTCCTTGGCTGTCCACCACATTGACTTTCTAAACAAGTCTCAGATTTGTGCAAGCTTCCTGCTATGTAAAGACCATTCTTGATTTTGAAACGTATATAGAATCTCAAGGATTACTTCGTCACCTTAATGCAGTCTCAGAGTCATGTTGCCTTTTATTGTTAGTTGGATACCTCCCAGTTTCTGGAGCCAAATGGTGGAGAGTTGGAACGGTTTTTTTCTTGATTCAATCATTTTCTGCGTCGGACAGGACTGATACACTGGCACCTGTGACAAGTTTGAACTGATTTTGTGCCTATTTACTTTTATGTCAGCACACCTTTTGATATGGATTCTTTCATGGAATGTTATTTTACTGCTGCTTGATTCTTCAGTTTTTGAGATTTTGCTTGTCCTTATTGATTTTTCTTTCGGTTTTTGGATTAACATCTTCGTACTATGCTAAACTGCATTATAATCTTTCCACAGATATAGCAGTCTGCAGTTTTGGTGAGATAATCTTTGAGCCAATGGAACCTCTTTATGTCACAGTGGGAACACTACATTATGGTGTCTGCCACCCTTTCTTCGTAATTCTTCAGCCTCAGCTTTGGTGTGCTTCCACATTTTTGGAACTGACATATTGTACTTCTTTAAATGTTACTGTCCATAATGGCTTTAACACCAGAAATAATAACTCTATGTGTGTCCTTACTTCACATTGTCTCACCACTGTTACTAAAGGCAAATCTTCCCCAGATTATTAAAAATCCAATAGTATTTCTTCCAAAACATTAATCTCTAATCATGTCATCTTTTAAGATCCCAGCTGTCTGCTAAGCGATAATGGTCATTGATAAAGAATCTATGCTGTCCCCAGACTTTTGCTTCCATATATTAAATTTTGTGCACTCCATAGTTTTATTTCACTAAGGACTGAAGTGCATACTGAAAATTTAGATAATCTCACAATATGTGAGTTTCATTTACCCCCTTGCCCTGCTAAAACGTTATCTCCAAAGCTGCCAATTGCATAGAGTAGGTACTGGCGTGACTTTTATTTGATTTCGCTGCCAACCCTGAAGCATTCCTTTAACGTGTGAATCATCTGTACCAGCCCTGCCACTTCTCAGCTGGCCCTGGGCCTTCCATGTCCAAGAAAGATTCTGGTAGCAGCAGGGTCTATTCCACGGCTTCACCCCATTAGAAACTGCTTCTTGTGCTGTTTTATTTAGACAGACGCTGCGCTGCCACCTGCTCCCTAGTCACTGGGCTGTTCCTTCTCTGATTTCGCCATTGATCTGTCCTCTTGTGCTACTGCCATTGAAGCTTCCTCTGCTGCTTTGTGCTGCTGCAGAGTCTCTCACTTTCTGTCATCATTTGTTATTGTGGTGAGCCTTGGAAGTGTTTGGCTGCTTTTCATTATTAAAGAGTTGAAATCTCGGAAGTTTTGAAGTCTTTTTTTAATTCAATGTTATCTGCACAATTTACGTTCAGACTTACACAAGAACTGCACAGCAGCATTTCTCTGCCCATGAACTGAACTCTTATGTGACTACTAACGTAGCTTAGTATTTACATTTAAGTATTAACCTTTGCATCTACTTTTGCCTACTTTTTACATTTAGATCTGTTGACTTTGAATCTGAATAATTTGGCACAGTGGATCTAAAACTTAGCATGTAGTAAATTATTGGAAAATAATCCATATTATCTTCCTCTGTATCATAGCATGTTTATACCCAGTATTTAACTTCTGCCTGCACCCTCTAACATCTACAAAAGAGAATTTATTTAAGTTTGTAATGCTGAGTTTGAAAACAATCAGCTGCATGCATGAGTAATTCTTCCATACAGAATTTCTAAATTAAAATAAAAAAACAGTTGATTCTGATGTAAAAATGCTCTCAAATGTCTCAGTGGATCAGGTAACTAATTATTTTGATTGATTTCTCCCAAGTTCTATACCAAAAATCCTTGTGATGATGCAGAAAAAAGATCAATTTTCATTTGAGGTAAGTGTTTTTTCTAAGCAACAACATAATCCTTTGCAACCTATTCAGTCTCAGTTCTGTGCGGTTCAAAGAGCTGGCTTTCTCAGTTCTGGATACCATAATCACTATTCATGGTAAACAGGACTGCTGCAGGCTGTGATCCCTCTATTGTTCTTTAGCACGATATGGCACCATGAAGTCAATCATTAATCAACATTTTCCAGTGGCTTCTACTGTTGGAAACACAACAGTTCCTTGGCTTCTTGAATAGGGGAAGATGTGTGTTAAAACCTATTATGTGTGCTTTGTATTGGCACAGTTCCTTTGCAGTGAAGAATATTTCACGGATTGATATTTATTCTTGCATAGAGCTATGACAGCTCTGATTTAGTTCTGGCTAAACATGCACAGGTTGTTTGATGTTCTCTCATTAATTGACATTATGCAAAAACTTCCAAATTGTGTGTCATGACTGGAATGTATACCCAAAGACTGCAGCTCAAGGCTAGCTGGTAATTGGGTTTCAGGCTTTGTCTGTATGTAGTCAGTGACCTGTAATTGCTAATCATACCTACTAATCAGTTCATCAGTACAGGACATTGAAGAATTTGGACAGGTCTGAGCTGGGCTAGCCTGAAATTTGTTCTGTAAGGCAGCTGGCGTGATAAATGGGATGGGGGTGAGTTCAGTTTAAGCTTATGTATAAAGTAATATTGGTCCCTGCCTCAGAACTTGTCCAGCTTCTTTTTGTATATAATCTGCATGAGCTGCAGCATATTCTAAGATCAATAATGCCCTGAGAGCAGAAGTCTGATATTTATTCTGGATATGCATTCTTGCAGCTTGTATGCATGTACCCTCCCTGTTTCTAATTTAGCTAATTCAAATAATTTGCACACATGTACACAGCTTACTCCCTCCATCATTTTAAATACTTCAATTGTGTTTCCTTTAAGTCTAATTTTTCACAAATAAAAATATCTAGCTCACTGAGAACATCACAATAGTGTTGTGAAGTTGTGTAGAGTACGTGTGGGTTGAGAGGCAGGAAGTTAGAATTTGGTGTTTGAAAAATGTTAGGGTGGAAAACGTTGCATGGTCCCTTTAAAATACGATGTACTTTTTCTGTGCTTAGAGATTTAAAATGGATGTCTGTGAGCAGCAGCTTGAAAGTTTGCAAGTACACAGAGAGCACCCAAATTGAAACATTTGTATTGAAAGGTTGTACAGTGAGCAGACCATGCAGCAGCTTTTTTTTTTACCCATGAAAACAGGCTTTTGAATGTAACTAATTAATTTGAACCAAACACGTAAATACCAAAACCTATTAAATTTAAGTCTGATGGTTTTGACAACATAGGACTAATCCTATTGTGAAAAATATTGATATGTCATTCAAGAATATAGAAAAAAGGGGACAGTTGGACAAAGGCCTGGAGCTAGCTGCCTTCTGCCAGAGCTCATGACTCTTAGCTCTCAAGACAGAATCACAGCCTCTCAAAGCCTCCTCTATGTCTTAGAGAAAGAACTATCTAAATAACAATGGTACCAATGGCACAAGTAGTAACATTCCTGACAAAATAATTGATAGAGAAGGCACAGAACATTCCAGAAGATATGTAACCTGGCTGTAATTTCGAAATACATTTCTTTATATAAGAGGGACTTATATTTACTAGAACAGTATATGACTAGAATCTTGCTTTATTTGGGATTAGTTAGTAGTTCAAAGGGCTTTATTTGGTTTGTCAATAGTTAATTTGTTTACTGTTAGAGTTAGATAAATAAATTGCTGCTTATTGATTTTAAAGTGAGTTTCAGGGATACATTTTATTTAACCACTAGAAATTGCTGAAAGGCAGGTTATGCCACTTTTCACACTCCTTTTACAGATTATGGGAAGGGGTATGCCTCTCGGGTGTTTCAGTTTTGGTTCTCAGAGTAGGGTCAACCGCCGGTTTATAACAGATTAGGGGCTTGTCATCTGGGATTTAAGGGGAGATGATGACCTAATGGTATTATTGCTGGTCTGTGAATCCAGAGAGCCAGATAACATTCTGGGGGCCCAGGCTCAAATCCTGCCACGGCGGATAATGGAATTTGAATTCAATAAAGAATCTGGAGTAAAGAATCTAATGACGACTATATATCCACTGTCAATTGTTGGAAAAGCCTATCTGGTTCACTATGTCCTTTAGGTAAGGAAACTGCCATCCTTACCTGGTCTGGCCTACATGTGACTCCAGACCCACAGCAATGTGGTTGACTCTGAACTGCCCTCTTGGCAATTAGGGATGGACAATAAATGCTGCATAGCCAGTGATGCCCTCATCCCACTCATGAATAAAAAAAATTTTGGACAGGTTTGAACAGATATAGGGTATGAAAGGTCCCTGCAAATTTGAACAGTCCTTGGAACTAGTGTCCTAGATCTTTAAATAAAACTTAAGTGAGAAGTGGAAAATCTGTTTAATTTTGGCTGCTTACAGTAGGTTAAATCAAAAGCAGGGTAATGGCTGTTTCAGTCACTCAGAGTTTTTGGGGCTGGGGAAGAAATGTCACGAAGTTATGTTACGAAGTTATGTAGAGTAATCATGAAATTCTAGCAGGAAGCTAGAATTTGTTTGTAAAAAGAACGATAAGGGAGCAGATTGCATTGTTCCTTTAAGAGGTAAAGTGCTTTTCTAAGCTTAGAGATTTGTACAGAAAAACAGAATGTAGCTGAAGATGTACAGCCAGTTCCAAAATCGAACCAATTGGCTGTGTGATTGGAAACCTTAGGCTTGTTTTGATGTTTTGGCAACTAGCTGGAATCAGCCAATTAATTTAAATCAAGCACTTACCGATTGAAGTCCAATTGAATTTAAATCTGATGGTTTTGACAACCTTGGACCAATGTTATTGTAAGAAAGTTGATATGTCCTCCAAGGTATATATGGAGAGTGTTTTTTTGAAAATCTGTGTGAAAGCGTACCACCATCTGAGAAATAAGCATTGGGCCCTCACAAGAAATCGCTAAACTCTCTAAGATAGCACTATCTATCCGTAAAAGGTACAACAGTACTGCTAGATAAGAGTCCTCGCAGAAGACTTCACAGAGAAAACATCCCTGACAGCTGGATCAGTGGAAGAAAGGTGTTTATGACTTGAAAACAGCAGAAGAAGGCATGTAGACTTTGAGGGATTAAGTTTTAATTTGCCTTCTTATTATTTGGATTTATATAAGTGGGACTTGTGTTTATCGGAACAGCAGATCTGCAGAATTTAATTCAATTAGGGAATAGTTAGTGGTTAAGGGGGAATTGTTCAGTTTGTTAATAGTTTTGTTAATTTGTTCACTGTTAGTGTTAAATAAATAAATTGTTATTTGTCACTTATAAAGTGAACATCAGGGATTTTCTTTCATTAACGTCCCCTCGCAGATTATTTGACAGATTATATAGGCGAGGTGAGCTTCTCTGGGTGTTTTGGGTTTAATTATTAGAAGGGAATCTCTACTCCTGCCATAACAGATTGGAGGTTTGTGGTTTGGTTTAATTATCAGAGGGGTTCGATTCTATTCTCCATAATAGAAGTGACTTGGGGTTTTTACAAACCGGGAGCAAGGCAAAGCTGTTGGAATTTTCGGATAAGCTACAGTTGGAGTTGCGTTTGTCTGTGAGAAAAGGAGAGATAATTACTGTAATAGCTCGGCATTTAAATTTGCTGGAAATGCCACCAGAATCTTTGGAAATGGCTAGAATTCAATTGAATTCTTTTTCATTTCCTTTATGAAATTGGTAAAACAGATGAACTGGCCAGAGACAGTGTGGGCAATGTTATTTCCGAACAAATTGGTAGGTGGGGCTAGTGAGGTGTTTGCAGTGCTGTCAGAGGAAGTGTCAGTAGACTATGAAGAAGTAAAAAAGGCGATTTTGAGTGCCTAGGAATTGGTACCAGAAGCATAATGACAAGGTTCAGAAATGTGAGAAAGGAGCCAGCTCAGACTTAGATCGAGTTTGAAAGAATTAAACAGAGCAACTTTGATCGATGGATGAGAGCGATAGAAAAGACATACGCGGCTCTGAGAGATATTGTTTTACTGGAGGAGTTTAAAAACTCACTTCTAGAAGTACAAGAACTCATGTCAAGGAAAAGGAAGTTAAAATAGTGGAAAGAGCTACAGAGATAGTGGATGAATCTGCATTAGGGCATAAATCGAAATCTAGCTTCTGACAGCAATTTCATTCCGTGAGGGATAGAAATTGGGAAAGAGGGAGATCCTTCAATGAAAACCAAAAAGTAGATCACACTGGGAACAGTTTACCACATGTGAAAAAAGAATCCCAAGAGGGTGGAAAAGAAATGAAAGACCCCAGGTGTTCTCACTGCAATAAGTTGGGACACACAAGGTCACAGTGCTGGTAGTTTAAGAAAGGCACTGGGAAAAAGGATGTGGTAAAAGAGGCTAAACCAATGGGATTAGTTGAGATAGTGAAGGAAATCCCAAGAGATGTCGAGGAGCTGCAGGAAACTGCACAGCCTAGTCACGGCTGGAAAGTAAAAAACTGCACAATCTTTTTAAAGACTTCTCCTGTATGGGTAGGATTTATGCAGGTAGAACAGGGGGAGTAGGAAAAGAAGTTAAAATATTCAGTGATATGGGAACTAGTCTGTCTCTAATAGTAAGAGAAGAAAATATTTGCACTCCTTCTGAAATATTGCCCGAGAGAGTGATAATCTGTGGAATAAAAGGAAAAGGAGTAGTGTTCCTCTGTGTACGATAAGGCTAGAAATTTTAATCAAGACTGGGGAAGTGATAGTGAGAGTGATGGAAAAGATTGGCTATTCTAGGAATACAGTTTGTTCTTCGAAACAATGCAGCTGGATCACAGATGGGAGTGGCACCTATTGTGGTGGAAAAGCCAAAAGAAAACCAGGGAATGGAGAAATGGAAGGAAAAATACCCTGGAATTTTTCCAGACTGTGTGGTAACAAGATCCCGCAGCCATAAATTGAAACAAGAAGGAAAACAAAAGAGAAAGATGAGGGAGTTGAGGTCCAGTTAGCTGACACTCTGTTTGATGAAATGGTAAAGGAAAAACTTAAGCAGGTAGAGGATCAAACAAAGGTGTTTAGTTCTGAAAGATTAATGGAATTGCAACAAAAAAAGGATGATAAAGGATTTATATCGTAAAACCTATTCGGAAAAGGAAGCAGAACGTGTTCCAGAATCATATTACCTTAAGGATAAAATCATAAGGTGGAAAAGGAGACCTTGGCAGGTTAATGCGGATGAGAAATGGGCAGAAGTTCACCAGGTTGTGTTGCTGGCAGTATACAGACAGGAAATATTGTGGGTAACACACAAATTATCTGTAGGTCATCTAGGAGTCAGGAAGACTCAGGCTAAGATAGAGAGGCATTTTTATTGGCCTGTATTACATAAGGATGTGGTTGAATTTTGCCATACCTGTCATATGCGTCAGATGGTAGGAAAGCCACAGGCAGTAATAAAACCAATGCCTTTGATGCCAATTCCTGCAATTGAAGAACCTTTTATGTGGGTTATAATCGATTGTGTAGGTCCCATCCGTAAAACCAAAAGTGGGAACCAGTATTAGCTAACCATAATGGATGGATCTACCAGGTTTCCGGAGGCAATTTCATTATGGTATGTCAAGGCAAGAAAAGTTGTGGAGGAGTTATTTGCTTTATTTATCCATTTATGGACTTCTCAGGGAGATTCAGTCAGACCAAGGGTCCAATTTTACTGCCAAACTATTTAAGGACATCTTGGATAGGTTAGGCATTCAGCACTTTAAACCAAGCGCATACCATCCTGAATCCCAAGGAGAGTTGGAAAGGTGGCTTCAGACCCTAAAGCCCATGCCGTGGGTGTTTGCCAGGATTACCCAAATGATTGGGATAAAGGTATCCCATTTATATTATTTTCTATTAGAGATGCTACAGATGAATTGACTTTGTTTATTCCATTTGAATTGATACTCGGACACTAAGTAAGAGGGCCTTTATAATTAATTAAGGAAACGTCCATAGACCTGAAGCCAGAGATCTCACAGTTGGACTATTTATCTGAGGTGAGAGAAAGATTAAACAGAGTAGGTGAATTAGTTAGACAATGTTTGAAGGTGGCATAATTCCTAATGAAGTAAGAAGCAGATAAAAAAATCTAAAGTTTGTATGTTTGCCCGTGGGGGATAAGATATTGGTTCTGTTACCAATGGTAGGAGATCCCTTCAAAGCAAGGTTTAGTGGTCTATACCAGATTGAGAGAAGTTAAGTCAGGTGAATTATCTGGTAAAGATGCCAGATAGAAAAATAATTTATTGGGTATGTCATGTGAACATGCTGAAATCTTACTATGACAGGGAAAGGAAACCAGATAAACGGGTATTAGGTATTGCCAGAGTGAGGAATCAAATTCAGGTGATTTGGATTTTGATGTGCCTCAGAATAATGAGGAGTAATGAATTGAATAATGAGGAAGTCCTTAAGAAATGGGATATGACAGTGAGCTATCTGTTCCAGGAACAGAGAACTGAATTGAATGACTTGTTGCAGTGTTATGAGGACAGTTCTGAGGAAAGGTCACTGGACCTGAAATGTTAACTCTGTTTTTTCCTTCACAGGTGCTGCCAGACCTGATGAGCTTTTCCAGCAACTTTGTTTTTGTTCCTGATTCACAGCATCTGCAGTTCTTTTGGTTTTTATTTGATATAGGGAATGCTGTTCTGAAAAAAACAGGGTTAATCCTTTCAAAGCAGTGCAGGTTCAGAAGGAAGTGGAAGCGATGCTCCAAGAAGACATCATAGAGATGAGTTGAAGTGAATGGAGTTCACCAAGCATAGTGATTCCCAAACCTGAAGGTACTCAATGATTCTGTGTAGATTATCAGAAGCTCAACGCTGTGACCAAATCTGACTCATGCCCAATTCCAAGGCTGGAGGACTGTGTGGAAAAAGTAGGACAAGCCACTTACATCATTAAGTTGGAATACTTCGCAGTTACTGGCAAGTACCTGTGTCGGAGCGAACGAAAGAAGTTTCTGCTTTTGTAACCTCACATAGGGTGTATCCATTTAGAGTAATGCCCTTTGGAATGAAAAATGCACCAACCACTTTTCAAAGGCTTATGAACAGATTTGTTGCAGGATTGACTAATTGAGTAGTCTGCGTAGATGACTTAGTGATCTTTAGCCACTCATGGAAAGATCACATGGAGCATTTGGCAGAGCTCTTTGAGAGGCTGCAAAAGGCAAAGTTGATCATAACGTTAGTAGAAACAGGATTTGTGAAGGCAAAAGTGACATTTTTAGGGCACAACATTGGATATGGACAGATGACACTGAGGAACATGAAGTTTAAGGCCATC
Source organism: Ginglymostoma cirratum (assembly GCA_024137785.1). Classification (NCBI taxonomy): domain Eukaryota; kingdom Metazoa; phylum Chordata; class Chondrichthyes; order Orectolobiformes; family Ginglymostomatidae; genus Ginglymostoma; species Ginglymostoma cirratum. The sequence continues at coordinate 8,223,938 of JAHRHZ010000289.1, read as the reverse complement.
AAGGAATTACCAAGACCATTCTTGAAGAAGAAAGTGCTACAAATTTTAGGATTGAGCAGATTCTACAGGAAATTTGTGCCAAATGTCAGTAGCGTAGTAGCACCACTGACAGTTTTGTTTAAAAAAAACACAAAATTTCGGTGGACAGAACAATGCCAGGAGGCATTTGAGAATTTAAAAGCAGTGTTAACCAGTGCACCAGTTTTGGCCACCCACCAAATTTCTTGAAACCCTTCAAAGTCGCCAACAATACAAGCAATGCAGGTGTCCAAGCTGTGTTGTTACAGGAGGATGTTTATGGAATTGAAAGGCCAATTGGTTATCTGTCAAAAAAAGTTCAATATCCGCTGGAAAAAATATTCAACCATTGAAAAAAAGTTATTGAGTTTGGTCATGGCCTTAAAACATTTTAATGTTGCTGTTGCAGACAAATGCATCAGAGACGATAGTGTATACTGATCACAATCATTTGACCTTTGTGGAAAGATTTAAGGCCAAGAACACCAATTTATTTTGTTGGAGCCTCATGTTACAAGCATTTACTTTACAGATTATACATGTTGCGGGTTGTGAAAATATTATCATGAATGCTTTATTGCCAGTTTAAAAGAAAAGTTTTTATATAAAATAGAAACAGTAGTGTTCAATGTTACAAATTAATAATAATAGTATAAAAAGTGTAACTCTGAATTAATGATATAATGGAGTTAAGGTTTTTTTAAAAAAAAAGAGTGACATGAAGCCATCTTTTCATAACATTGGTTTATTTTTTTCCTTTGGGGGAGGTGCTGTGAAGTAGCGTTGAGTGCTTGTGGATTAGGAGGTAGGAAGTTAAAATTTGGTCTTTGTAAAATGCTTGGAGGGATTGCATGGTCCCTCTAAAAGACAGTGTGCTTTTTCTGTGTTTAGAGATTTAAAATGGATGTCTGTCAGCAGCAGCTAGAAAGGTTGTCAATACACAGAGAGCACCCGAATTGAAGCATTTTTATCAAAAGGCCACACAGTTAGCAGGCCAAGCAGCAGTTTATTTTACCACAACAACAGGCTTTTGAATTTAGCCAGTCAATTTGAACCAGTTCCTTTGATACCAAAAACCTACTAAATTTAAGTCTGATAGTTCTGACAACATGGGACTAATCCTATTGTAAGAAATATTGATATGTCATAGCCATAGCCATACAGCACAGAAACAGACCCTTCGGTCCAACCAGTCCACGCCGAACATAATCCCAAACTAAGCTAGTCCCACCTACCTGCTCCTGACCCATATCCTTCAAAACCTTCCCTATTCATATATCCATGCAAATGTCTTTTAAACATTATAATTGTACCTGCATGCGCTACTTCATCACAATGTTCATTTCACACGCAAACTGCCCTCTGTGTAGAAGACATGTGCCTCATGTCTTTTTTAAATTTCCCTCCTCTCTCCTTAAAAATGTGCCGCCTAGTCTTGAAAACACCCATCTTCTGGAAAAGACAACCCCCATCAACTCTATCTATACCTCTCATTATTTTATAAACTTCTATCAGGTCACCTCTCAATCTCCTACGCTCCCAGTGAACAAAGTCCTAGCCTATCCAGCCTTTCCTTATAACTCAGACCTTCCATACCTGGCAACATCCTGGTAAATCTCTCCTGAACCTTCTCCAGCTTAATAATACCCTTCCTATAACTGTGCGACCAGAACTGGACACAGTATTTCAGAAGAGGCCTCCCCAATGTCCTGTACAACCTCAACATAATGTCCCAACTCCTATACTCAATGCACTAAGCAATGAAGGCAAGCATGCCAAATGCCTTTTTAATCATCCTGTTGAGATGTGACACAAAATTTAAAGAATTACGTACTTGCAGCCCAGGTCCCTCTGTTCTACAACACTACCCGAGGCCCTATCATTAATCATATAAGCCCTATTCTTGTTTCATCAGAGGTATAAAAGGGGGGCAGTTGGACAAAGCCCCAGAGCTAGCTGCCATCCACCAGAGCTAATGGCCTTCTGCTGTCAAAAGAGAATCACTGGCTCTAGCAGCCTTTGCTATGTCTTAGAGAAAGTACCGTCTAAATAACAATGGTACCAATGGCGCAACTCGATAATATTTCTGGCAGATGAATCGATGAAGAAGACACAGAACATTCTGGAAGACATGTAACCTGGCTATAATTTTGAGAGATTAAATTGTTTCTTTTTTATATATGTAGGGCTTGTATTTATTGGAACAGAAGTGCCATTAGAATGTTGCTTTATTCCACAATAGCTAGTAGTTAACAGGAATATATTCAGCTTATTAATAGTTTAGTTAATTTGTTCACTGTTAGAGAGTCAGATAAATAAATTGTTACTTGTTGATTTTAAAGTGAGTGTCAGGGATTTATCTTATTTAACCACTAGAAGTTGCTGAAAGGCAGGTTACACCACTTTTCCCAAACCTCTTACAGATTATGGTGCGAGGTGCTCCTCTTTTGGGGTTTCTGTTTTAGTTCTTAGAGGGGATCAACCTCTGCTCCATAACAATAACTTTAGGTATTAATTCCATGACCATCCTCTGCAGCTTTGCTGATGTCTATGCAATAAGAAGCATGAGATTATGGTAGAATGTTTTATGTAGCCAAACGAAGGTCTTGAGGATGTGCAATGCTGCTTTTTGTCTTCTATTCATCAACCTATCCAAATGTCCTCATATTCCATTTTATTTTGATTATTTTCTATGTTAAAACTCATGTTAGGACTTTTGAAAGAGCCATCCATGAAATTACCCAGGCATCCGAATGTGCCCTCAATTTTCATGGCTTTGCCATGCCCCAAAAGCTAATATGTTCATTGGACAGTTTGTGAATTGGTCACAAAAGATCACATTAAGTTGCAATAAGTGTTGATCTGCTCATTGGCAATCTTACTTCTGACATGTGCAGGATACATTAAAGCAACGTAAACTTCTTTCAGAACCTTGTTAAAAATGTTATTTGATTAATCGGAACAATTTTGTGTACTGAACTTTGAGATTATGGAACATACATAACATTTTAATTGAAGTGAGCCCCTTTTCATTTATATGGACAAAGAATTGCGATGCTAGAGATCTGAAACACACAAACACAGAAATTGCTGGAGAAACACAACAGGTCTGTGAAGAGAAAATGGAAGGGTCATTGGACTCAAACCATTAACCCCGTGTCCTCTCCACTGATCTCTGCTGAGTTTCTCCAGCAAATTTCTGTTTATGTGGGTTCATTTTCATTTATCATGTGTTACAACTCAGTGGGAGGAGTGCACTGCTGCTCTAATCCCATTACTCCATGAGTCACGATAAAGAATAAATAAAAATAACTTTCCAGTCTCTGAAATGGCAAATTAAATACTTTACAACAGGATTAAATAAGTAGTTCTATCCACCAGGTTTCACTGCAAATGCGATTATTGGTTATTATAAAAACAAAACATATTCAATAAAGATGAAATAATCTGTTAACATGCATAGTCAGCAGCAAAACTGTGTAAATGTTTATCTCTCCCCACAACACACACACACACACACACACACACACACACACAGACTGGCTTTCTGAAAGAAAACGCTTTTGGCCAATGTTTTATCCTTGAAGGCAAAAGGATAGAGAATCATAAAGTTGCTGGGTATGTTTCAAAGTCCATGAATCATGCACAGTTCTCTCAGAGGTCTTGCAGAATAGCCTGTGCAGGAAAACATCATTGAGAAGCTTCAGAGATAAAAGGTACTGTAGATGCTGGAGAATCCGAGATACTATCTACTAACATCATCCCGCCCCCTTGACCTGTCCGTCCTCCCTGGACTGACCTATCTCCTCCCTACCCCCCTACCTACACTCACCTTTACTGGCTCCATCCCCGCCTCTTCGACTTGTCTGCCTCCTCTCCACCTATCCTCTCCTCTATCCACCTCCCCCTCTCTCCCTATTTATTTCAGAACCCTCTTCCCCTCCCCCATTTCTGATGAAGGGTTTAGGCCCGAAACGTCAAGTTTTCCTGCTCCTATGATGCTGCTTGACCTGCTGTGTTCATCCAGCCCCATGCTTGTTATCATTGAGAAGCTCCTGCCTTGCTCTTTCAGAAAAATAAATACTTTTTCTCAAACTCAACAAGAAGGTTTTCCTTTCAGAAATGGGAGAGTTCAGCTGGGCAGCCTTTCCTCGCAGGCTGAAGACCAGATAAATAAAAAAAAAACACCCCTCCAAGCCAGTCACTGTTGAAACAGCTCTGATCTACAGCAAAACAGGTAGCTTTTAAAACAAAGTCTTTCAAAAAAATAAATATCTGATGTCCAAGGTGACCTTACCAATGACATATAGCAAAGAAATCATTTCAGGTATTTCTGCAATACTTCAAATAAATAATCTTTTCACAATTATTGTAAGCCTAAATCCTCTTGGAAATGTGAAATATAGAATGTCTTCATATTACACATAAAGAGAAATAACCAGGCTTCTCCGTGGTCAAAGTCCGTATAAATTTTCATGAATGACTTTTAGTGAAATGGAACAAGTACTCATCTTGTATAAAATGTCACTGCTGTGTTAAGAACCTCTCAAGAGAAGAACATTAAATAAACTCTACCCTGTCTATAAAGATTAAAGAAACACTATCTTGCTCTCCCTGTTTAGACTTTAACAGCTGATTTTCACAAGGATCTAAAATTGAGTGTGCACGATATTCAATGCCTTTTCTTTGACTACACAATACATCTAAAACAATGGGACTGCTCATTCTTGATGCTCAGGAGAAGCAATATGTTAACACTTTGAAAATTCTTGATTGTCATTTGATATTTAATGAGTGATATTGGTTTTTGGCGATAAAATGAAAGGGGCCCCAGTGAATATGAATATTAAAATAAAACTTCAAACTTTTTTTCAAGGTTGACTTTCAATCAACATGTCTTGGGGAGCTAGAAGAGTGCTGATGAAGAAATGCTTGTTTGTCAGTCTTTTAAAATTACACTTGCTGAACTTACCATGTTAAGAGACCAAAATATTGGGGGGAAACAGATAACAAGAAAAACTAGTGCTACAGTTATGAAGGCATGAAGGGCATGAATTAAGATAATAGGAAGCACTGTGTTCCTGCAAGTTTCCACTTCTTCCTCATGGGAAAATGACTATAAGGTGTTCAGATAATGGAAAATTACAGGAGAAAGCAAAAGAAAGATGGACAACATTTTGTAAAGATGCGAGATATGGTTTAAACAAAGGTTGCAAAATATAAATGGGTATTGTGTTTTTAAATAAAAAGCTATGTTAGATAGTGTGGTTTATCAATATTGTGAACTCATCCCATCTGGTGAAAAAAGGTACAAAATATTGAATGCAGCAGAGACCTATACTGCATTTGTATGGAGAAGTCCTTTTTAACTGTCAGATTGAGATCTCACAGAATGAGGGCCTGCCTGATCATTGGGAGAAGAATCTACAGTAACAGGAGACAGCCATACCTGGTAATGGTATGACACGGTTAATAGCACATTTGGAATATGAAGACTTTACTTGCTGGAAGTAAAATAATATATTTAAGCATTCTAATGCAGGATATCTGTGAAGAATTGATTTTGCTGGAGTAAAGTTAAAAAAAAATCTGCTTTTTAAATTATTACTTTCTTTTCATGTTCTATAACTGATAAGAGCTATGAGGAGGTGTTTTGAATCAATTTGTTCAGATATGTTACAAGACACTTCTGGGGTGGGTGGGGCTTGAAACCCAGGCCCCTCGGTTTAGAAATAGGAGGACTAGCATTACACCATAACAGCCCCCAAAACTTCTTCCATATAGGACAGAAAGTCATAAAAATCAGTTTCCTGATTTATGAACTACTTGAATGACTACTAGCTATAGTAGTCATACTAATTATGACTACTACGGACTACTTTTTTCTTTTAGTTTGTTGATGCTAATAGTTTGCCAATTCTACTTTTATCTTATATTTTGCAGAGTGCACCAAATTTTTTCACATCGAACTCTAATACAAAGTTCTGACTTTTGGCCATTCCACCCAGAACATGCACAGTAGTAATGCTTGCACATGGGGCCAAATGACTGATTGCCCCATTACCTCAGACTGCTGGATACCTGGACAACTCTACCTGAGTTAACTGGTTGGCCAGTTTATAATGCAGTGGGGGAGCTATGATAGATACAGAAACCGAATGCCTTTTTTTAGGAGACACTTGGTTGAGCCACCAAGTCTTTTGACCAACTTCATGAGGGTTAGAGTTGAAGAGATCCTGGAAAGGAACACGAGACACTTTTATGGGTCTCAGGAGACTAAAGTCAAATGGTACCTCACAGCAATAAATCAGTTTGGCTTTCTCAAGCCAGAACGATAGCTGCAATGAGAAACTGAATCATCTCTCATTTTTAACATAGCGTGGTCATCAGTCTTTGGCTGCACTGACAGCAGTGACTATTGCCATACTTGATTTGTTTGACATTGGCAATGGGTCATAAGCATGGAAAAGTTCCATTCTTCAGTACTGTCATTATTTACACAAAGAATAATAACTTTAAATAAAGCTAAAAAACTAAAGGTAGAAATACTGACTTACACCTTGATTTCTTCCCCTTGATTTTACATTTCATTTAAATATGTTGACTTGTCTACTGTTGTCAAATCCACAATACCAATATAGTTTTTGATCCAATTTAATCTATTTGATCCTGATGCTGGCATACCTTTAATAAGATTTGATCTAAATCCACATAGAATGATGGAACCAATATTTACTTTTGATCTATATCCATTTTATAAACTGAATGGGACTTAAAGTTGATGAAGAAGGATCGTGTAAAAATGGTCAATAAAGATTATAACAAATCATTAAATGTTTATCCAGTAACAAATGAGACAAGGCTAAGGCAGCCAGAGCCATGTATAGTATTCCAATAAAAGCTCCTGGAAAGAAAATTAATGCTGATGGAGAAGTTTCTTTAACATTTTGGGTAAAATTGATTATTATCCATTTCCTCATGGAATCCTGAAAAATCAATTCACCACTTTTAGAGTGTTTCTTTTTACTGCAGTTGTCTTTGACTCAAATGGCCACACAAATGGCATCCTTTACTACTTTAGTATAATGTTTTCCCATATCCCATTGCAGTAATTTTATGGTCCTTTTGACTAAAGTTGTCATTTTAGTGTCAAATTTGGCTATGAATCTGCACTTTACGAAAAGAAATCCTAAGTGAATTTTGCGCACGACTATTACAGCTGTGAAGTAAACAGCTCGATGTTTCTGGAGTTAAAAGAGAGTGTGGATAAATTTCCAATCTGCGTATTATACGTGTGTTGAATCAAGAAAAGGATTTTCTGCCTGTGGCTTGGCAGCCAAAGTAGATACACCATGGGTTTCTAAGTAAGTCCATTGGTAACTCATTGGAAAAATCATTGCCATAAATGCCACAGTGTTGTAATCTGTTGGAAGTCTTGATAACTGGGGTGTTTTCCTTAAAAAATACAGGTCCACTTGCAAGCTTTAATGTGGCTAGACAAAAAAAAATAAAGAATAGTATCAATTTTCTCACTGGATGTACCTATCAATTATTTGATCATGTTTACACAATGGCAGTAGGTCATGATACTAATCAGGAGAACACAGAACTTTACTGACGTAGATCTCAAACTCTCTGAGGAGAAATTGAAGCTAGTAGATATGGCCTGTTGTGTATGCATATCAGGAAGCCCTACAGAAATATTACCGGAGAAATATGTCAGCTGGGGGAATGTGGTACTGATCCAACTACCTTAGAACTGCAGACAAAGCCTGCACATTTCAATGATCTTACCAGGGCAGATAAGGTAACACACTGGACACGCTACCTTTTGTTTCCTTGTGCATGTGGCCCAGAACATATTCTTAACCCTGTTAAAGCAACACTTGCACAATTAAACTTCAGAAATACTTCAAATAAGGCAGGATTGGGCTCCAAAGTGTTGTTTGTATTGTGCTTACCTAACTCCTTTAATTTTGGAGACGATTATTTTTCTTATGCACTTTGTGTCCTCTTATGATTCAGTCTGCCTGCCTTATTGTAATACACACAATTTAAACACATACAAATGCACAAAGATTAGAAAGCAGACTATGCCACTGACAATGAATATTTGCAAATATTAATATAAAAGTGTAACTTAGATGAATTAACTATTTACAGTGGACATTCACCTGATATTTCACATCCATCAGGATATTGCTGTAGAACTGCACACCTGATCTCTAATCAGCTGGGTAACAGGTTCTGTTGGACAAATTCCTATGGCTAACCTCCTGGGACCATGTAACCCTGGCTACCTTGCACCCAGACAAAAAAGGGATCCTCTTCCTCTCATGGCCTAAGGAACGTCGGGACTTTTCCCAAAGGGTCCAGTTTAGTTTCCTGCAACTTTTTACCCACTCCACTACCACTTCCTGGCTTTCTGGACACCGTCAGTAGCTTTGGTCTGCACAATTACTGGCCTTACCTTTTCAATGTTGAATCGCCAATCTGGAATCCTGTCTTTCTCTTCAAGAGGCTGCTCCAGCTCAGGGATGCTGTTAGCTGGACTGGCTAGGCATTCAGCAATTACATGCCTTGCCTGAGTCTGACCATCATCAGTGACTTGATACTCACAGGTCTTGGTCTACTGCTGTTTCTTTATTTATCTCTTACCTTTAACTCCTCCCCACCCCCCCAGCTTGCCAATGACGCTGTCCCCTGCGAGAAGAGATGGAAGAGACCCGGAAGGATTGATGTCCTCTTCCCCACTATTGCCAACTGCTGGTGGAGACCCTGCTACATTATTTTTTGGGGGATGGAATCAAATCTGCCGGGCTGCTACTTCAGTGGAAAAACTGCAGGAAATCTGGACATAAATCTGCATGATCCATACTAGATTGAAAATCTCATACTGTAACGAAAAGAACAAAATTCATTTTTACGAAGTGGAGCAATAAATGCATGGACACTAAAAGGGGCAAAGAACATCAGAAAAGATCAAATTTATTAATCAATTAAATACTTGTCATATGCTATAAAGATATGAGGTACTGCGGAGTGTTTAGTGCAAATTCTGAAAATTTTTTTTTTATTTCTTTCACTCTTGAGATGTGGGCAATGTTGGCTGGGGCACTATTTATTGCCCGTCTCTGATTGTCCCACAGATAATAGTAGTGAGCTGCTTTCTTGAACTGCTGCAGACAATTTCGTGTCGATAACCCCCCAGTGATGTTAGGGAAGGATTTACAGGTTTTTGACTCAGTGATACTGAAGGGAGATAAATTTTCCACTTTGTTGCATGAGTGCCTGTGGTGCAGCTATACTTGAACAGCTTGGCTACAGGTGTTGCAAGTTATGGGCACTCATCACATTATTACTTCAGAACTGTTATTGGTGGAGTAATAACAGCTATTATGACAGACCCCGGATGGTGATGGTTTTGTCTGGGACATTGTCCATAAGATATGATTCTGTGAGGATGACCATGTCAGGTTATTGTTTCACTGTGAGACAGCTCTCCCAATATCGGTGCTGATTGCCTGAGATGTTCGCCAAGAGGACTTTGAAGGTCAACAGACCTGTTTTTGCTGTTACTTTTTCCAGAGCCTATGTCAATGGTGGTGTTCCATCCAGTTTCATACCTTTTTGAGGTTTTGTTTTAGTAGTTTGATAGGATTGAGTGGCCTGCTGGGCCATTTCAGAAGGCACTTTAGAATCAACCACATAGATGTAGGTTGGGAGTTACATGTAGACCAGGCCAGGTAAGGGTGGCAGATTTCCTTTGCTAGAGGACATTAAGTCAACTAGATGGGTCTTTTTTAAATACAATGGTCATGGTTTTATGGTCATTGGACTTTTAATTCCACTTTTTTTTCAATTGAATTTAATTTCCACTTTCTGCCAATGATGGGTTTTGAGCCCAAGTTACCTGAACATTTCCTGGATCTCAATGACAATACCACTATGCCATTATCTGCGCTATACTTCACTGAGAGCCAAGTGTGTTCAATTATAGCACAAATATAATTATAAGCCACTTTGTTCGAGTTTTCTTATTATGGTTATGACTTCCTTATTCCTCCTGATGGGAACATGTGCCTTCTCTATCCGTAGAGATATTTCATTAGGGAGGTCTTTTGGATTGATGCCCTTGTTGATTGGGGGTGTTTATTGTCACTTGATTTCCTGAAATGTTTAATATTTAAAAATTACTATAAGATCAACTTCACCTTGAGAATCTGGCACTGTATCATTACATAAGTCACAGTAAGACGAGACATAATAAGGCAAAACTGAACAAAAACAAAATTGCTGGAAAAGCTCAGCAGGTCTGGCAGCAAGTGTGAAGGAGAAAACAGAGTTAACATTTTGGGTCCGGTGACCCTTCCTCAGAGCTGCGGTATCCGCAGTTCTTTTGGTTTTTATAAGGCAAGACTGAAAATCATTTGGGACTTTCACATTTTCTTGACATTGATCAATCTAACCACCTAGAAAATAACATCCTTTGGCTCCTTTTCCCATTTTCTCCCACAATGCTTTGAGATAATTTCCTTAGGCTTGTGCATGAGGTAAAGCTTCTTGTAGCTCTGCAAATTGCAGAGGCTGGTCCATCTGTCACTTGATTGATCAAATTGTGGAGTTGTAAGAATATGCATTTGCTATTGATTTGACTTATAATTAAAACCATAACTTCTAATGAGCTAGACAGTTTCATTAGTTGTCTTCAGCTCAAGTAATGATCTGAAAATTGTTGGAGACAGAGGAAGTTGGCTCTTAAAACTGCTAATAACTCTTTCAAGGAATTTTGTATTCTGCGGTGACAGGAAGTTATTTGTTTAGTTTTGTTTTTGCAAATAGGATGTCACCTCTTCTGGATTTTAGCAACCTTACCTTGTAGTGCACCAAAACTAGGATATTAATTGATTGATTTGATTTATTGTCATGTGTACTGAAGTACAGTGAAAAGCTTTGTTTGCGAGCAGTACAAGCAGATCAAAATAAGCAAGGACATACAGATCATAGGGTGACAAAAACTTGGACAGAGTAAGGCATACAGGTTACACCGCACAGGAAGTGTGCCAGACAAGATCAACATTAACAAGATCAGCACTATTTGAAGTTAGAGAGTCCTTTCATCAGTCTAATAACAGCAGGGCAGAAGATGTTCTTGAACCTGGCGGTGCGTGTGTTCAAGCTCCTGCATGTTCTGCCTGATGGAAGAAGTTGTAGGAGAGCATTACTAGGGTGGGATGGGACTTTGCTGATGTTGTCAGCCTATCTGCAGCAAAGGGACGCGTAAATGGAGTCCGTGGATAGGAGGTTGGCTTCCGTAATGGTCTGTGCTGTGCACACAACCTTCTGTAGTTTCTTACAGTCCTGGGCAATCCAGTTGCTGTACCAGGCCATTATGACTCTGGACAGTATGCTTTCAGTGGTGCACCTGTAAACATTGGTGAGGGTTCTTATAAACATGCCAAATTTCCTGAGCCGCCTGAGGAAAAAGAGACGTTGTTGTGCCTTCTTGACCATCGCATCTATGTGGGAAGCCCAGGACAAGTTGTTGGTTATCGTCATTCCTAGGAACTTGACGCTCTAAACCCTGTCAACCTCAGCTCTGTGGATATAGATGGGGTTATGTTCTCGCCCTTTCTTTCTGAAGTCAATGATCAGTTCTTTTGTTTTGTCGACATTGAGAGAGAGGTTATTCTCATTGCAACATGTCACCAAGCCCTCTATCTCCTTTCTGTAACCCTACTCATTGTTGCTTGATATCCATCCTACCACGGTGGTGCTGTCAGCTAACTTGCAGATGGCATTTGTTTGGCATTTGGCAACACATTCATGGGTGCACAAGGAGTACAGTAGAGGTGCTGAGAACACTTACTTTGGTGGGGGGGGTTGAGTGTTGGGGGTTATCATGGAGAAGGTGCAGTTGTCTATTTTCACTGATTGCGGTCTATGGGTCAGGAAGCTGAGGACGCATTTGCAGAAGGCGGAGCTGAGGCTTAGGTCTTGGAGTTTTGAGATCAGTCTAAAGGGGATAATGGTGTTGAGGGCAGAGCTGTAGTCAATGCGCAGGAGTCTGATGTGGGTTTTTTTGTTGTCCAGGTGTTCCAGGGATGGGTGCAGTGTTAGGGAAATGGTGTCCGTTGTGAACCTGTTATGTTGGTAGGCAAATTGCAGGGGATCGAGTCAGGTTGGGAGGCTAGAGTTGATGTGTGCCATGACCAGCCTCTCGAAGCACTTCATGATTATAGAGGTCAGAGCCACTGGGCAGTAGACATTAAGGCACATTGCATATGCTTTCTTAGGTACTAGGAATATGGTGATCTTCTAGAAGAAGGTGGGGACTTTGGCTTGAGGAGGGAGAGGTTGAAGATGTCAGTGAATACCCCAGCTAGCTATTCTGCGCAGGATCTAAGTGCACAGCTGGGGACTCCATCCAGGTCCATCGCTTTCCTTGGGGTAACTCCTAGGAAGACCTATCTGACGTCAGCAGCAATGACAGAGGGAACAGGTGTGTCCGGGGCTTTTAGGGCAGGTGACACTGTGCTGCTGGCATTCTGCTTGAGCTAGGCATAGACAGCATCGGCACATTAAGGAGAGATGTGTCTTTGTCCGCTATCTTGCTGTGCTTCATTTTGTATCCTGTTATGTTGCTTAGGCCTTGCCACAGGCAGTGGGAATCTGTAAGGTTGGTTTGGGCCTGTAACTTGGTATTAGGCTGGATGTTCCAATAAGTGGCAAAATCACACAGAGTGCACTTCTTTTAATAAAAAAAGAGGGTGCTCTGCGTTTCTTAGAGGAAATTTGGATGACAGTTTCCTCAGAAATGTACAGCTGCACTTCCATTCTGTCAATTCTTTCATAGTGCAGAATGTCACAGAATGTCATACAATGGTAGTTCAGGAAAGTTTGGAAAAAGAACGATCATCTCCATGCATATTATTTAACATAAACACAAATGAAGATATAATACATTTTTCTGGCTTTATGTCCAATCAAAATACTTCCAATTTAAACCAAACAGAGTTTTGACTCAATATAAAATTGGGTTTACTGGTGAATTTGTTAAGAAAAATCGATAATATGTTGTGATATTGCATGCAACTATGATCAGACAAGCATGTATCTTTAGGAAAGTTAAATGAGGACATCAGTGTTATATCAAGCTGTTTAGTATTCCTGTATAAAGATATGTTGAACTGCTATTGCTGTACTTTGTAATCCATTAGGGAAGACAGTTAGTCAATTGGATTGAGCTTAGACCTTATAAATAAAACAAAAAGTGCTGGAGAAACTCAGAGTTTCTCTGGCTCAGACTGGAGAGAAACAGAGTTAACGTTTCTTGCCCAGTTTGACTGTTTTTCGGAACTGTTAGAAGTGGGCTGTGTGCAGTTGGGGTCTATGAGATGGGAAGCTGTGGACAGGAGATCTTTCGAGGAGATGAGGTCAGTGACATTCCTGGAAATAACAACTTGACTTTGATTGATGGGGTCATGATTAGGGGCAGTTAGGAGGAAGTATCCACAAATTGGCACTCAGTCTCTGCAAAGTAGAGGCGAAGGGCCAGATGGCAACAGCACCATCCTCATCAGCAGGTTTGATAACAAATTCAGAGTTAGACCTAAGAGAATAGCCTGCAGCAAGTTCAAACGGAGACAGGTCAGCAGAGAAATTAAATGGTTGATGTCATGTCATCAGTTCTTGACGAAGAGATCAAGTGCATGAGAAAAGCCAGAGGGAAAGGTGCTAGTGGAGGGGGATTATTGGAGCTGGGTGAAAAAGTTCCTGGAATGTGGACAGGATTCTTAACAAAAGAAGTGGGCATGAAGGCAAAGACCATGGAAGAAGAATTTGTCATGTTGTGCTCAAAATTCATTAAGGTGGGGGCATAAAGAGATAAGGCCACTTAACTGAATATACTCAAGAAAGGGCTAGGTAGCTTTCAGATTTTAAGGCAATCAAGGGAAATGTGAAGAAAGCAGGAATATTGCATTGAGCTAGGTTATCAGTTATGATCATTATGAATGCTGAATTTCCCACTCTTGCTCCTAGTTTCTCTGTTTAATACTTTATTCTATATTTCTAGGTCTACGAGTATAGAACTCTTGCTGAGCACAGATCATTCATCACTGGAGAGTGGAAGGTGAGAGGGTATGTTGAATACGCTGCAAAGAGTGGGAGTAGGAGAAGGGATGGAGTTGGAGAGAAGGGGAGGAGAGTAAAATCCACAGGGGCTTCGTAACCAATCAGTTTTTTTGGAACTTACATTCCTAAACACCAGAAAACGGAAAAAAAATTCTTTAACTAGAGTGTCGAATGAGATAAAGAATGAAATGGAGCTGGGTACAGGGACCACTTTGAGATGGTGTAAGATGGTGCTGATGGTCAGAGAGGTTGAGAATGTGCACGTGGAAGTGCATGGCACTGGGTATGGATCTCAGGACGTGGCAGGAACAGCTATCTGAACAATGTTGTATGTTGCAAAGTTACTTGTACTCTGCAGTGGATATGAAACATGAAAGATAGAACTTTAGTCAACAATCATTGAGGAGAGAGATTGGTCTGTGAAAGTAAGTTTTGGATAACACTTGATCAAACACTATGAGCAAAATAGAAAGCCATAAAGGTGAACAAGCCCAAAAGGCTAAAATGGAAATCCCACTGGAGCGAAAAGCAGAAGTTCTTCAAGGTGGACATACCTGGAAGACAGGGAGCAGTGAATTAAAAACTCAAATAAAAGCAAAATATTTTGAATGCTGAAAATCTGAAACGAAAACCGAAAGTGCTAGAGAAACTCAGCAGGTCTGGCAGCATCTGTTGAGAGAGAAATAGTGTTCGGGTTTCATGTCCAGCATGAATCTTCTTTGGAATGGCTGTTTGTGATAGAGTTGTGATGATTTTAGTTGCTTTTGTATAATTCTTCTGAAAACTTGTTCATAGTGAGAACTCTGTCTCAGTGTTCATGTTACCATAGATTCACTGATGGAAGCAGATCCTTCGCACCAACTGGTCTGTACCAACCAGATATTTCAATCTGACCTAGTTCCATTTGCTAGCATTTGCCCCATATCCCCCAAACCCTTCCCATTCACATGCCCATCCAGAAACCTTTTAAATGTTGTAATTGTACCATGCTCCACTGCTTCTTCTGGCAGATCATTCCTTACATGCACCACCCTTGGTGTGAAAAAGTTTTCCCTCAGGTCCTTTTTAAATCTTTCTCCTCACACCTTAAACCTGTACTCTCTAGTTTTGGACTCACCCAACATACAAAAAGACCTTGGCCATTCACCCTATCCATGTCCCTCATGATTTTATAAACCTCTATAAGATCACCCCTCAGCCTTTGATGCTTCAAGGAAAAAAGCCCCAGCATATTCAGCCTTTCCCTATAACTCAAACCTTCCAGCCCTGGCAAAATCCTCGTAGATCTTTTTTGCACCCTCTCAAGATTAACAAAATCCTTCCTATCGAAGGGAGACCAGAACTGTATGCAGTATTCTAAAAGTGGCCTCACCAATGTCCTGTAAAGCTGCAACATGTTGTCCCAACTTCTATACATAATGCTCTGATCAATGAAGGCAAGTGTGCCAAACGCCTAATTCACCAACCTGTTTACCTGTGAGTCCACTTTCAAGGAACTATGCACCTACACCTCTAGGTGTCTTTGTTTGGCAACATTCTCTAGGGCCCTACAATTTACTGTATAAGTCCTGCCCTGGTTTGCCTTACCAAAATGCAGCATCTCACGTTTATCTGAATTAAACTCCATCTGCCAGTCCTTGGCCCATTAGCCCATCTGATCAATGTCCAATTGTACTCTGAGGTAATCTTCTTCATTACCTTATACACCACCTATCATCTGCAAACTTACAACCATACCTCATACATACCAAAGTTAACATAATACCACAGAGAACACATCATAACACAAAACATTTTTGCCCCGCTCTCCATTCTGTCTTCTCTTCACTTAAAGGACAAAATGTTTTCCTCATACACATGATATATGTTTAAATTTTCCATCAGATGAGGACAAAAAAAAATAAGAAAATAGGTGTCTTTATTAATGTATGCCTGCACCTAATCAGGAGATAATACTTTGATGATTGTTAGAATCCTCATTTTGTGCCAGCACTCCCTGTAGTGTTAATTCAGTATACTTCTTGCAAAGCTGAGAAAACTTCCCCAGTTTCTGGTTTTGAAATTCAGATAAATCCAGTTCTATTTGTTACCTTCATGTTGTTTTCCACAATGTACTGTGCTTGAATAAATTTAGTTGATTTTCTTTTGGGTAAAGAGTGAACAATATAACAGCGTCTGGAATATCAATTTTTGTCTTTAATGGCACCCATTGTGGTGTTCTCTTAGGTATGAAGGTAATAAAACAAAGGTGGATTCAGACAGATTCTGGAATGGACACCCAATTAAGGACTCATAGATGACAAAGGTGATTTTGACTAATTGTTATTTTACCCTTTACCTTGAAGTGTGTTGTCTGCTTCTGTGCAAGCAAACCAATATGCCAACCTTTTTCAATGTAAACGTGGTGTATCATCTAATAAAGTGCTAAGTGGACTCATGTGGAGCAAAGTGATAGAGGGTAAAGTCAAACCTTATGAAGCAAGGATAGGTGGAACAGTCAAGTAATGAATGAATTCATGTGGAATGAAGTGAAGGGAAGTGAAATAGGATCGTTTATCGAGAAATGAAGTGAAATTAAGATGAGTAAAATTAAGTCATGTGCACAGGAATGGGTAATGTGCAGTGAAATTTTAGGTGTGTGGGAGTTTGGCTTGGAAAGAAAACCTTTGTTTGGGTGAATACTAATTCAAAGCTTAGTGAGTTGTTTTACATGATACAGCAAAAAAGCAATTTATAAAGTCATGGAAACAGTCATAATAGATATATTCATGAATCTAAAATTATTATTAGAAAGTTGTTTTGCTACAGTTATTTCTGTCAACTTAAAAACACATTTACAAATTAAGGTAGATTTCCCGGATAGTGCAATTGGGTTCTCGCGTCTGTTGTGTGCAAGTCTTGGTCATTTGGAAATCATGTTCTCGATCCAAAATGATCCCAAAATTCCTCCAGCAGCAAAGTGGACAAAATTCGGAGCTTTAATATAATCATACATTAGGACTGTGACACTCTAATTTCATCCAGTTGGGATCAATATGGAAATATCAGTTTGTAAATGCTGCAGGGATGCACAATCATTTAATACTCAGTGAATAAGGAGAGGAAAACACCATAGTATACTCGTAACTTAAATACTGTTTCTTAATTGTGACCAATTATAAACACAAATATTTGATACAATTATCAATGCTAATTAGAAGACAGCGTTCTAGAGATGGATTTTTTTCACTGCAAGTCCACAGTGATACAATGTCCTGACAAGGATCTTCACCCGAGACAATAAAAGTATATTTACATATTCATCTGCTTTTGGATTCCAGATAATCACAGCACTCTTCGTGTTGTTTGATTGCTATTGAGTTGTGGATTTAAATGGCCCTGTTTGTTTGGTGGGAAGACCTCATTACATGCAGAGCGGGTATCTCCCAAATTAGAAATGAACTGTTAGGAGAGTATGAATGGGTCAATGTAAAACTGCATAGAATTGTGTTGTCGGTTTAGCACCCCATTACCCCTGGTAATTACGGGTAAAATTACCCTGCCCCAACACCCACAGGTTTCAGAATATACTGGATTTATACTCACGCAATGTAGAGCTGGAACAAAGTACGTAATCCATTTCAGAGAGTCTCCCTCCTGAATCTGTCAGTTCCTGACTCCAGACTTATGTTATTGGTTTAGGGTCATATAAAGATGAAAAAAAATGACAAGTGAATGCTAAACCTGCAACATCGATGCATTTTAACCTAGCTTTCTTTTTCAGTTGTTAATCCTTTCCAATATTATCTCTTATTTTACGATGTCTAGTACACCACAAAGATGGTCAGAGATTGTAACACTAAAGCTTCTTTGAGAATTCAACCAATGATGTCGTGAGCTTTTTAAATTTCAGCTTAGCTTTCAGAAGACATTATATTTCCAATATTTTGCTTCTGCTGCAAATGTTCCAATTAACATCAAATTACGGGCTGAATTTTGCCAGAAATTGGCTGTGTTGTAATTTCTCAGTTGTATAGAGAGTTTCTCTCTGTGATCCATAGTGGGTTTTCTCACACTATTGTCAGCGTCAGAGGCTTATCCTGTTTCCTCAGGATTGCTGCACAAGACCATGGTCCCAGCCTCATCTGAAGTTGCCATCCAGGTCACTGTGATGTCCACGATCCAGAGAAACGTCCAGCAATGCTGTAAACAATGTTAAGGATGACATGCTGTGCTCTGAGATGGTAGGAAGTGTCAGCATCATCTCTCTGCTACTTCACACATGCTGTATGTCTGCTAGTCTACCCAGCAAGGCTTATGGTCTACCACTCTCACTATTTCGGGCAGCATCTTTCCTTACATGTTCTCCCCCACTCTGATGACTGACCCTGCATTCTTTCTGTGCTGCCTATGTACTTACTAGGGACACCTTAACATCTTTATCCCACCAGTACCAGGAATTTCATCTCACTCTGTCCCTCCCTTTGTCTCATCTCATTTCAGGAAAAAATGGCTTGCAATCAGGCTGAACAGCCGAGGAGGGTGGTGGACATTTGTCTCCTCATTTCTGACAAGGAGAAGCTCCTTGCCTTAGTGGGAGAGGACCGGGACTGCTCATGTCATGATGGTGAAAGCTTCATGTCCCAGCAGTTGAGTAATATTCATTCTCCATTGGTGTGCTCTCCCATCACCACCACTGTGGGTGCATTCTTAACCAGCCTTAAACTTCCTCCCCTATTTCACAACTCATTCTGTCTTTTGTCTTCTACAGACACCAGCGGAATCTTTGGCCTCGAGAGCACCAACCCACGAGACTTGTCTCCTCTACATCTGAGGATGGAGATCTTTCAGAAGACTCGCAGGCAAATCTACCTCTGTCCCCTCCACCAGCTCAGGTACAGACACCTCGGTTGGTATTTTATTTAGATTAGATTCGGGAGCACATGTTGGTGAGCATTTCACTGCCACATCTCTGTAGCTGGACGAGGAAGAAATGCCACTAATCACTGGCATTTGGAGGACTGCCAGAGACCAGCTCAGCCCCAGTCAGGACCACATGGTGTTGGTCTTTCAGAGATTTGTCATGAGGGCGTAGTGAGCCTGACATATGTCTGATACCAAAGTCCGTAGACAGGGGATATGGGTATTTGCTGCCCATTGAACATGCCCGGGGATAATAGTGTCTGCTGTTCAAGATAGACGCCCAGAGGAGGAAACAGCAATCTGAAGTTGCCGCGTACCAGCTCTGACTTCGATGTCAGGAATGGTCACTGTCTAATTTCTATCTGGCAGGTGGGAGGAGAAGCTGCTCATCAATGAGATGAGATTAGGTACAAGCTCAATGCTGATGCATGCAAATAGGCCTCTTGCTGCCCACAAGTAAGATTCTCATCTCATCCTTTCAAACTCGGTTGCAAAATCAGACTTTTTTCTCCACATTGCAAATCTAATTTTTTCGACCTCATCATATTTTCCCAATGACTTGCCAATGCCCTCATCATTCAGGGCCTGGGAAGATTCTGCCCAACATCGTGCAATGCTGAATCTCTCACTACTTGTGTTTTGGACAGATTTTTTCAGCACAGAAGAAGCCAGAAGGTGTATCAAGTTAGAGAGGGATATTATTTTTCTCGATAATTAACAATGGTATTTGTTTACACAATAGCATTTTTAAACCACCATATGAGCAAACAAATATGCATTTATATTGAGTCTTGCTCACCCTTAGGATGCCCATGCACAAGTAACATACAGTCATCGAGTCATAGAGCATGGAAACAAGCCCTTTAGTCCAACCTGCCCATGCTCCCCAGTTTTAAATCAGCCCTGCTTGCCTGTGTTTGGTCCATGTCCCTCCATACCTATCCCACCCCAAATTGTACTCAATTCCACCACTATCTCTGACAGCCCATTCCAGACACTCACCACCTTCTGTATGAAAAAAATTGTCCCATCTGGGCTCTTTTGTATCACTCCCCTCTCACCATAAACCTCTCGTTTTAGACTTCCCTACCATGGGATAAAGCTGTTGTGTATCTACCTTATCTATGTTTCTCATGATTTAATCAACATCTATAAGATCAACCCTCAGTCTCCTACACTCCAAGGGGAAAAGTCCCTGCCTATCCAACATCTCTTTATAACTCACACCTTCCAGTCCAGGTAGCATCCTAGTAAATCTTTTCGGCCCCCCCGCCCCCACTTCTAGTTTAATAATGTCCTTTCTACAGTAGGGCAAACAGAACTGCATGCAATACTCCAAATGTGCTCTTATCAACTTGTTGTACAGCTGCAACAAGACGTCATAAATCCTATACTCAATGCTCTGACTGATTAAAGCAAGCATGCAGAAAGCAGCCTTCACCAACCTATTTGCCTGTGACTGCATATTTTTGAAGTTTTGTTCCGATTGTACTTGGACAAATGTAGCAGCCAATCTGTGGAGGACTAAGCATGACCAGCAATCATGAGATGAATGACCACGGATCTTTTCTTTCTCTTGTTACTTGTTAAGGATCTAATGTTGACCAGTGATCTGGGTAAACTCACCCCCTGTTATCTTTTGAATGGTGCCATGACATGCTGATTATCTATGTGAAGATGGACCTTAATTGAATGACATCTCCAGCAGTATGGAATTATCTGTCTGCATCACTGAATGAATGCATGCTGCGAGATTTTGATGTAAACATTTAATTGGGGTAAGTAAAGAAGGCAAAATGAAATAATGGATTTTATAGGGAAATATATTCTTATATTGTTTTTAATGAATAATTACATTATTTAGCCCTTCAGAGTTTGTCCTTTGATCCAGTATGTTGTCCATTTGAAGCCTACTCTGATAGGCTTAAATACCAATTTTTATTTGAGGTAATCTGAAGAAAGGCATCTAATGACAGTGCATTTTAAATCCTACTCAAATGTCACAGCATTCACATTTCCAGCTTTGCTTAACTCCTTTTTGAAGTTCCTGTGGTAATGACAAATTAATGTATTCTTAGTCGCCTATCATGTACCATCCAATGCAAGTATCGAACATTCTATTGATCTGGTTTTAATTCAGGCATATTTTGTTTCTAGTAGTCTCTCTCAATGGTATGAGTGAGTTTAATAATTTACTGTCTGAAGAATAATGAAGCCAACTGCAGCTCTCACAATACCTGTTAATATTTAAATATATATTTCCTTCATTCTAGAGTAAATTATGATTAGTGGAAATGCTAGGTCGCAGTGGCTGGGAGTGTGGGATGATGGAGGAAGTAAGGGACAGACTGTGTCACATTTAGAAGGGTAAGCAACGTCTTGGGAAAGGTTCATTAGGAATCTTATCCACCAACAGAAGGTTCAGGCATGCAGGGTCAAAGGGATTGATGATGCATAAGGAAAGAAGAATCAAAAACTGAAAAACCAAAACCTGTGAAGAATCAACATGGGCAGAGTGTGCAATCTGAAATTTTAAAAATACATCGAGGCAGGAAGGCGCTAAGTGCCTCATTGAAAGGTAAAACACTGTTCCTCGAGTTAATGTTGAATTTCACTGGAACACTGCAGCAAGCTCAGGATAGAGGGGTCAGTGTGAGACCAAACTCGAGATTTAAAATCGCAGCCATTGGGTCTTGGTGTTATGCTAACAAACTTAATAGCGGCGTTCCACAAGGACGTCACCCGATCTGTGTATGTTTTTTGCAAAGTAGAACTCACAAGGGTATATTGCTTAACTTGGAAGGAGTAGTTTTGATTGTGAAAACCAAAAGAACTGTGGATGCTGTAAATCAGAAACAAAAACTGAAGTTGCTGGAAGCTCAGCAGGTCCGGCAGCATCTGTGAAGAAAAAATTAAGAGTTAACTTTTCGGGTCTGGTGACCCTTCCTCAGAACTGATGGTAGCTGGGAAAATGTCAATTTATATGCAGAAAATAGGGAGGGGGAGGGGTAGGGAGTAAACGATAGGATAGAGTCTGAAGAGAGAGAAGAGCAGTTGGATAGACAAAGGAGTTGATAACGATCTGGCTAGGAGGGTAAATAGTTGTTAATGGGGACTGTTAGTGACTAACAATAGGTAGGGTGTAATGGCAGGCTATGCGATAACAAGGCATGGCATGTGGGATAGGGGGGCTTGGACAAGGGACAGTTTAGGCCGTAAAATTATTGAACTCAATATTGAGTCCGGAGGGCTGCAGGGTCCCCAAGCAGAAAATGAGAGCAGAACATTTACATTTTGCTCACAAAAAATACCCTGAGCTACCTGTTGCCTGCTACTTTAATGTACCACCCTGTTCCCTGGCCAACATCTCTGTCTCTGGCTTGCGGCAGTGTTGCAGCGAAGCTCAACACAAGCTGGAGGAAAAATGCCTCATTTTCTGCTTAGGGACCATACAGCCCTCCAGGCCCAATATTGAGTTCAATAATTTTAGGGCCTAAACTCTCCCATGTCCGAGCTCCCTACCCCACACACCAGGCCATATCACCACATGTCCCACTATTACACACTGCCCATTGTTAGTCGCTAACAGTCCCCATTAACAGCTATTCACCCTCCTAGCCAGATCGTTATCAACTCCTTTATCTATCCAAATGCTTTTCTCTCACCGGGCTCTATCCTATTGTTTACTCCCTTCCCCATCCCCCTCCCTACTTTCTGCATATAAACCGATGATTTCCCAGCTACCATCAGTTCTGAGGAAGGGTCACCAGACCCGAAGCATTAACTCTGAGTTTTTTCTTCACAGATGTTGCCGGACCTGCTGAGCTTTTCCAGCAGCTTCTGTCTTTGTTCCTGGTTTTGATAGTGCTCTTCTATAGTGATAAAAGAGGAAGCAAAAGGGCAGGTATTACATTACCTACGTTCTAATGGTAAAGTACCATGGGAAGAAGGAGGGCAATTGAGGAGTGGACAAGGGAATCAGGGAGGGACCAATCCCTTTAGAATGCTGGAAGTGGGGGGAAGACATGTTTAATGGTGTTATTATGGTGAAGATGGCAGAAATGATAGACATTGATACTTTGAATTAATGTCTCCCGCACTGTAACCTATTATTACAGACCTTTCCTTCTGTTCTTTTCTCCATCTTCTCCCTACTTACTAAATAATTACGCCTCTCACTTTTCCTAGGTCTGATGAAAAGTTGTTGACCTGAAATGTTACATTGAAATTTATGTATTTTTACTAAATGTCAGTTTTGTTGAGTTTAATGGAGAGTTTTTCTCCATGAAGCCCAGCCGGTTTTCTCACCATACCTTGCAAAAACCTGCCTCATTCATCACCTTCCTCCCTCTATTCTCACCCACATCTAGTCTCATTCCATACCAGGAGCAGATTGCATCTGCCTGGATGGCCCACAATAGTTCAATATCCTTGACACTGGAAAATAATAATGCATTCTTTCCACATACTGGGCCAGTCTTCCATGGCAGAATCTAACAAGTCAAGCTTCCCAAATAACAGAATTATGCTAGAAATGTTTACGCTAACTCAAAGATAATTCTTTAGGAGCGTTCTTTTCTCTTGTCGCCACTGAAATAACTCCAATGAGGCCAGTAAACCTTGATTTACACAAGGACAGTCCTTGACACTTATCCAGCTCTCTCAGAGCAGGCTTTTAAAGACTATTGAGTAAATAGATAAGCAAAGCTGGAACAGACGTGCCCTGCACGATTCCTGATATTTGCCCTGGGCATGGCAGATAAAGGAAATATTGACACTGCACTTTGTGAGTAGGGACGTGGAAGCCCTTGTGGTTGGGCTAATGCAGATGCTCAATGCCCTCTTCTTGACACTGTAATGGACCTGTAATGGAGGCCATGATGCCAGACCATGTCAGCCTTGACCTGACCAGCCTTATCTGAGTTTGTCAACCTGATCAGTGCAGTTGCAGCCAACTGTGGGGAATGCACAGCACTATAGGAAAAAGGTCAGTGATTATTTGCACTCCATCAGCAAAACTGCCACCATCTTCTCCTCATCACCTCACTCTCAGTCTATCTCTGCTATAGCACCCACCTCACACCAAGCCTCATGCTCTACCACTCTCACTACTGCCTGCAGCATCTTCCCTCACTCACTGTCACCCACTGCAATCCCTGATACCACTGACCCTACCTGCCCTCTGCGCTACCTACTCACACGGAACACCTCCCCACTTGCACTAGAAGTAACAGCTGTGCCACCTTTAGTGATTACAATGAGGTCAGCCAGGTGGGCCTTATAGAATATGAGTTCCCCAAGTGGGGCTATTAACCTGGTCCAAACAGAGATCCCTGGTTGACAGATAAAAACAGAATGTCAGAAGTTCCGTTCGCTCTGACAGCCTGCTCTGAGAGAGCTGGATAAGTGTCAAGGACTCTCCTTGTGTAAATCAAGGTTGACTAGCCTCTGTGGAGTTATTTCAGTGGCAACAAGAGAAAAGCATGCTCCTAAAGAATTATCTTTGAGTTAGCGCAAGTATTTCTAGCATAATTCTGTTATTAGGGAAGCTTGACTCATTAGATTCTGCCATGGAAAACTGACCCAATTTGTGGAAAGAATGCATTATTATTTTCTGGACAAATGACATTGGGGTAGATGAAAGGCAATGAATGAGTAATTCTCCTGACAGCTTGTGGACCTACAGCTTTTTTAGTTATTTGGAGCCCAACTTTCCCTGAGGCACCCAACACTAAAACCTTTCAAGAGTTGACTGATTTAGTTAAGGAATATTATGACACCAAGTCTCCTCCAATTCTGAGGCACTATCAGTTTTACTTGGCAGTCCAAAACCGGGGAATCCATATTGGTATTTTGGACAAGGTTAAGACGACTGGCAGAGGCATTTCACTTTTATTTAACCCTTAGTGAGATGCTGACAGACTGTTTGGTATGTGGGATTAAAGATGAAACCACGCAAATGCACCTACTAGCTGAAGACCAAATTTACTTCAAACAGGCACTACAACCGGCTTTATCATTGGAAAAAGTGGCAAGTGGAACATATGAGTTGTAGGGTATTGATTGACACCCTTGCCAGTCTGACTGAGATTGGGGAACATCACTTGAGTGAAGGAAATTGCATTACTTCACTCAGGACATATCCTGAACAGAGGGACTCTATGTCTGCCCACAGCAAAACTCCAAAATGAAGCCAAGCCTCGGAAAAACAGTTAAAATTTGCTTCAGGATCTAAGTCAGCAATCCATTGTATTTGTGCCAGTAAGCAGACTCAAGACAGCAAAAGATTCCCCCAGACCGAAATGGAGTAAGAAATCTCACAGACTGGTATCCAGGCGAGTGCCCACCCTGGAAAGTCCACGTACACCTGATTTTGAACAGTTAAATTTCTTAGCAACATACAAATCAGAACCAATCAAGATAAACATCTCATTAAATGGTCACCTGGTTCTAATAGAGCTCAAGACCAGTGCAGCTGTTTCAGTAATCACAGGACCAGTCTTTAACAAAATTCAGGAACAAAAACAAAGTTGCTGGTGAAGCTTCAGAGATAGTAGGAACTGCAGATGCTGGAGAATCTGAGATAACAAGGTGTAGAGCTGGATGAACACAGCAGGCCAAGCAGCATCAGAGGAGCAGGAAGGCTGACGTTTTGGGCCTACACCCTTGATTTTGTTCCTAATTTACAGCATCCGCAGTTCTTTCGGTTTTTATTTAACAAAATTCACTCTGGATTCTAATCCTTATCTTTGTGCAAGACCTTAGCTAGACTGAAAACCGAAACAGGGGAACGTTTACAGATTATGGGTAAAACTTTGATTTTGATCACTTATGAGAAGCAGTTGGTTCAGTTACCAGTGATTGTAGTAAAAGGCTCTGGCCCAAGCTTGATGGGCTGAAATTGGTTGCGAAAGATTCACCAAGATTGGCTCAACATCTTTTTATGAGAAAATGGCTGCCTGAGTGAAGTCCTAGTTAAAGACCTGGCAGTTTCTCAGGAAGGCCTAGAGACTATCAAAGGAGACAACGCCACCTTGCATGTTGCTTAGGAAGCAATTCCATGTTTCTGCAATGCCTGCCCAGTGCCATTTGCCTTATGGGCAAATTTAAAGGCAGAAATCAGAAGGCTAGAAAGCGAAGGAATCATCAAACCAGTCCAGTTTGTAGAATGGGCAGCACTGGCTGTCTTGATTGTGAAGCCCAACGGGTTGGCTCACCTTTGTGAGGAGTTTAAACAAACAGTAAACTGCTTTTTGCAGCTGGATAAATACCCAATCCATCGCATAGAGGGTTTATATTTTATCAATTGGCAGGAGGGCTATTCTTCACAAAGCTGAATGAGAGCCATTGTAATTACAATCGCGCTTAGATAAGGATTCCCAGAATTGTGCTACAATTAATTCCCATAAGGGTTTGTACCAGTATATGAGACTGCCATTTGGGGTATCATCAGCCTGTGTAATTTTTCAGCGGACAATTGAGAACATTTTACAAGGTCTATCTCAGGGTCGCCATTTATCTGGATGACATGCTATTAACAGGGAAGACCATTAAAGAACACTTAGAGAATTTGGACATAATGCTTAAAATTTTCTCTGATTGGGTATATGCCTTGGAAGGGAAAATGTGTGTTTCAGGCACCCCTAGTGACCTTCCTGGACTCCAGAGTTGATAAGACCAGGTTACACGTGTTGGAAGATAAAGAGGGGGATCAAAAGGGCCCCTGCTCCCTAATCTGTTCCCAAGCTTCAGTATTACCTTGGGCTGGTGAATTATTACGGAAAGTTCCTACATAGCCTGGCCTCCAACCTGGCACCTTTGCATCAACTGTTAAAAAAGGATATGGTCACATAGGCAGGCCATAGCTTTCAGAGAAATGAAGAAAACAGTTAACATCCTCTAAGGTGTTGGCGCACTATAATTCCAAACGAAATCTGGCATTGACATGAAATGCCTCCCCGTATGGGGTAGTATTAGCTCACAGGTGGCCTAACGTTGAGGAACACCCAATAGCTTATGCACCCTGGACTTTGGTTAATGCAGAGAATAAGTACGCCTAAATAGAGAAGGAAGGTTTGGTGGTCATATTTGGAGTCAGGACATCCCACCAATCTCTATACTGATGCTAAGTCTACTTAAGGAGGACAAGGCAGTGACAAGCATAGCTTCAGGCTGAAATCAGCAGTGGGCTCTAATATTTAAATGGTATAATTACAAGTTGGAACACTGTCCGGAAGGCCAAATAACAAACGTGGATGCATTGAGCAGAAATATTGCTGGCGGTATCGCCACTGAAGAGTCAGTAATGGTTTCAAATTCTCTAGACACGCTCACCGTTTTTCTACTGTCATCCCTGTGTTTGACGAATGAACTCTCTGCACGTTCAGTCACTCTGAGTGGGCATCCACAATGATTAAGAGCACTGAGACCTGCATTGTCAATGTGTAACCATGTCCGGGGTTTACCTGGCCATTCCCATGAATGTGGGGAGCTACTGGTGGTAAATGTCCTTGTTGGCACTCTGGCCACTGTCCCACCAATACAGCTATGTCTACATCTAATCCTGGCCACTCACCAAAATCTTCATTTTGGAACATTTGGATGACCCTGGTGGGGTATCTGATGGTAACCTTTCCTCAGGACAACCACTCTTGCTACCCATTATAATATGCCGTTCCTTACGGTGATCTGGTCTCTCCAGGTCCAAAAAGGTTTCAGTTCTGGTTGTGATGGTCATTTGGTTTTCCCCTTCACCATCAGCTGTTTCAGTTTTGCCAGGATTGGAATTTTCTGCATCCAAACTCTGATATAGTCAGCTGTGACTGGAAGAGTGTCCAGAAAGTTTCAAACCATTATGGACTCTTCCAGTAACGGTGCCACTAGTGGTGTATCTGCCAGTGAGAGGTGGCTCAAGGTTACATGTCAGATGCTTATGTCTTTGGATGGTGGGGGGTGTGTGACCAATGCCCATGGGTGAGCCTGAGATATTTCTGTCTGGTGTCCAAATTGGACGTGCTGTGGAGAAACCAGCAAGCTGATGAGACCAGGTACCTTCTGAGACTTGCATATTGAGAATTCTCCGTGTCCAGTTTACTTGTTGTGTTGTGAAGCTGGGCAGGGTACTTATGAACTGGAAGGCAGGAAGTTAGAATTTGGTGTTTGTAAAGTGCCGGGGGGAAAGAATTTTGTGGTGCCTTTAAAGGACCAAGTGCTTTTTCTGTGCTTAGTGATCTAAAATGGATGTCTGTAAGCAGCAGCTCAAAAGTTTGCAAGTACACAGAGAACACCTGAATTGAAACATTTGTATCAAAAGGGCATACAGTTAGTAGGCCAAGCAGGAGTTTACCAAGACAACAGGCTTTTAAATTTAGCCAGTCAATTTGAACCAGGCACTTAAATACCAAAAACCTATTAAATTTAAGCCTAATGGTTTTGACAAAATAAGATCAATCTTATTGTAATAAATATTGATATTTCATTGAGGGTATAAAAAGAAGAAGGCCATTGGACAAAGCCCCAGAACTCGCTGCCATCAGCCAGAGCTAACAGCCCTCAGCTCTCACAGAGAATCGCTAGCTCTCACAGCCTCCGCTATGTCTTAGAGAAAGCGCCGTCTGAATAACAGTGGTACCAATGGCACAACTAGTTAATATTCCTGACAGAAGAATTGACAGAAAAGGCATGGAACATTCTGGAAGGCACGTAACCTGGCAGTAATTTCAAGAGACTAAAGTCTTCTCTTTTGTAAGAGTGGGACTTGTATTTATTGGGACAGCATACCATTAGAATCTTGCTTTATTTGGGAATAGTTAGCAGTTAGCAGGGATTTATTCAGCTTGTTAATAGTTTAGTTAATTTGTTCACTGTTAGAGCTAGATAAATAAATTGTTACTTGTCTTTGAAGTATCAGGGATTTACTTTATTTAGCACTAGAAGTGCTGAATGGCAGGTTACACCACTTTTCACATTCCTTTTACAGATTATAGAGCGAGGTGCTCCTCTTTCAGTGGTTTGGTTTTAGTTCTCGGAGGGTCAACATCTGCTTTATAACAGACGTGTGTGATAAAATAGAAAAGTACATGCTAATATGTCAAGATCTGCAATTTAATCAGGTTGTTAACAAACAATAATCCCCTTTAGTGATAGACTCAACAATACCTGGTGAGAATCCTACCTTGATGCCTCGAACTTAGTTTAAAGATTCAGCTATTTGTTCCCAACATCAAGATAACCTCGCTAAACTTCTCATAAGATTCTGCCACATTCCTCACATTGTTCAGGCCCCGATAAGTAACACTGCTTAGTACGTCTATAAATAACACACATTAACTCTGTTTCTCTCCCTGACTTGTTGAATTCCTCCAGCGTTATATGTTTTTAATTTGGCAAATCTTCGTATTTGTTTAATTGTTGTCTTCTTATTTTGTAGACTACAATTAAATAATTCAATAGTTATGGAATACCTATGTGCAAACCAACTGATAGATGACTTTGCGTGTTGTTGCATAACACAGAATAACATGAGCCTGTGTAGAGTTGTGATCAGTAAAATTTTCACTGAAGAATAGGTTTGATTAATGAGCTGAAAGCTCACCTAGAAAAATTGCTGTGTACGAGTTGTAAAGTGAGTGAATCTTTTTTTAAAGCCAGTGCAGTTTGAGGCTGCATCTGTAAGACTTAAATCTTCCGAAAAGGATTGGGTTTGAACATTGACCTTTGTTCTGTTACAGGAGCTACATTGACATTGCTTGTCGGAAAATCCACTGGGAAATGTTTCTTTTTCCAACCATTGTATTTTCATTGATTTTTGTTTGCTCTCCAAAGATATTTTTGTGCGACAATAAAATTCCATGGTCAACACTATGTTCTTGAATGCAGTACTCCTACTGTATCATAAATAATATAAAACTTTTTACTATAGGACTTTATTTGTCTAAGGTTCAACCTCAATGTCTTGATATATGAACAATATATTTAGATTGAAGATGGGATCTGGAATAATGCAGACATGACATTCAGTAAGTGCAGGATGCTTGAGAGGAATGGGTGAATTAAGATCAGTGGGGCTGGATTTTCAGTTAACCATGGGATTGTGTATAGATGCTGAGGGTGTTAGTGGAGGAACTGGAACTTTGCACACTGGCACTGTATTGCTGGTTGCCTCAGGGATGCAATTGCGATTTGCAAAGGGAGAGCTCCATTTATCTTCTTGATGTTGAGTTCATGAAAAGTCTGGGGACCCAAAGCCTGGAATTTTCCATTTAGAAGCACAGGAAAAATGGAGGGTGTGAGACACGTCAGAGTCCAGAGCTGTGAGTGTTAATGATCGCTGTGAGCAAATGTACAAAAAGGAAGATTTAACCTCAAATGCACCTGCAGTGGTACAGAATTGCCATCACTGGTGTTGATAGGCTAACCTCTAGAGCCTACAAAGTGTGAGAGTTTGGAGTCACTTGTGACTTTTCTGGCCTCACTTGAGCATCAGAAGTTGGTGGATGAAGACTTGTCAAATGAATAAACAGTAGGAAAGAAATTGAAATGAGATAACAGCAGGCAACTCTGACATTGGACAGTATAGCAAGAAAAGATTCAGCAGATACATTCTCCTAGCCAGGAGGAGATCAGAGGAGTGCAGGAGGAGGCTGTTCCTTTCCAGGCAGATGGTCTTGGATATTTGTGTTCGAGTTCACAATGAGCTGAGACCTTGTTGTGAACAAGCTGCACCCATAAAAAGCACTTCATTTTTATACAACTGGGGTCATTCCAGGGATCTGCTGTGGTCATAGTCAGCAGCTTATCACACCATCAAGCAGTTCACAAATACCCTTTCCCACAGGATGACGCTACATTTATTATGAGAGATGAGTTAATACAGGCTACATAGCGTATTTGGGTTTACTGTTGTTGAAAGGCTCCTTCAGGTTCAGAGATTCATGGATTGTACCCAACTGGCCATTAAAGGGTTGATATAGCAGTCACATTCCTGAACAGAAAAGGATTCTGCTCAATGGCTGTTCAGCAGATCTGTAACCACAGGGCATGTATGTTGTGCTCGGCCTGTGCTTGCTTTCTGAGCAGCTATCATGATATTTTTCTCCTCCGAATGTTCCAAGTACCAACAATCCAGACTCTGTTGGTACCTAGACACCAATACAGAGAAGCGCTACAACCAGAGCCACCTATTAGCACAAACTTGTTTTGAACAGATCAAGATAAAATAAAACAACAAGCTAAATCAAAAACATCACCCAAGTGACTTGTAAAGTATGTCCAACAGTGTGTTCACAGCCAATGCCACGTTGCTCCCTCAGTGAATAAGATTGAGGTGCAGGCCGCCAGCTCCCTTGTTACTGCTTGCAGCTAAGATGCCTTTAGCTGCTGCCTCATTATCGAGGTGCACTTAAGGTTTCCTCCATAGGCTGCTGCACTTATGTCATTTGAGGGGCAGCCAGAGCCTTGCAACATGGAGGGGGTCCTCAAACAGTGGGGACAAAGAATTGAAGGTGGACACCAGGGTGCTCTGACATATGGACCTCTCCTCAGCCTCTGATTGCCTCAGTCCTTTCATCGTGTCTTTCCATTTGGGATGAGGCCATCGTTTGAGATGTGACTGACATCCACTCCAAGAATCTTTGGCCCTGAGCATTCAATGCTGAAGTGAGTCTCACTCAATCTGAGAATCTCAGCAGGAAGTGATGGATGTGGGCACAATTACAACATTTAAAAGACATTTCGATAAGTACATAAATAGGAAAGTTTTGGAAGTATATGGACCAGGAGCAGGCAGGCGGGACTACTTTAGTTTGGGATTATGGATTGATTGGAGCGAAGGCTCTGTTTCCTTGCTCTATGACTCTACATTACTGCAGTGGTGCTTTAAATGGCTCTCCAAGAGATTGGCCACCCTTTCAACATGGAGCTCCATGTACTCAAAGCAACGTCAGCAATCAGTCCCGTGCTCAAAACCCTGAGACATCTTGAAGTACCTGTAGTTTGGCTCTGCAATGCCACAGGTGTCTCCAACAGCTTCCACATTGCAACATCACATTTACAGGAGAAGTTGTGTTCCTTGGTAATGCCTCCTGTCAAACTGTTCACAGTACATTTATTTTGACATCTCAGAGATGCAACTGCCCACATTTTCTACAATATCAAGGAGAACCATGGCCACTCAGTCTGCCAGCTTGTGTGCATGCTGATGTATATAGAGTTAGACCCCTGTCACCTAGATATTCTTTACCATTCACCTTTTCAGACCTTACTACATCATTGAAGCACTCTCAGTACTGTACCCACATCCTCCAAATTATGCCCTGGCTCCTGGTCTCTGTGCTTGCCTTTGCCCATGCTTTCTTGGTCTGGTTGCGAGGTTTTCTTTGTTCAGATAGAAGAAAGAGCAGCTCTCTTCTCTTTGTGACTGTGATTGTCAATGCCTCAAGGAAAGGATTAAAGAAACGTACGGTTGCCAGGGAAGCCTGTGTAGGTTGGCACTGACCAAGAGACCTTTCTGCCGCTCCATTTCCAAAAAGAATAGCAAGCCCAGTTTTGGCTATTGTTTGCTTTTTAAAAGTGCCCTCTGTTGCCAGGTAACACCTCCAGGCCCCTTCTGATGACACTAGTTAGGTGCCAACCTAACCTGGGCCCAGTTGTGGCCTTTCCCTTTAACCGTTTCATCATGTCATTGATGCTGGCACAGAGTTGGGTCAGGACCTGGAATTTGTCTGCTTGTCCGGTGCCGGAAAATGAATTAAAAATCCAGTCCATGGTATCTGAAGTTTTCCACCACTGGAGTTTTCCTCATAAAAGTTATGGATCAGTTGCTGACCAAGTTTCTAAATTGTAGAACTCCTATTATTGTTTTTCTTCAGAACACTTTTCCATCAGTGATATCAGTGTAATTGAGGCAAAATATCCCAGAATTATAAGCCTAAATTACATTCAATGCAAATTGAGTTTCTGTATTCTTTTGTGTTAGTTTTAAGAACATTGGTTCTTAAAAGTTGGTCGCGCTCACAAATCTAGCCACATCCCATTGTGACCAATGTCCTTTAGGAATTTTAGCTAATTGCACTAATTTGAAGACCTTCACGGAATCTTCAATATTTAATCTGGAATTTTTGTGCACAGCAAAATTAACTGGTCTGTTTTCAAAGATTTTAACAGAATTATTTTTCTTACAATGAGGGTATACAACTGCACCTCGATCTAACTAGAAAATAGTTCTGCACTTCATTAAAAGTAACTCTCAATAGTTTGCACATTGACACTGATTCTTTTTTGCAATAAACACAGTTTCAACTGTATTAATTGAAATTTGTCAAGCTGCTCCTCTTAACTATATTAAGCCACACACTTTTAAAGTAAAATTTTACATTTAAAATCTTGCCCAATTATGATGTTTAAATGGGGAAACTGGATGCATAAAAACATCTTTTAAAATGGATGCAGTTTTGAATGCAATTTGGTTTTGAATCACCAGATATGCTTGAAATGGAAACTCTATCCCTCAGAGCTCGACCTTGAAACTGTGACTGTGAACCATTTCTGTTGGGAATTAAAAAATATGGATCTGTAACGTGAAATGGACTCTGTAAGCTGAATTGGAATAACCTGAACTATAAATCAGTTTGAGTCTTCCATATTTGAATTCAAAGTTCCCATTGGAAGAATAAAGACAGAAATACTGCTGATGCTCAATTGTTCAGTCTGTATTTGTAAAGAGAAAAGATAAATTCATAGTTTAGCTCTTTAAAAATTAAAGGTCCATACACTCAGGATATTAACTTGTCTCTACAGATGTTAGAAATCACATGACACCAGGTTATAGTCCTACAGGTTTAGTTGAAAACACAAGCTTTCAGAGCCTTGTCCTTCTTCAGGTGTTGGTGGGAGAGGTAGTATCAGACACAGAATTTATAAATAAAAGATCAAAGGGTCACACCACTGATGAGGATGCACTAAACAAACCTAAGATGCTATTAAATATTTAATCAGTTAGAAGGCTTTAATTGATTAATATGTATATGTAGATCACCGAATTCTTTTGAAGTTACTGTCCTGACAGTACTAAAGGTTTTGTCAGTATAAAGAAGAGGTGACATTTTAGGCCAGACAATGCATGTTAGATGTGAGGCCTTGTGTAGAATCTGCTTATGTTTTGGTTTGCAGTCAGACTGGCTTTATTTCTAAGGTAGGAATTTATAGACAGTCAATATTGCATTTTATAAATTGTGTGCTTTTTGAACAAAATAAAATGTATCTGCAAATACAAATTCATCCGATATTTGCACAGGTATGTGCATGAATGTGTGTGTGGGAGAGTGAGTGACTGTGTATGCGTGTGTGTGAGGGAGGGTGTGTGTATGAGAGAGAGGGAGAGTGTGTGTGAGACCAAGAGTGCACTTGAGAGACAGTGTGTGTAAGAGAGAGGATCTGTGTGAGAGAGTGTGAGTGTGAGTGTGTGTGTGTGAGAGACAGCCTGTGTTTGAGAGAGGATCTGTGTGAGTATATGTGTGTATTGGTGTAAGTGAGTGTATGTACATATGCTCGTGTGAGAGTGTGTAGTGTGGTGGGTCACCTGTTGTGCGACATGAGCCCAAGATCCCAGTTGAGGCCGTCCTAATGGGTACCAAATGTGGCTATCAGCCTCTGTTCAGCGACTCTGCATTGTTGTGTATCCCGACTTGGAGGACGTTTCCCCGAAGATCCGAGGCCGAATGTCCTTGACTGCTGAAGCGTTCCCCCACTGGGAGGGAACATCCCTGTTTGGTGATTGTTGCGCGGTGTACATTCATCTGTTGTCATAGCATCTACATGGTTTCACCAATAAACCATGCCTCGGAGCATCCTTGCCTGCAGCATAAGAGATAGACAACATTGACCGAGTCACATGATTATCTGCCGTGCATGTGGTGGGTGGTGTTCCCATGTGTGACGGTAGTGTCCATGTCAAGGACATGTCAAGGCTTGCAGAGTTTGCCATGACAGGGTTGTATAGTGTTGTGGTCGATGTTGTCCTGAAGGCTGGGTAGTTTGCTGCGAACAATGGTCTATTTAAGGTTTGGCGTTTGTTTGAAGGTGAGAAGTGAAGGTGTTAGGAAGATCTTGATGAGGAGCTCATTGTCATCGATAACGTGTTGAAGGTTGTGAAGATCGTGGCATGGTTTCTCTGCTCCCGGGAAGTGTTGGACGATGAAGGGTACCCTATTGGACATATCCCGTGTCTGTCTTCTGAGTTTGATTGATTTGTTTTTTCATATTTCCTTCACAAACACACTTTTAGCATTTTAGTAAATTTATCTTGAGTTTTCCCAATGGCTTGAGAGTACCTATGAGGGACAATAAATACTGCAGGTTAGTGAAGCCCAGATCTCCAGAATGAGATGAATTGAATTTGAATTTTTCCATTGTTAGTCTCATTATAGCTAGATGCAGTGCAGGTTGGGCTGCTAGTCTATGGTTAATCCTCCCTGTGGATGGAGCAGAATCTGTTCAACAATTATTATGTGATTTACTGTTAACTCTGACTGGAAGGGAATCCAGGAGAATTGATTGCATGATGGTCTGGTGATGTAATGTCTGATCACATGACATCTAGTCAGGTGACTTTTGCAATCATTGTTGTATTTACCTGATAATGGTGTGTCCTTTGTAGTTCTGCACTTTTGCTCTGCTAGCAAGAAACAATGAGACGTTCCAAGCAACAGATGGCCACTAGTGAGCAGGCAAAGAAGGGAGGAAGGCAGAAAAGAGGAAACTACGGGCCGAATATTATTTCTGTCTGTTGTGGGGCAGTTGTTAGAGTTGACCATTATGATATTATAACTGTATATTTAGAAAACACAATGCAGTTATGAAGAGTTTGCATGGCTTTGTGAAGAGGAAATCATGTTTAACTGACTTATTAAACTTCTTGGACTGAGTAATGTAGATGTGGATCAAGGGGTACCAGTAGATGTACTGTAACTGGATATCCTTCTGGATAAGTGCCAAGTCAAAAACTATTGCAGAAAATAAAAATTCAGGGTGTAGGGGATAACATATTAGCATGGATAGAAGATTGGATGGTTGGTGGAAAACAGAAAATGTGAATAAATAGGTCTTTGTTGGATTGGTAGCATGTGATGAATGGAGTTCCACAGCCTTCTGTGCTGGAGTCTCAATGTTTTACACTTTACTTGAATGTAGGTGAGGGTAGCAAAGGCATGGTAGCTAATTTTTCAGTCAACACCAAGATTGGTAGGAAGTATACTGTCAAGACATAAAGAGTTTGCAGAATGATATAGTTTGAGTGAATTAGTAAAAATCTGGCAGATGCTAAAATGTGTTTAATCTGGCAGGAAGAAAGCAAAAGTAAGGCATTGTCCAAATGGAGAAAAACTGCAGAAACTGGAGGTGCAGGCGGATCCTGGTGTTTTTGTGCATTTGTTACAACACATTAATATGTATGCACAGCATAGAAGAAGGTGACTAATGGAATGCTACCCTTTATTATGAGAGCAATTGAACATAAAAGTAAAGATATTATACCTCAGTTAAACGGGGCATTCGTAAGGTTTCCTCTTGAATATGTGTGTAGTTTTGGTCTCCTTATTTAAGGAATGATGTAACTGCATTGGAGGTGATAAGGAGGAGGTGGACTAGATTGATATCTGGAATGAGTGTTTTGTCTTATGAGGATACATTTGATAAGCCGGATCTGCTCCCTCTGGAGTTAGAAGAGTGAGGGAATGACTTGATTGAAGCGTAAAAGATCCTGAATGGTCTTGACAAGGTGATGTGGAAAGGATGTTTTCTCTTGTGGGTGACTCCAGACTGATGCCACTGTCTTAAAATTAGAACTCACCTTTTTAAGACAGTGATGAAGAGAATTTTCTTTCTCTGAGACTTGTGCCTCCTTGAGAGTCTTTGCCTCAAAGAGCTCTGGTAGAGGGGACATTGAATATTTTTTGGGCAGATATAGATTGACAGGTTATTGTCAGGTGAGAAAAATCAGATATTATCAGAGGTAGGTAGCAATATGGAATTCAAATTATAGGTGGATCAGCTATGATCTTATTGAATGGCAACATAAATTAGAAAGATTTCTGCTCCTATTTCTTATGTTTGTACCTGACTGGGAATTGGCTGAGCTGCTATTAGGCATCCATGTCCTGGCAGTAGGCTAGACCCCTAAGAGAAAAGGATTGAAAGTATACCCAAACAACATACCTGGCAGTGGTGTCTTATCCAAAGAAAATCGCTTTGGCTATGAGGGAAGATATTCTCCAAAAATTCCATGGCAGTCATTTGGGTGCAATAAAATACAAACAAAAGGCACAATAGTCAGTATGATGGCCCAGCAACTGAAATGCCACAGAATATTTTATTTCAACATGTCACACTTCTGCTCTCAATAATCAAACACCCACTGAATGTTAGCTACAATCAATCTTTCTGTCTAGACATTGGTAAAAGGTGAGATTTACATCTCTTTGATTTCGGAAGAAGATTTACTACAGAATAAGAGATTACTACTCTCATTGTTTGGCAGGCTCCATAACATGACAGCTAAAATTATGGGAAATGTTTTAAAATGCAATTTTTTCCACATATGGTATTCTGGATGAAACAGTATCAGACTACTATCAACAGTTCATCAAAGAAACATTTCTGACAATTCATGGAAGAGTATGGATTTCATTAGGTGACCAGTTATCCACTCCACCTGCAAGCTGTTAGACAAGTGGAGAGAAGTTTAGTAACAATCAAATACTTCTGAGAATAACAATGTCTGCTTGTCCTCACCGAATAATAGGGTAAGATTGTTAAGCATTAGATCTTTGTGAGCAGATTTATTAATGGCAGGAGCAAAAGACTCTATTTCCTTCATTACAGCATAAGCTCAGACTTAACCTCATCTCAGAGGTTCACAACCCAAGTAAAAAGTGAAAGGAGGAAGTTCAGAAAGACCAATGGTTCCGATGATATAATCGTTAGCATTGAGCAAAGACTATCCATGTTAAGACCAGGATAAAAGGTGAGGATAATAGACTGCCAGGCTGATGGGACATATTGTCTGTCCCTATCCTTTCATTTCTCTGCATTGATCTTCATTTACCACCTATCCACCCGACTTTACCGACTTGTCTATGTCCTTTTGAAGTTCTGCATTGTCCTCACAGTTTACAATTCTTCCAATTTTTGAATTATCCCCAAATTTGAAATTGTCCCTTGCATGCTAAGATCTAGAGCCAGATCATTATTATATATCTGGAAACATGGTCCTAAAGCTGACTTCTGGGGAACTCCATTAGAAATGGAGCCTTGTTCCAGCTCAAAAAATATTTATTGACCATTTTTCTTGGTTCCCTGTCACTCAGTCAACTTTACATTCAAGTTGCCATGGCCCCTTTTATTCCATGGCCTATAAATTTTCTCACAGGTGTTTCACTGCACGATATGCTTACTGGAAATCTATTTACGTCACATCAATAGGCTTACTTTTATTGACCCTTTCTGTCAATTCTTCAAAAAACTCCAACATGTTAGTTAAACGCAATTTCTCCTTTAGGAATTCATGCAGGTTTTTCCTAATCAAATCACTCTTTTACCAAACAACTACTAATTCTAATTTGAATAATTGCTTCTCGAAGGTTTCTGATCACTGATGATAAACTGACTTATCTGTAATTTCTAGCCTTGGTCTTATAATCTTCTCTCTACAAGGGGATGATCCAAAGACTGTCAGTTCCTTCAATCTCCTTGGATGTATTTCATTCGGTCCCAGTACCTCATCAATGTTAAGTGCCATCAGTCAATCCAACAGATCTTCCTTATCAATTTCAAAACATTCTAGTGACAGAGTTTCCTGCTCTGTTGCCATACTCTGGATAACATCTACTTCCTTGGCAAAGACAGGTGCAAAGTATTCATTTAATGCCTCAACCATGCCCCATATTCCCATGTGTAAGTTCCCTTTTTGGTTCCTAATTAGCCCTACTCCTCCTTTTACCACTGTGATACTATTTATAAAAAAGACTTTGTCATTCCCCATATGTTGGCTGCCAGTTTCTTTTTCCATCCTGATTCCTGCTTTTCTAGAGTACTACATAACATCCTCTCTGAACATTCTGTATTCTTCTTGATCCTCAATTGCATTTACTACCTGACAGCTGACATTGCACATTTTGTCTTCTTTATCCAATTTTCTATCTCCTTTGTCTTCCAGGGAGCTCTGGATTTGTTTGTACTATATTTTCCCTTTTGAGGAAGTATACCTCGACTGTATCCTAACCATCCACTTTTTGATAGTAGCTTATTGGTCAGTTACATTTTCTCCTGCAGAACTTGCATTCCACTCTATCTGGCCTAGCTTGACCTGAATCTTGCAATGTAACGATCACTGTCTCCTAAATGTACCCTCATTGATGCTGGGTCTACTTGGCTCACCTCATTTCCAAGAACTAGGTCCAACAGTGCATTATTTCTTACTAGACTGGATACATTCTGCTTTAAGAATTCCTCTTGAACACAATTGAAGAACATTTGCCCATCACTTCCTCTTACACAATAATATCTCAGTCTATGTTTGGGTATTAAAGTCCCTCATTATAACTGCTTTATAATGTATGCATCTCTTTGTAATTTACCTGCAAAATTGTTCCTTTACATCCTCCCCACCAGTTGATGATCTACAGACTACTCTGAGAAATGTCATTTCATCCTTTTTGTTCCTTAACTACCATCTGAAACATCCTCTTTCTCTAGCACTATAATGCAATCCTTATCATTGTCACCCCTCTCCTTTTCCTTCCTTTTAAACCCTTTCTGAAAGCCTTGTGCCAATAATTTTTTAATAATCTGAACTGCCTTTCCTTGATTCAGATCTCCATAAATGCCACACCATCAAATTTCACATGGCAATCTGCATTTGTGACTCCTCATTTACTAAACTCTGTGCATTCTCATACATATACAATAAACCTGATTGAGACTTAGTAGGAGCTGCAGATGCTGGAGAATCTGAGATAACAAGGTGTAGAGCTGGATGAACACAGCAGGCCAAACAGCATCAGAGGAGCAGGAAAGCTGATGTTTCGGGCCTAGACCCTTCTTCAGAAATGGGGGAGGGGAAGGAGGTTCTGAAATAAATAGGGAGAGAGGGGGAGGCGGATAGAAGATGGATAGAGGAGAGGATAGGTGGAGAGGAGAGAGACAGGTCAAAGAGGCGGGGCTGGAGCCAGTAAAGGTGAATGTAGGTGGGGAGGTAGGGAGGAGATAGGTCAGTCCAGTGAGGATGGACAGGTCAAGGGGGCGGGATGAGGTTAGTAGGTAGGAGATGGGGGTGGGGCTTGAGGTGGGAGGAGGGGACAGGTGGAAGGAAGGGTTAGGGAGGCGGGGACCAGCTGGGCTGGTTTTGGGATGCGGTTGGGGGAGGGGAGATTTTGAAGTTTGTGAAATCCACATTGATACCATTGGGCTGCAGGGTTCCCAAGTGGAATATGAGTTGCTGTTTCTGCAACCTTTGGGAAGCATCGTTGTGGCATTGCAGGAGGCTCAGGATGGACATGTCGTCTGAGGAATGGGAGGGGTAGTTGAAATGGTTCACGACTGGGAGGTGCAGTTGTTCAGTGCGAACCAAGCGTTGGTGTTCTGCAAAGTGGTCCCCAAGCCTCTGCTTGGTTTCCCTGATGTAGAGGAGGCCACAATGGGAACAGCGGATGCAGTATACCACATCAGCAGATGTGCAGGTGAACATCTGCCTGATGTGGAAAGTCTTCTTGGGGCCTGGGATTGGGGTGAGGGAGGAGGTGTGGGGGCAGGTGTAGCAGTTCCTACGGTTGCAGGGAAAAGTGCCGGGTGTGGTGGGGCTGGAGGGGAGTGTGGAGCGGACAAGGGAGTCCTGGAGAGAGTGGTCCCTCCGGAAGGCAGCTAAGAGTGGGGAGGGAAAAATGTCATTGGTGGTGGGGTCAGATTGCAGATGGCGGAAGTGTCGGAGGATGACGCGTTGGATCTGGAGGTTGGTGGGGTGATACCTGAGGACGAGGGGGTTTCTGTTTTGTTTTTTTTTATTGCAGAGATGGGGTGTGAGGGATGAGTTGCGGGAAATGCAGGAGACACAGTCGAGGGCGTTCTCGACCACTGAGGGGAGGTGTTGCGGTCCTTGAAAAATGAGGACATCTGAGATGTACGGGAGTGGAATGCCTCGTCCTGGGAGCAGATGCGGCGGAGGTGAAGGAAATGGGAATAGGCGATGGCATTTTTGCAGGAAGATGGGTGGGAAGAGGTGTATTCCAGGTAGCTGTGGGAGTCGGTGGGCTTGAAATGGATATTGGTTTCTAGGCGGTTGCCGGAGATGGAGACAGAGAGGTTCAGGAAAGAGAGAGGGGTATTAGAGATGGTCCAGGTGAACTTAGGGTTGAGGTGGAAGGTGTTGGTAAAGTGGATGAACTGTTCGAGCTCCTCGTGGGAGCATGAGGCGGCGCCGATACAGTCATCAATTTAATGGAGAAAGAGGTGGGCTTTAGGACAAGCGTAGGTACAGAAGAGGGATTGTTCCACGTAAGCATCTTTGTAGGTTATGTGGAACAATCCCTCTTCCGTACCTACACTTGTCCTAAAGCCCAGCTCTTCCTCCATTACATTGATGACTATATCGGCGCCGCCTCGTGCTCCCACAAGGAGCTCGAACAGTTCATCCACTTTACCAACACCTTCCACCCCCACCTTAAATTCACCTGGACAATCTCTAATACCTCTCTCTCCTTCCTGAACCTCCCTGTCTCCATCTCCGGCAACCACCTAGAAACCAATATCCATTTCAAGCCCACCGACTCCTACAGCTACCTAGAATCTCTTCCCACCCACCTTCCTGCAAAAATGCCATCCCCTATTCCCATTTCCTTCAACTCTGCCGCATCTGCTCTCAGGATGAGGCATTCCACTCCCGTACATCTCGGATGTCCTCGTTTTTCAAGGACTACAACATCCCCCCCTCAGTGGTCGAGAACTCCCTCGACCGTGTCTCCCGCGTTTCCCGCAAATCATCCCTCACATCCCCTCCCTGCAATAAAAAAACCAAAACAGAAACCCCCTCGTCCTCACGTACCACCCCACCAACCTCCAGATCCAACGCATCATCCTCCGACACTTCCGCCATCTGCAATCCGACCCCACCACCAAAGACATTTTTCCCTCCCCACCCTTAGCTGCCTTCCGGAGGGATCA
The DNA here is from genome assembly GCA_024137785.1 of Ginglymostoma cirratum. NCBI lineage: Eukaryota > Metazoa > Chordata > Chondrichthyes > Orectolobiformes > Ginglymostomatidae > Ginglymostoma > Ginglymostoma cirratum. The sequence goes on along the minus strand of JAHRHZ010000289.1, from coordinate 8,181,674 downwards.
CTCTCTCCGTGACTCCCTTGTCCGCTCCACACTCCCCTCCAGCCCCACCACACCCGGCACTTTTCCCTGCAACCGCAGGAAGTGCTACACCTGCCCCCACACCTCCTCCCTCACCCCAATCCCAGGCCCCAAGAAGACTTTGCACATCAAGCAGATGTTCACCTGCACATCTGCTGATGTGGTATACTGTATCCGCTGTACCCGTTGTGGTCTCCTCTACATCAGGGAAACCAAGCAGAGGCTTGGGGACCACTTTGCAGAACACCTACGCTTGGTTCGCACTGAACAATTGCACCTCCCAGTTGTGAACCATTTCAACTCCCCCTCCCATTCCTCAGACGACATGTCCATCCTGGGCCTCCTGCAGTGCCACAACGATGCCACCCGAAGTTTGCAGGAACAGCAACTCATATTCCACTTGGGAACCCTGCAGCCCAATGGTATCAATGTGGACTTCACAAACTTTAAAATATCCCCTCCCCCAACCGCATCCCAAAACCAGCCCAGCTCGTCCCTGCCTCCCTAACCCGTCCTTCCACCTATCCCCTCCTCCCACCTCAAGCCCCACCCCCATCTCCTACCTACTAATCTCATCCCGCCCCCTTGACCTGTCCGTCCTCACTGGACTGACCTATCTCCTCCCTTCCTCCCCACCTACACTCACCTTTACTGGCTCCATCCCGGCCTCTTTGACCTGTCTCTCTCCTCTCCACCTATCTTCTCCTCTATCCACTTTCTATCCGCCTCCCCCTCTCTCCCTATTTATTCTAGAACCTCCTTCCCCTCCCCCATTTCTGAAGAAGGGTCTAGACCAGAAATGTCAGCTTTCCTGCCCCTCTGATGCTGCTTGGCCTGCTGTGTTCATCCAGCTATACACTTTGTTGTCCCTGATTCAGACTTCTTTACTTTCTCCCATAATCTGACTTCACTCATTAACTTGCTATTCTCTACACTCGGTGGCCTAATGCGGTTGTCTCGTGAACTGGTAGGATCCATGAATTTTTCTCATGTTGCAAACCATGCATTTCACTCAACTGAACTGTGCTGCTCTGTCTGAAATTAATGTTCCTTGTTTTAACTTTGATCTACTTTGAATTACTTATATTACTTTATTATATTGGTCCTGGCTTTCTCTTATTCATGGTGTTTCTCATTAAATCTGAGCGTTACTACTTAAAAAATAATAATACTATTCTAACTTTTTAACTATTCTAACATTCAGGCGAAGTTCCCCTCATACTGACTGCATTACTGTTTATGTCAATGAGAATGTGAGGAATTAATGATGTCAGCATAGGGGCAGGCTTAAATATCAGCCAGGAAGAATCATGTTCCTCATAATGACATCTTGATTGTAATAGTTCTAAATAAGGTGTTGAAATAAAACCTTAATATAAGCTATGTCCAGAGTAAGAGGAATTCAGTTTAGCTGTAACTCCTGGAGATCAATGATCCTGAAAGAATGACCTCCCAAATTGCAAACAGTTGCAGCTAGAAGAGCTGTAGCTCATTCTGACTACTAGCCAATTAGCACGGTCAGGAGCTGTATTATCAAACAGCACATATAATCGCTGAAGAGCTAGAACAGCAGGCTCAGAATCTTTTCAAAGAGATACTCAGCTGTCTCTAAGGAAACCATGGTTATAGCAATAAGCTCCTGATTAGATATTCCCAGCTAACATAATAGACTGGTTCTACATTTTCAACATGTTACCTGCATAGGCCACATTTTCTATCACATCAATTAACTGTAGTCACATTTCAGAGCAACAGCTCAAATGTTCTTTTGCAAAATATTTCTGCTTTCTCATAATGCAGAAGGCTTAACTGAGAGAAAAAAAATGTTAGCAGTCCCTGTAGGTCACTGCTCTAACAATATTCTGTGACCTTATTGTACAATGTGTTTCATGATTCGAATAGAATCATGCCTTTTGTAGTTTTAACTCCCCAATTGTACTTTTCACAACAATCTTACTGAATTGTTTACATCAATTTCTGTAGTATATCTTCCTCTGATACATTGCACATAGCATGGGTTTCCCAGTGCAATTTTTGTAATCTATTGAAGCTTTGAAATACTTGCAAATATCTACATTCTATTTCATCGTTAGCCAGCATGTGTGAATGTGATTTAGTTGACAATATGTAAGTTTATGCATTTTGAACTTGCACAGAAGAGGTTGTTGAAAGTTTCCAAGCTTGTAGCATGGGGTATTTAAATTATTTTTAAAGGTTTTGTTTTCTCAACAAATATTGACAAGGTACAATTAAACAAAAATGCTGATTCTTAAAAGAAAAAGTCCTCATCAGGATGGATTATAATTGGTAAGGCAAGCATTGATTACCCAGCTCCTGTTACCCTGAGAATGAATCGGTAGTGCGTCTAATTTTTGAACCATTGGTAGTGGTGATTACAGCTGAGTTCATTGAATGGACAATTTCTATTTCTGCTTTAGTTATGCCAGCATCACAGATTAATATCAGCAATTCATGAACATTTACATGGGTAATTCTAGTTAAACCAATGCTGAAATAATGGTCCCAATAATGAAAACTTTAAATGGAAATAAACTAAAGACGGGTCTTGAAGATTTTAAGTGTATGGTTTGTGACTATTTCCTTTGGCAGCTGGTACCATTGTAAGATTGTCTGTTTCGGAGTGTTTTGAAGAGAAAATCACAACAAATGGGACTTGCATTGTACGTAGATCAGACCAAGTAAGGACAGTGGGTTCCTTTCTCTAATGGGTATCAGTGAAGTAGATGGACTTTTTTTAAACTAAAATCCAACTTTTGATACCAAATTTTACTTTTATTTTCAGATGTTTAAAATGACTGAATCCAAATTTCAAACTGCCAAGATAGAACGTTAACTTGCATTTTCTTCATAATTTGTCTACACCTTCACAATTCTGTTGAGTACTGCCATATTTTCAATGCAACTGATATCCTTCGAATCTAAACAAGCCTCTGTGCCGTGCATGTGCCCTTCTTGTGACACCACTTTGAGTGGTGATAGGCTCTGGGAGTGTAACTCAGAAGTATGTAGAGGAGACAAGAGTTTAACTTCAGTCAGTCACACCAATTTGATTCTGGTGCTACACTTTTCCATGTGAATGCTCCAAGTAACATCCTTCCTTAGTCAGGCCAAACTCGGTAAGTGTTTGGCAACAGGAAGGCAATCCGACTCCTCCCCAGCTTTATTTAAAGGAACCAGCCACTGCTCCCTTTATTAACTATGATGTTATTTCACACCCCTGCAGCAGGTAGGACATGAATCCAGGCCTCTTGGCTTAAAGGCAGGACACTACCGCTCCACCACAAGAGCTCACTCAGTGCTTTCAGTTTGGTTGCTAATTGATTTCTGTTGGTTGAAATTGAGACATTTGGTCATTTCTACTTCTGTTTAAAGTTTTCCCTGCCTGTACAGAGTGATATAATGTACGGTTAAGGCCTTAGTTTTGACTTGCTTCTGATCTTAAATATCATTCCAGGATTTGAACGTCCAGGTTGATATGACATTCCAATGTAGTAGTGAGGGATGGTTGCATTGTCAGACCTGCAGTAATTCAGTTAAGATGTTAACCAGAGCGCACTCTGGCTCTTGAATGATCCAAATAAAATCCAATGGCACTGCTTGAAAAGGAGCAGAGATGTTATCTCTGGTTGTTGAAAATTGGCCCCTTTAAAACTGAATTTTTGTGGTATTCAGTGCGAAACAGTAGATGAAATTTAAGAGCATTGCACTAGTTAGCTAATGTAAATGTAAACAATTTATCAGACACCATAAGTACCTGATTATCAATGTATTGTTTGGGAAATTAAGAAGTTTTTGTTCTTAGAATGAATGGTAATCTAACCCTCAAATGAATGCACACAAGGGCACAACCATCATTCTGTCATCATGACTAGTTGTCCCTGGTCATTGGCCAAAAGAGTTCAGATAGGTGATGGACCTAACATACATTGCTGGTATGTGGCATGTAAGAGAGAGAGCATCTAGGGAAATGAGATACCACTTCCTTGGGAGAAGAAAAGATGATTCCTTTTCTCAGCCCAAAAGAAGAACAAAGACCGTTACCACTAAAGGCTGAAAAATATCAGTGACAAATACTCCAAAACCTCAAAGCTGTTGGAGTCTATCACCTCCACTTCTCCATACTATGGACCGGCTTCACGATTGGTAAAGTGTTCTCATCTCTGATGGGTTGTATATTTCCTTTTTTTGTCCAATTAAGTAATGCATCATTCCTAACCTGCTGCATCATAACAAAAGCTCCATAAATCATCTGAAAATTGGTTACAGATGGTTGACTGCCCATGAGCTAAAGGACCACAAACCTCCACCATCTAACATGGTGCCCGGTTAATATGTATTTCTCAGTCAAATTCAAAAACAAAAGGTACTAACATATTGTTGTTTTGGGGAATTTGCCGTGTGCAAACTGGCTGCTGTATTTCCATAAAAGATACTACACTTCAATTCACTTCAATGACTGTAAAGTGCTTTAGGAATTCTTGAGGCCATGGAAAGTGTATCATGAATATCTCTTTTTCTGCCTTCAGCAAATGACATCAGGAGCGTTTTGGAGTACAACCTTTGAGTTCTTACTTTTCAATTTCTTTACTAGCTCCCTAAAATCTGTTTGAAATAGGGGCAAAGGGGTTTGTATTAATTATTTCAAAATTACAATGAATAATCGTCTTGCAATAAGTGCTGCAGTTATGCTCACTTCCGTGTTGTAAAAATGACAATCTATGTACACATACTATTCATTTTGACACAGAGCAAGAACATAAGGGAGCAAAGTCCAGACACGATGGAGTTACCATGACAACTATCAGACCCATGTCTAAAGGTTGAGATAACAGGGTCCTACATGAGGTTAAGAATTATAAATGTGCACTGAAAACTATGTATTTGAGAAGTTCTTGGAATAATTGAAGTCTTCTTGCATATGTTTCAATAAAACCTTTGTTTCTTTGACCCTGACTTTATGGTAGTGGTTTCTCAGCACAACTCTGTATAACAGACATATTGCTGAGATTTGGTCAGAGAGACAGCAGATGGTCTTGGAAGATGACCTTAAGATGTCTCTAAAGTCTGCTTTCCCGGCACCTGGATCTTGCTAAGTTTCGAGTGTACTTTGCCTTCAGCTGCAGCTGCAAGACTGTTACCATTCTTCTGGCAATTTATCCACTCAATGGTAGGGGATGCAGGAATCCTGGGGTTGTGGGTGTTAGGGGGTATAGTTGCGTAGTGGGGCTTCTATGGGAAGCTCTGATATTGGAATTGTGAATAATAGCGAGTATTATTTGCTGGTAACTGGTAAAATTGTCCTTAATAAGGCCTTTGGACATTTAAATTGACTTCCCACCACCTTGTGGTGAGCAGCCTGTCCAATCTCAATCCAGCCATTGGTATCCATTCCCGGATGATGGAAATGATTGGGAAGCTGATCTGCCACAGCTCCCTGCAATTTTACAGCTTCCCCTCCCTCCGAGCATCTCTCTGTCCTTATGGAAACCAGTAAAATTATGTAGTACCTCCAGGGCTGATGCCATTTTTAACTCCTAAGTCTAGCTGTTGACCTGCACTGGTGACCAAGCTGAAGCATGATCTAAAATCAATTCAATGCCTGTCTTGCAATTTTTTCCTCTCTTCAATGAAGAAGGCGATAGGAATGTGCTGATTAGGAAGTATAATTTTGGTGAATAGAAAGGTTTTATTAAATTTAAAATGATAATGGCTTTTTCTCTGCATGACATCTCTGCACTATGAAATAGATAATTTTGATTGCCTACAGCTCTGAGAGAAGACGTCTGGAGTCTTTCTAATGGCTATATATGACTGCATTAAATCTGCTATTAGTGGTCATGTTTCTATGATAAAATGGGACCAGTGATAATCAAGGAAGACAAAAAATGAAGACTTTGTTATGTTCTGATATACTCCAGTCGCAAAAGTCTTTTAATAATGTCCACATATTAATAAGCTTTCACTCATCTATACTCAAGGTCACCAGTGGTGCTCAGGGTTATGCAATGGATTAATGTTTTAAAAAGAGTATCACCATTTCACCACAAGAATTGAAGATTTGAATGATTTTTGAAGATTTTATTTAAGCCAGGATAATTAAAGCTTGACTGCATCAAAGCCAGGAGACTTTATGGTTGATAAGTGAAATTTAAATATAAGTGCATATTAGATTTCAAGAAAGGATGGTCAGGAATTTTTATAATAGGCTGAGGGAAAATGTCAATGTAAGAGGAAGTGGGTGCCTTGCTTGCTCCTGACTAGTCATGTGGTCTTATTATGATGAGGTGCTGGTGGTCAATTAACATCTGAACAGCAGGACTGCTAGCAAATTGGAGGCCCAGGTGTATTTGTCAGTCAGCAATGGGTGTAGATCCTCATCTGGGATCAGTCCCCCTGATTGTTGACTGTTTCCAGATCTCTCCCTTTACTCTAACTGAAAAAAGCCTCAAAAATGGTTGCTCCATCAAGGTAAAGAACTCATCATTATTTCAATGTCTTTACAGTAGAAATGGTGCACAAGGCAAGGTACAAGCTAAGACAGTGAGGGAGTATTGACCGAAATGGAGGTGAACTTCCTGGATCTGGTCAGCCAACAGGGGAGGCAGATCAGTTAGACAGTAAGAGGCTGGATTTGATGCCAGTTGTGGTGAGTATCTGATGCTGTCTCCCTTGGCACTCGGGCACAAGAGAGTATAGCTGCAATGTGGGAAGTGATTGATGTGGATATATATGTGACGAGGACAGGAGAGGAGTAGCTCTGTGACAAGCAGGGTTTGTGGAAAGTCTCTATCAGAGATGTGGCAATATCTGCTCACATTTCATCTTCAGTATTGAGTATCAATCAGCTTTCTTCAACTGGTCAGTGCGCAGTCTGTTGTCACCAGTCCTGAGGCGACGAGTTGACTTCTGATGAAGAGGAGATCTCAAAGGGTACACCATCACATCCATTACACACACCTTCTACCAGTTCAAAGGTGCAACCTTGGTGGGTGTGCATGTTGGCTGAAACCATTGCATCAACAGGTTAGTGCACCACACAGGCATCAGACTGAACGTCAGAGCTTACAACAATCTAGGTCGTTAAGCACCAAATGGATGAAAACTCGAAAGTAATCTGTGTGAGGGCAGACGCTGGCTATCTAATGGGTAATACGTAAAAATCTGGCAAACATTCTAGAGGTTATACAAAAGCTGACAAGCGAAGTGGAGAGTCCATCCAGACCATAGTGCTGTGATTATTCTCCCATCTTGGCAATTTTCATGGAGCAATGAACCAACAGAATGCTAATTCTACGGACAAACCTGCAAAACATTGTTTTGTCACAGAGTTCAAGTCAGCAGAATCACTGCAAAGAAGTGCATGGGGTCTTTGGAAAGCAGGGAGAACCAATTGGACCTCACAACAGTACATGAACTACAGCTGTCTGGATGTTTGAGTTCATCTTAGGGTGCTCGTGATGATAATTGGACCAAAACTTTTGATTAGATCATTTTCAATAATTAAAAATGAATTTAAAAGTTCATTTTTGATTTACTTAATATTTATTTAAGTGTATAATTGTCAGGGGCTCTTGGAGGTAGCAATCCCTCTAATTTTTTTCCTGGGGGCTGATTCCAATCACCATGTGTGGAGTATTGGAATGGCTGCATGCATGTGCAGCCACACAGCTTAAAGGGAACTTTGTCTTTGGGCCAGCAATGTTCTTTCTACCTTTGAGGCAGGAAGCCGTGGCTCAAATCTCACCTACTCCTGAGTTGTGTAATAACATCTCTAAGGTTTATGAGTAGATTCGTAGCTTGGGTTGTGGGTGTTGAGGTTGGTTGGCTCGCCGAGCTGGTTTGTTGTTCCGTAGACGTTTCATTATCCTGCTGGGTAACATCATCAGTGCAGCCTCTGAAGCGTTGGTGTGTTTTCCCACCTGGTTTTTAAACTCTGGAGTCTGTTGAGCTGGATTGCTTCACTTCCATTTTTCCTTCGTATTGCAGTGTATATGGAGTCAAGTTCTATGTGTTTGTTGATGGCTTTCTTCGTGGAGTACCAGGCTTCTCGGAATTCCTGTTCCTGTCTCTGCTTAGCTTGTCCCAGGATTTTGGTGTTGTCCCAGTCGAATTGGTGGTTCTCCTTATCCATATGGATAGAGATGAGTGAGTATTGGTTGTGTCTTTTTGTAGCCGATTGGTGTTCGTGTACCCTTGTTGTTAATTTCCTTCCTGTTTGTCTGATGTAGCGTTTCTCACAGTCTCTGCAGGGGATCTTATAGATGACATTGGCACTGTCCGTAGCGGGCAGTGTGTCCTTAGTTTGGGTGAGCAGTTGTCGTAGGGTTGATGTGGGCTTGTGTGCCACTCTGATGCCCAGTGGTAGTAGGAGTCTTGTGGTTAGTTCTGACGTGTTCCTGATGTAAGGTAGTGTGATTGAGTGTGTCGGGGCGTGTAGTATCTTCCTGATGTTGTTTGTGTAGGCATCTTCTGACCCAGTTCTTTGGATATCCATTATCCTTGAAAACCTGGAAGAGGTATTCTTCTTCCTCTTGGCGTGGTTCTTTGTTGCTACAGTGCGTTGTTGTGCATTTAAATAGTGTTCACGCGCAGCTTTGTTTGTGTGTGTGAGGATGGTTACTGTTGAAGTGTAGTACCTGGTATGTGTGTGTGGCTTTTCTGTGTACTTGCTTTTGGAGTTCCCCATTTGTCTTGCGCTCTACCATGACGTCCAGGGTAATATCTCTGCATGCATTGACTACAAAATATCTACAATTGTCAGTTTCCTTGCAAATTAAAGATATCAAAGATTTTTACAACATGCCTATTAGTGCCTTTGCATCAAAAAATATCTTACAGTTGCTTGTTTGAAGGCCCACAAATTGCTACAATTAGCAGAAATTCAGTGGTGATTTATTCAGTCTACTGGCATGGCTTGTTTCAGGAGCACAGCTGGCATCTAACACAATGCTTTTTAAACAAGCGTAAAAGATTGTGGGAACTTGGTTTGTACTGAATCTCATTTGTACTTGAACCTCTTCAATTTTTTTACTGGATTTGTGGAATTTGGGCAATCTACATAATCTAACGGAAACTACAGGCCAATATTAAAGAACACGCATGGAGCCTTTAACAACATCATTAGCTTACAGAAGCACAAATTGAATTCACTATATCATTAAGTATTTATAGACTTTTGCACTGTCAAGGTGATCCATTCCATCTAGGGGGAAATGGAAAGAAAATTGTTGAAAAATACTTTGTGCATTCTGACGTAATAAATTATAGGGAAGAAACAGCACAACCGTTGTTCGAAATGTTGTATCTACAAGGAGAACGAAGCTAGTCTTCAGATCCAGCAGAGCTCAACATAGCTCATTTTAAAGGAATTAAAGTAAGAACGTCATCAACAATAAGTGAATTCAGCTATTCTTCAGAATTTGCTTTCTGGTCTTTTTGATGCTCATATTTTACTGTGTGTTGACTCTGCTGAAGACTAGGGTGTGTTATTGGAGCAAAGAAAGAAAACGTCTGTTGCAAAATTTATTGTGAATATTGAACAGAATAGGTTCAGCTTCAAAGTTTTGATATTTATTTTTTAATAAAGTTAATTTCTTCTACATGACTAATCAGCGTTTTCTGGTTGCTGAAGGAAATGAATGCGTTCATTAGAGTCGATAGCATTTTCCAGTTATAAATTGTAATTCGGCTCCATAAAACTATTGAAGACAAGAAGTTTTAAATGGATAATGTTTGTTTCTGTAGTGGATAACTATTATCAGGCAACAACTATCTATTTAGTTTAATAGCATTAATATTACATTGCAACATGCAAAATAGTTACATGGATATGTAGTGGGATGTACTTTTACTCCATACATAGAATAGAGAACTAATAAATATGTTTGTATGGACATTTTAGTATATTTATACCTGTCAAATACACATCTTATGACATGTGCAGTGAAGTATATCAAGGAGAAAAATGATAATATATTTAGTTGGAGACAAATAATGTAGATAATACTTTTGTTTACTACATACTCAAAATTCCATAGAGAGGGTATTTTTGGTTTAGATTACAATGTAGCACTAGAACTTATCTATTTCTGTACTTACAGTTAGGATGATTAGCTTTTGTTTTCAGGAAAATGTTAAACTGCTCAGTGAATTTAAGTAACAACATGACACCCAGATGCATAATTGTTTTTTGCAAGGAGCTGTTGTATGTGCAGTCAAACCAAACTTGCATCTCACCATGTGTGCATTTAAGTGCGGGAATCTCATCCAAATCATTAAGCACCTGGGTGAGAAGTGATGAACTTGCTCTTGTTCTATATTCAACCATGTCCTCTCAGTTGGTCACAATAAGTTCAGTTTGAAAATGGATCTCTTCCCCTTAGACCCAAATGAACTTATATTTTCAGAGGACCCATATTAAACATGCTTTTTTGACAAAAAGGATGAATTTAACAAAGACAGTGAATTTATTAGTTACTACAAGGAAGAAGAAATGCTAACAAAACACACGTGCAGATTAAAAATAAGCAGTGATTTCTAAAGATATAAGTTTAAAAAAAGAGAGACATATGAACCAGTCTAGGATTTTTTCATTAAGAGTCGATAGCTGAACATTGCAGTCATTACAATGGAGGTTGATGACAAACATTGGCATTGGAAGTCGATCATTTTCGCAACCCTTAGCTTTGCGGCTGATTAAGATTGTATGGTTCTGATTCCTTTTGATTGTGATTGAATTGTACAATTCAGGGTGAGCAAGACTCCTTTTGATGTCTTGTTTTCTATTCGGCTGGCTGAAAGCTAGCTGACTTCTAGCATTCAGAGTGATAGAAAATCTTTACGCGCATCACAGGAATAACTAATAATTCTGTGACTGTGACCTTCATAGCACCCTAATACTTGAATCCATGTGGGTGCACTTGAAAGCGTTCAGTCCCAGTAGCACACTCTAGTAAAGTTTTTAACCCCTTCAAAATGAAAAGCATAAAATGTGTCTGCATTTTGGGACATAATCTGCTAGCTGTTAAGAGCGGGTGGACAACCCCTCATTTTCTCTGCAGTCAGAAGATCACAGGATCACTGTTTTGACTTCTCCACTTTGAAGGTCTGTTGCTTGAAATGCTATTTGCATACTTAAGGCCCCACCTTGTCCTGAAGGAAAATTAAATATAACAAAATTTTTCAACTGTTAAATGTGGCAATCAGTAGTTGAATTTTTACCTAACAACCCCCTGACACTGTTCTTTTCCTGAATGTTATAATGTTCACTGAACATGAGCTCCAAAAGCATAAAAGTGTATACAAACGGAAGAGAATTCATCATCTGTGCCACAGGGATCAATGTTGGTGGCTCAGCATTTTGCAAGTTATATAAATTGGATGAAGGGATAAAAGACTTGCAGATGATGCAAACATTGGTAGGAAAATAAATTGTGAACAGGATGAGGAAGTTACAGATGGATACAGACTAGGTTAAATGGGCAAAAATCCAGCAAATGGAGTATAACATGGGAAAATGTTAAATTGTCTATTTGGCAGGAAGAATAAAAAAAAGTTGTCTTATTGGTGAGAGATTGTAGAGCTCTGAGATGCAGGAGGACTTGGGTGTCCAAGTGCATGAATGGCAAAAAGTTAGTATGTAGGTAGAACAAGGATGAATGGTGCTATCGTTTATTGCCAGGCCTTGCTGATGTTTAGAAATGTAAGAGGTGACTTGATTGACCTATATAAGATCCTCAGCAGTCTTGACAGGGTGGATTTTAAAACAGTTTTTTAAAATTTTTTGGGTGAATCTAGAACTACGGATAACTGTTTTAAAACTGAAGTATTGTCAAGACAGAGGATGGAAGGAGATAAGTGTGGAGCTGGAAGAACACAGCAGGCCTGGCAGCATCAGAGGAGCAGGAAAGTTGATGTTTTGGGTTGGGGCCCTTCTTCAGAAATGGGGAGAGAAAGGGGAGCTCAGAAATAAATAGATAGAGGAGGGGAGGGGCTGGGGAAGGTAGATGGGATGGTGATAGGTGAGTCCAGGTAGGCAGTGGTGGGGATTGGGCAGTGGGATGTGTGGCGTGGATAAGTGGAGAGAAGATGGACCAGTTATGTCAGGTCAGGGAGGCGGGATGAGAGGGAAGAGGGATGTCATGGGATGAGGCTGGGGGTGGGGAGATTTTGGAACTGGTAAAATCCACATTTAGGCCATTGGGCTGTAGGTTCCTGAGGCGGAATATGAGGTGTTGCTCCTCCAGTTTGCGGGCTGTGTCATTGTGACACTGGAGGAGGCCCATGATGGACATGTCAGCTAGGGAGTGGGAGGGGGAGTTAAAATAGTTTGCGACCAGAAGGTGGTGTAATTTATTGTGAACAGAGCGCAGGTGCTCTACAAAACAGTCTCTGAGCCTCTGCTTGGTCTCATCGATGTAGAGGAGGCCACATCGAGAGCAGCGGATGTAGTAGACGAAGGTGATGGATGTGCAGGTGAACCCCTGTCTAATATAGAAGGTTTTTTTTGTGCCTTGAATGGGGGTGAGGGGGGAGGTGTAGGGGCAGGTGTAGCACTTCCTGCGGTTGCAGGGAAAAGTGCTGAGTTTGGTGAGGCTTGTGGGAAGTGTGGAGTGGATGTGGGAGTCGCGGAGTGAGCAGGCCCTATGAAAGACAGATAGGGGTGGGGAAGGAAATATATCTTTGGTTGTGGGGTTGGATTGTAAGTGATGGAAATGGTAGAGAATGATACGTTGGATGCAGAAGTTGGTGACGTGATATGTGAGGGCTAGGGGGATTCTGTCTTTATTTTTGCTGGGGGGAGGGGATGTGAGGGCAGAGGTGCGGGAAACGTGAGAGATGCGACCAAGGGTACTTTCCATCACCAGAGGGAGGAAGTTGAAATCTTTCTCATGGGGGGTTGCGTGTGAAAAGGCAGTGGAAGCAGGGTCTTTTTTTAAGGATGAGATATATTCTTGATAAACAAGAGAGAAGGGAATGAAAGATTATTGTTGTTGGCAGGAATGTGGAGTAGTCAGATCATATCACCCCTGACTTTATCATATGGTGAAGTAGGCTTTTGGGACCGAGTTGCCTACACTTATTCCTAATTCATATATTCACATTGTCATGACCAATGGTCAAAAACCCAAAGTACTGTGGACAGTTTTTGCTTGTAATTCCAAAATCATCTTTTTTAAAAAGAGGGCTGTGATGTAAACAATTCCATCCTGACTGAATAGCACTGTGATGCTGCCTCTGATGCTTCTGAACTGTTGGTGGGAGACGATATAACCTGGGATGGTTTTGCTGTTGTCTAGGACATTGTGTGTAAGGTATGATTCCATGAATATGACTGTGTCAGGCTGTTGCTTGACTAATTTGTGAGATAGCTCTCCCAATTCAAACCCCCAGATGTTAGTAAGGAGAATTTTGCAGGGTCAACACGGGTGACGTTGTCACTTCTGGTGTATGCCTCAATGCCAGGTGTTTTGTTCAATGCAATTCCTTTTATTGGAGGCATTTTAGAGGTTGATGGAACTGAATGACTTGCTAGGTGATTTCAGAGAGCATTTAGGAGTCAAACCACATTGTTGCAAGATTTTCAATAGGTCACTCAAAACACCAACAGCAGTTCTGGGGTCACAGTTAATTGGAGAAAAGGACAGGTAGTGATAGAAGCAGAATAGAACTGTTTAGCTGGACTACTGAAAAAGTAACCGATCACACGCAGTATGTGCGATTCAGGATTCAGTGGGAAAATGAGCAGTGGGTAATTGAGCGGTTAGAATTCTAATTTATTCTGGGAGGTACCAGCAATTAAGCCAGGGCTCCAGAAAAGTTATAGAAACCACTGGGGTTCAGAAAGAGCTGTATGCCAACCATAGTTCACTGCAGCTGTGAGTAAGGATGCAAAGAACATTTAAGCAGTTTTGAGTTTTGAAACTGAACTCGATTAGTGCTCAGGAAGCAACCCAGAAGCAGTACTGTCTCTGTGAAGGCCACTATTAGTAAAAGTTTGGATTTGAGCTTATGAGAGAGTGATTGAGTGTAGATTCCAAAAATCCAGAAGTGTCTTGGGATGGTGAGCCACCAGGAGATAAACAGTCGTTGAGATCATCCAGGGTTGGACGATTCTTGAGGGAGTTTCAAGGCCAGGTTGTCAAAAGTGAAGAATTGTAACTCATTTACACGTTTAAATGAGATTTATCAGTAATGTCAAGTTAGGATTGCCAAGAATTCTGTGGGATATATCTTGATCACATTTGCTTTGGGTATTCAAACATAGTTTGTCTGTTCCCCATATTTGCCTCATATGAATTCTAAATGTTACAATAAAAGTCATATTTATCTTTGCAAAATCTAAATTTTTTTAGTCACTCATCTTTACATGTTTGCTTGAGTAACCTTTTACTTGTAATAAACTCATTATTCTCTGCCTTAAAAAAACAGGGCTGTCTTGTTTCAGATAGGAAATCAGATATAGTTTTTAGCCTATATATTGGCCAGATCATCAACTTCACTAAATTCGCAAGTTGTTGTAAGCATTGGTGGTGTGGGACTAGAAAGTTCACAGTGCACTCCTCCAATCTGTATCACATCACAAACCATTTGTTACCTCCTACCAACTATGTTTACTGTTTCCTATTAGCTAGCCAGTCTTTCAATCATTAAATCTATTGCCCATCTTCCATTTTGTGTGCATAATTGCATTACGTTTCTATAATTATGTGACGTAATTACTTTTATCATGACCCCAACTCCACCAAGCCTCTTGCATCATAGATTAGGGTGATCTAGTTCTTTCACTGTTGTCCCATAATGCATTCTTTTTGAACTTGGATGACTGGTAGTGTGCTGGGTTGAAGACTGTTCACATTGATTTTTCTGACAGGGAGAGTTTCGAAAGTTTCTTTAAACTGCAGGACTTTTAATTTTTCGGAACTTGTTTTGAGGAGACGTCTTACCTGCTGAAACAGGCAGTTGCTCCTTTGCAATAGCGAGAGATCTTTAACCTCATGACTTTTCTTTGTGGAGAATGGCTGCCTTGTTTCTGCAGTATCCTAGGTCTCTAAACAAGGCATTTTCTTCTTAATATTATGCTGAGCCATTGAGTATTGGTCATCACCTCTTAGTGGTAGCTGGCATAGAGAGTGGTATGCATATCACCTTCGATATGTATCAGCAAAACGTTTCTCCTAATCTGCTGGTAAATCCGTGCTGAAATAAATAAACTTATTATTTCATATGTTGATTGGTTTAGATACTCTCATTCACCCTGCGTGATTACATTATTGGTCAACATTTACACTTGTTTGACCTGATTTTTGAGGATCGTTTCTTGCTTGGCATGATCTCTGACACTGTTACTGAGGAACCTTCCTCAGGCACATAAGGAAATGAAATATTCTGCTTGAATTTGTCACTTCCGAGTCAACTAAATATTTAGCTTCAGATTTGAATCTATCGTTCTCATTTGTTACGTAAGCTGTGTTGAACTTTGAATTGCATCAACTAAAGATTCAAGTGGCGTATACTGCTCATTGGCTCTGTCATTGTTTATGTGTCCTTGAAATTTCACTGATCCTTGATGTCTGAACTCTCTTCAGCATCAATAGCAGAAAGTATTTCCTTCAATTCAGTAAAGTTTCCATCTTGCTGACAATATGAAGCAAATCTCTTATGTCAATGTAACTAATTTCAATGAATTCTGTCTCCTGTTTGAGCCGTACCATGAATCCATGGAGTCCGACGAAATACTGTTCTGCTTGTCATTTGACAAGTTGTTCTGTGTTCCTAACTGGCTGTGCCTTGTTTCACTGCTCCATGACTAGCTGCTTCTGGACCTTGCCTTTAACTAGTTTAATGCCTTGTTCTACTTGAAGAGCATTAAGGATAAGAAATACTTTCATACTCATGAGTGAGAATTCTTGATTGTGAAGCACGTACACGTTTGACTATTTGATGCCCTTTATATTGGGGAGGCACTTGTAGCTTACATTTTTATTCTTAAACGCTAAGACTTCTGGATGAGGTAGTTGCACTGTTGTCAACTGCAGACAGTGTTTTCTTAACCAAGGCCCACTATCTGATAATATAGTGACACTTGCACCTATATCTAGATCGTAAGTCATGAGATTACCGTGGACCTAAATATCCTGTTGCCAAAATGTAAGGTCTGGGGCATCTGTTAACTCTAGAAATAATGCATATTTTTCTTCCATTGTGGAATGTTCTATTTCATTAACTTCTTTGTCTGGATAGGCATTTAACATCTTGGTTTTCTGAGACTGTGTTCGACTTCTGTACATGTTCTGAAAATGACCTGTTGTGTGACAGGTTAAGCAGGACATTATCAAGAAGCTTATTAGGAATAATGATAACAGGCAGCTTCCTTGAGTTTTTTTCTTAACAGTAGTAGATGATACAAAATTATTAGAATCTAGAACTTGCTACCACTGTAATCAGCTGAATTGAATGGTGTAGATGCACTTAACAGAAAACTAGATAAGTATTTGAAGTAGGTTAAAGGATATGCTGATAGAGTTATGTGAAGTAGGATGGGTGGAGGCTTGTATGGTGCATAAATATCATTAATGACTAGCTAGGCCAAATTGTCTTTGCTATGCTGCTCATAACCCGTTGAGCTATGTCATATGGAAAAAGAAGGAACTTGGATTTTTGCATGGTATATAAAACAAAAGATTTTACAGCAGCTATGCAGCATGTCGGTAAGACCCATCTGATGTACTGTGTGTAAATTTGATCCCCTTATATGAGAAAAAGATATCATTACTTTACAAGTAGTTCAGAGAAAGTTCACTAAATTGGTTCCTGGGATAAAGACTTACCTTATGATGAAAGATTGAACATAGCAGGCCTATATATTCCCTACAGTTTAGAAGAATGGGGTACGATTCTGTTGAAATATATAAGATTTTGAGGGTATTAGGCAAAATAGATATTGGGAAGATATTGCCTCTTGAATGAGACTAAAACTAAAGGACATAATTTAGGTGTAAGAGAACTCCCTTTAAATATAGAGATGAGGATTATATTTTCTCTCTGAGGATAGTGAGAGTGTAGAATTCTCTTTCCCAGAAGGGACTGGGTGTTTTAAATTTTTTGAAGTCTGAGTTGGTTAAGTTTCTAATAGTCAAGTGAGTCAAAGATTATAGGGTGTGTATAGGAAAGTGGAGCTGAGGCAACAATTGGATCAATAATGATGTTATTGAATGGTTAAACAGACTTAAAGGGCCAAATGACCAACATCTGTTCCTGAATCCCATGTTCTCATAACATGCTTACATATAAGAAGGAAAAAAAACTTTTTTTTGACCAGACCTTGGAGAATCCCACTGTGTACTTTTTCCATCAGCAAAACATCACATTACCAATAGTCTCAGTCTCTGTCTCCTATTCTTCACTGGATTGCAAGGATAATCCAGGTAATTATAGGCCGGTGAACCTGATGTCAGTGGCGGGGAAGCTGCTGGAGAAGATACTGAGGGATAGGATCTATTTACATTTGGAATGGGCTTATTAGTGATAGGCAGCATGGTTTTGTGCAGTGAATGTCATGTCTTACCAATTTGATAGAATTCTTTGAGGAAGTGACAAAGTTGATAGATGAGGGAAGGGCTGTAGAAGTCATATACATGGACTTCAGTAAGGCGTTTGATAAGGTTCCCCATGGTAGGCTAATGGAGAAAGTGAAGCTGCATGGGGTCCAGGGTGTACCAGCTAGATGGATAGAGAACTGGCTGGGCAACAGGAGACAGAGTTGTAGTGGAAGGGAGTTTCTCAAAATGGAGAACTGTGACCAGTAGTGTTCCACAGGGATCCGTGTTGGGACCACTGTTGTTTGTGATAGACATAAATGATCTGGAGGAAGGTATAGATGGTCTGATTAGCAAGTTTTCAGATGACACTAAGATTGGTGGAGTAGCAGATAGTGAAGGGGACTGTCGGAGAATTCAGCAGAATATAGATGGATTGGAGAGTTGGGCAGATGGAGTTCACTCCAGGCATATGCGAGGTGATGCATTTTGGAAGATCCAATTCAAGAGCGAACTATACGGTAAATGGAAAAGCCCTGGGGAAAATTGATGCACAGGGAGATCTGGGTGTTCAGGTCCATTGTACCCTGAAGGTGGCAACACAGGTTGATAGAGTGGTCAAGAAGGCATACGGCATGCTTTCATTCATCAGACGGGGTATTGAGTACAAGAGTTGGCAGGTCATGTTACAGTTGCATAGGACTTTGGTTCAACCACATTTGGAATACTGCGTACAGTTCTGGTTGCCACATTACCAAAAGGATGTGGATGCTTTGGAGAGGGTGCAGAGGAGGTTCACCAGGATGTTGCCTGGTATGGAGGGCACTAGCTATGAAGAGAGGTTGAGTAGATTAGGATTATTTACATTAGAAAGACGGAGGTTGAGGGGGGACCTGACTGGGGTCTACAAAATCATGAGAGGTATAGACCGGATGGATAGCAAGAAGCTTTTTCCCAGAGTGGGGGACTCAATTACTAGGGGGTCACGATTTCAAGGTGAGACGGGAAAAGTTTAAGGGAGATATGCGTGAAAAGTTCTTTACGCAGAGGGTGGTGGGTGCCTGGAACGCGTTGCCAGCGGAGGTGGTAGAAGTGGCCACAATAGCGTCATTTAAAATGTATCTAGACAGATACATGAATGGGCAAGGAGTAGAGGGATTCAGATCCTTGGAAAATAGGCGACAGGTTTATATAGAGGACCTGGATCGGTGCAGGCTTGGAGGGCCGAAGGGCTTGTTCCTGTGCTGTAATTTTCTTTGTTCTTTGTTCAATCTTGTACGCAATTTACCATTTTCCATTTAATCCCTTGTATGTTCATTAACAATCTCCATGCTTCATTAAAGAACTAATAAGGAATTTGGTTTCAAAGAAAATGTTAACAATATGTTAATGTCTTTAGTTTGAATCAGACCACTTGTACCTAATGAAATGGTGAACCATATCAAATTGGTTTAGTAACTTCATATACCAGGGGATCATATCAGTGAGCAAGGAGGGCAAAAATAATGGCTGTTTGGGTCACTGGCCAAGGGCCACAGCAAAGCCCTTTGGAGAGAATCAAATAGGAGGGGATTGGCACTAGCCCAGGATTTCATTGGGAAGCCAAATGAAGGTTTACTGTCCTTCCTGCCTTCACACTAAAGTAAATAATGAAATTGTATACCTATCTTATTAGGTCACATCCTCCATCGGTCCCTTTTCTAAAGTTGTGTACTGCCCTAAGAAGCTGACAAAAGCTTGCCCAGTTAATTATTTACAGACTCAATCTCAAAGGGCCTAAAACCTACCTTTAGGCTTCCTAATTGGATAAGAAGTGGTCCTGAAGTCAGTTTCAATCACATACCCTAAACATCTAAACTTGTTGTGAATGTTACTGTACTCATTAAGACACTGAAATTTTGGCATCCAAGCTTCTGGCTCGGAAATTTTGCCATATTGGATTCTTAGGCATCCATTTTACACTGGGTAACATGAATGAAATGCCTCCCCATTTCCAGGATTACATTTCTATCATGCACACATTTTCAAAATATAAATCAAGAGTGCTACTTTAATTGCCAAATTATGATACATTTCTGAATAAGTGGCAATCTTGTAGCTAGGTTATCTAAAAGAAGTTGGTACTGATTCATCCACACCAAATGATGGATTTCAGCAAATCCCTTTTGGGGGAATGGAGTAGCACCATATGGTGCACTTTTAATGATGACTGCAGAAACTAATCCTGTATAAGATGGTTCTTCTTTGAAGCTAAGCATCTTCACCCATTTTGAATGCAAATATAGTGAAGACATTACTGTAAATGAAATGTAGCTGGAGTTTGCAAACACATACTTTGTTTTTACTCCTTCATTGACTGAGTGATGTCAAGCCCACATTTTTGCCCATTCATGTGATAGTGACTCTGCCGCCTTGGGTGTTGTTCAAACAATTTTCACTCGCATTTCGCATCTAAAAACAGTAAGTGATAGCAGGGAATGCAACTTGCAGTGGGCTGTGTTAGCACCGCGTTCTGTCTGGTGGTCAAATACATCCCCAGAGTATTACGTTGCTCTACTCAACAGCCCACTTCCATCCATTTCCCTCCTGTGGAGACTCAACAAATTGAACTTTGCTTCCAACTGCCCTCCCTCCTCCCAAAATCCCAACATTACACTTTAACGATGCCCACCCTGGTCTGCTACCATCTTCCTGTGGAGGCCATTGTGGTGGTCACTGTAAATAAGCACCCATCCTGTGCCTACCATGCCTTTTGTTGTTATTCCAACTACTTGCCTCCCCCTCCATATACCTTTATTTTCCCCCACCACCATCCTTGTCTAAACCTCTACACATGCCTCGACTTTGCCAAAAGGGAGAGCCAAGTCTGGGAGAGCGGGAGAGGTGGTTGGTGATATAGGGTCGAGCGAATGATCCGTCACTGTCATTAAAGGCACAGTTTGAACCTCCCTCAATGAACAAATGATGAACTCCTAGCACTACATTCACTTCAGACCTCTACTGCCTAGTCTCCAATAAATAGCTGCATAGTTTTGAATGACCAGAACCTGACCACAGTTTGCTGGTCTCTGATGGATGATATGCAATTCCCCTGATGACTAACGATGGCCCTACAGTACTGACCATTGCCCACACCCCTGACTATAGTTGGCTATATTCCTTGTCCATCCCTGGTCTGAATGGGTGACTGATCATAGCCAAGCTTCTGAGTCCGTGACTGATGAAGCAGGAATCCCCTGACTGAAAGTGCCCCCTCCTTGACTGGACTGAGGGTTACCTCCCGCACACGCACTCTACCATGGCAATTTTGCTTGAGTTATCATGCTGGGTATTTGCTGCATAGGCAGCTGGTACATGCTGTAGATGTCAGATTGATGCCCTGGTGTGTTGTACAATAACATGACCCATCCACTCCCAGACAGATCTTTACTGACAAGCAACTTGTAATGTACCTGTGGAAAAGGTCACATCAATACAGCAGCACTGATTGCCTTTGGCTGTGCTAAAGTGTCAATGTGCCAACAGGCAGGTCACAGCATGGCAAGGCAAGTTATGGATGCTGTGAGCACCTAGGTAGGTGCAAAGTAAGTGAACACTAAGAATGCAAGGCCGCAGGCACTAAGTGTCCAAACCATGAGATGGACATCTGTCTTTGCAGCAGCCTTTCAATGCTAATTGCTGATATGCCCTGCAATGCAAGTTTGTGCTTCCTAATAGTTCTGCAAGTGGATTGGAGAGGTGCCATGAGGATCATAAGGAGTTGACAAATGTCGAATAACCAACCCTATAGACAAGAGGTGCATGTTATGTGTCTGTGGATCATGCCCTAGGATGCTGTTTAGTGCTCAATATTATGGACATTCCTGGCAGCCAGTGGTGAGCTGAAATTGCCAGGGGACGACTTTGATTTCCATGTTGAGAATTTTTGGCTTTGGCTAGTTTGTTGCATTTGACAATATAGGAAGCTGATCATTGATGAGGTGAATTGTGGCATTAAAAAAGGTATTTAAAAGCTATAATCCTCCTCATTTGGTAATTTGCTGCTGCCAAGTGAGAAACTTGCCTTGATGCTCAGCAAGTTGCTCCTGATGTCAAGATGGGCCCATACAGGTTTCTCGCATGATTTTGTCACAAATCTTGCCATTGACTATGTTGTTTAGGCCCTTAAAACATTCTGCCCCTTGGCTCTTAGGAGAGCAACTGCAGCTTCTTTATAATACCTCATATCGGGAGACATTTGAGTAATTCTCTATCATCTTTCCACAAAGCCTTTACATTCCCTCTGGCACACAGAATTTTAAAATATTCTGACTGTGGGGTCAATCTGTTTTATAGGAATGTTTTGCAGAACTTGTGTCTCCATTTGTAAAGTTCATCGTAACCTTAGTTTTACCTATAATACATTTTACAACCACAACTTTGTCAGGCATTTGCATGTAATTTGGTCGTTCATATAATGCAACTAGTTTCACTTCTTTAGACATGGCCTTATGTTAAAGTGGTGTTTTAAGGATTTTCTCATGGACTATTTGCAAACACTACGAAGTAGTGCTTATCCCAAATTTTATTGTAGCTCGTTGACACACTACGAATACCTCTATTTAGCTGACCACAGAAACGGACTTAGCAGCTCACCAAGTGATAGGTTTGAACATGAGCTGGTTGCCCACTGGTTAGTTAAAAGACACACTTAAACATCATATGTTGTGTTTACTGAATATTAAATTAACCCCCATTTCCTGTGTCCTAAAACCATTCAGCTTTATTTACTAAAATTCTAAAATAAATCTAAACTTAACAATTAAAATCTAAAATTGTACTAATATCTATAAAATGTATCATCAAAACGTGCTAAAATTAACTAAAACAAACAATTCTAAAAATATTTAAAATTCTAAAATTCAACCAAATACAATTAAAATTATTCTCTGAGCATTCCATAAACTTAGCAGGCACTAAAAATCGGTAGCATTTCGAGAGTCAATGATATAGTCAGATGGGATATTTCCTGGGTGAAGGATTTAAAATTCTGGATCCCTAAACGGGTCATAAGTTTATTGTTCCCCTCTGCCCATTTCCTTTCGCACCCATTATAAAACCATAAAATGTTGGTGCTTCCCTGTTAGTCAATCTCATTATCTGTGTGCTCAAATGCTTATACTTCTGCACCATTTCTTCCCAAGTTCTTTCAAACACTCCATCCTCATTCTCAAATCACACTATAATGTCTACATCCACTTTCTGGAAGATCAAATCTGGCTTCCATAACCTTCCATCTTTGTCTCTCAGACGGGGTTCTAAGAAAATTACCCAATTGTATTATTCCATGTATTGATGCAATTTCTCTGTGATCTTATTATGCCTTTTAATCCTGGCATTTTTCAATTTTAGAGGTTACCTTTTGGTTTTCTGAGATGCCTTCTTCATTCTCACTAACTCATTTAGTAGCTGATGCAGTAACGATACTTTCTGTACCTGAGTCAACAAATGGGGTATTTGGATTCACCCAGAAGCAGAATTGGAGCCATTAATTAATATCTTCAGTAATTGTCAATCCTCTACTGCACTTAAATCCATAACACTAAAGAAAACATTAATTTCCTACAAGCCACAGTAGTTAAATTGGCAATTCAAAACATCAGGCAGCAACAAAAGTATTTTGAAAATAATTGACAGATATCTCTGCACAAAACAGCCCACACCCGAAACACACCTTTTGCAGATTGTCAAGGTCATTGTTAATTTGTTTTCATTGTACATGGATAGTGTGATAACATTTTAACCAGGTAGTCACTAGACTGTGTACTGTATCTCATCTCAATTGCAGATATCACTTTAACAATAGCCAGTGTTGATTGCAATTGATAATCATGGTAGTACACATATGGTAAAGATACCACTTGGGTGTATTGTCAATTAGTGTCTCCTAAGTGGTAGCTGTTTCTCTGTGTATATATGTATCAAGTTCTGGGCCAAGAGGCAGATTGTCACCATGGACCCAAGGTAGCAGATTTTACTTATCTCTTCCTGCGGCT
Organism: Ginglymostoma cirratum; assembly: GCA_024137785.1. Classification (NCBI taxonomy): domain Eukaryota; kingdom Metazoa; phylum Chordata; class Chondrichthyes; order Orectolobiformes; family Ginglymostomatidae; genus Ginglymostoma; species Ginglymostoma cirratum. Next base: position 8,158,063 of record JAHRHZ010000289.1, on the reverse strand, counting down.
GTTATTTAGAGGGATCAGGGATGGAAATGTGATAACCTGCACCATAGCCCCAGTTTATTTGACAGTTATAGTAAGGTGGAATGATTTACAGGCATGGGGGAATCAAAATATTAGTCTTTGTAGCTGAGTTCAAAAGAACAACTGCACAAATTCAACTTGGTGACAATATTGGATCAGTTGATAAACATTGAAAAGTTAATACTTTACACTTGAATATTAATTTAATACAGTATGTAATGTCTCCAAAAATCCAGGCATGCATGCCTGTTCCTCAATTCTCTCACCTCTGGTTTTTAGAAAGTAATCAAAATCAGCTGTATAAAGTTATGAACTTGGGAATTCATAATTATGGTGATTTAATTAACTTGACGTGAGTTAGTACTCCAACAGAATGCTACGGAGCTTCATTGAAGTTAATGGTACGTGTGTTGCTGGCATTTGTCCAGGAATTTTTAAGGAGATTATGTCAGGAGGAAGACTCATTGCATTCATATATTTAATCAATATGATGAGTAAATACTCCTTGCAAAACTAACTAAGGACAAATATGATTTCTGAAGTCTCCCGTAAAACTTTGCAAAAAGCACTCATCAACAAGCTTAAACAGGACGTTGGCAAATCAATGAATCTTGACTGAATGGTTAACTTGGTTGGGAAGTAGTACAAGGATAGTTTAGTAATTTAATTTATTACGCAGGGAACTTGACAATTTGGCAGCCACCATCCTTGATGTTGGTACGTGTGAGGGCATATTTACTAATAATTCTTAGACTTGGTTGATGTTTTAACAATGTCTGAATTTAACTGTAACTAAAAGAATGTTCATAGAAATTGATTATGAGTCAATTGCATAGTACTTTGCCAACATTAAATATGGTTAACTATGGCGATGAATTATCTTCTGGACTTGGCTTTTATAAATTAACATTTCTGCATATACTTATTAAAATGTGTTTATAAATTGGAGGTCAACCCCTGTCTGATAACTAAAGCTGAAATACCCAGAGAGGCTCGCTTTATCCTATAATCTGTTAAAAGAAGTGTGAAAAGTGCTGTAACCTGATTCACACCCCAATCTGTTATAAAGAAGTGGTTAAATGAAATAAACTCCTGACACTCACTCTATAATCAACAAGTAACAATTTATTTATCTAACTCTAACAGTGAACAAATTAACTGAACTATTTATAAACCAAACAATTCCCCTCTAACTACTAACTATTCCTGAATAAAACAAAATTCTAATGGTACGCAGTTCCAATAAATACAAGTCCCAATTATATAAACTAAAATAAATAAAATAATTAGAGGTTAGTCTTTCAAAATAACAGCCAGGTTATATATTCCAGAATGTTCTGTGTCTTCTCCACTGATCTTCTGTCAAGAATGCCTTCTCTGTTGAATTCTTTTGTTAGGAATATTAACTAAGAGTGCTGTGGTACCTTTATTTAGATGATACTTTGTGTAAGAGCTGAGAGAGGTGATCTCTTAGCAGAAGGCAGTTCACTCTCTGCTGATTTTGCAACCGTGCCCATCTTTTAGACCCTTGATGACATATTAATTTCTTATAATTGGATTGGTCCTATGTTGTCAAAACTATCAGATTTAAATTTAATTAGTTTGTCGTATCTAAGGGCCTGGTTTAAATTAATTGACTAATGTTAAAAACCTGTTGTTTTGGTAAAAATGCTGCTCTGCCTGCTAACAGTACAGCCTTTTGATACAAATATTTTAATTTCAGTGCTCCTGCAAACCTACAGACATCCTGTAAGCATAGAAAAAAGCACAACATCTTTTAAAGGGACCATGCACTGCTTTCCCCGTTGCATGTTACAAACACCAACATTTTACAAATACCAAATTCTCATATCCTGCCTTCCAATCCACAAGTACTCTACTGAACTTTGCAACAATTGAGATTATCTGGCAAATGTATATCTTGCTGTCCAGGGATAGAATGAAATGTGGACTTGTTAACACTTCTACTGTCTGTCACGTTGAGGAAAACAACTCATTAAAGTATCCGTACCCAAGATTTACCCCAGTAGTAGGTTTGATTCAGAGCTATGATAGAGCAAGCTTCCTATTCACCTGATGATTGATCATCACCAAGCTCTGGACTGAGGGTAGATTGTGTCACTAACTGACAGGACCTGGATCCCCGAGCTGAAAGTGCCCCCTCACCCTGACTGAATTGAGGGCTAGCTGCCACCCGTTTTGTGACATGGCTGTTTTGTTTAATAAACATGTAATGTGTTTTGTCATACAGGCAGCCAGCACATGCTGTCGGTGTTAGGTTGACTTCCCATTGTGCAGCACAGCAGCATGCCCCTCACCCTCCTGGACCAATCCTTACTGACAAGCATGGCAAGCAACTTATCTATTGAGATAGGCCTTTTTGGACTGCTCGTTACAAATCTTGCCATAGCCCATGTTGCTTAAACGCCTTTGAGATTGTAAGACTACAAAATGCCTAACGTTCAGGAAAGGGATTTGATTTCCAGTTAGGCACTTGATAGCCTTCCAGATTCAACAGTTAATTCAATAACTTCATGCTGCCTCAGCTCTCCTTCATATAATCCCTACCCCCTCTCTCTATCTCACCTTCTGCAACCCCCCCCCACACTCTCCCAAAGTCATCACTCTCTTGCTTTTCCTTTCCATACCACTTACCCGCTCCATCCTCCTTCCCAGACAACTCCTTCTATACCATTCTCACTTCTTCTCATGCCACCCCCAATCAGCTGTCTTCCAGGTCACTGGCTTCTCCCTACTCCAATGCCACCTACCTCTCCCCTGCCTTACAACCCTTAACATAACAGGTCTGAGCATGGCTTATGTCACATAAGACCGTAAGACCATAAGACATAGGAGTGGAAGTAAGGCCATTTGGCCCATTGAGTCCACTCCGCCATTTAATCATGGCCGATGGGCATTTCACCTCTACCTAACCGCACTCTCCCCGTAGCCCTTGATTCCTTGCGAGATCAAGAATTTATCAATCTCTGCCTTGATGACATTCAACGTCCCGGCCTCCACTGTGCTCCATGGCAATGAATTCCACAGGCCCACCACTCTCTGGCTGAAGAAATGTCTCCTCATTTCCGTTCTAAATTGACCCCCTCTAATTCTAAGGCTGTGCCCACGGGTCCTAGTATCCCCACCTAATGGAAACAACTTGCCAGCGTCCACCCTTTCTAAGCACATGGTCAATATGTTGGTATACCCTCTAAGTGACATGCTCATGAATTATCACTGTCTCATATAATGTTCCACAAGGTTATAAAGATATTATACTTCATCTTAAATGGATCATTTGAAGCATAACATGCAAAAGATGCATATGGTGCTTTGTAGCTTAATAGATAAATATCAGCACAGACAATGATATGCCTGAAGAATGCCATATCCTTATATCAACATTAGTTATATTAAATGTCTGGATTCTGCTTCCCTGTACAATATCTATTCATGTGTTCCTTATGTTATGGCAGTTCTAACAGGCATTGCTACATCTGGTAAAACACACTGCTGGAGGCCAAGCCCACATCAATACTCTCATCCTTATCTGGCTTTGCTTTCAAGTACATTGTAAATGAAGCTGAGGAATGGTGAGAATTAGGGGTCAGATGCAGAATGTGAACCAGTCTCTGTTCATTGAATCAAACCAGCAATTAAATCAGAAAAAGCGGGCATACAGAAACTGTATCATTATTATCATGATCCTAGCTGATGTTCCTACCAGACAGTTCAGATACCAAAATGAAATTTAGCCTGATAGAACAGATTTTGCTTTATTCTCTGCTTAATGTGGTGGTGTTTCACTGAAATGTAAGCTCACGAGGTTGGAGATTTGTTTTAATAATAAGACATAAATTTATTACACAAAAGAAATTTAACAAAAAAAACCAACCTATCTAGATAAAGTTTGAATGGTTTCAAAACATTCAGCAAAACTAAATTCCATCTACCCCCTAGCATCTCACCTCACAGTTAATCAAAATCCATAGAAATTCCTTCCCACTCAAATCTGTAGGTTTGATATAACTGTTTCTTCTCAGATCTGGTCATGTGAACTTCGAGACTTTTTACTCGAATCTTCACACAACTGAGAGCTTAGACTTTCCCAGACCTGAACAATCTGTTGACTTAAATCAAACACTCTCAGTTTGGAGGTTTTCAAAAACTTCACATTTTCCCTGACTGCTCTGAACAATCTCCTTTCTTTAGGAGACCCTATACTGGCATATGACTTCAAACAGATCTTCTTCAAACTGCCCAAAGGCTTTCCAATCTCTGTGTTTTTCTAAGATAAAATCAATCCTGGATTTTTCTAAAATCAAAAGTAAGCTAATATATTTCAAGGAGTGGAGCTGGATGAACACAGCAGGCCAGGCAGCATCAGAGGAGCAGGAAAGCTGACGTTTTAGGTCTGGACCCTTCTTCAGAAATGGGGGAGGGGCAGGGGACTCTGAAATAAATAGAGAGGGGGGAGGCAGTGATAGAAGGTGGATAGTGGAGCAGATAGGTGGAGAGAAGACGAACAGGTCAGGGAGGCGGGGATGAGACTAGTAGGTGAGTGTAGGTAGGAAATGGGGGTTGGTCAGTGAAGTGGGAGGAATATGAAGTGCTGTTCCTCCAAACTCCAGTGTCACAACGATGCCACCCGAAAACTGGAGGAACAGCACCTCATATTCCGCCTTGGAACCCTACAACCCAATGGTCTCAATGTGGACTTTAAGAGCTTCAAGATCTCCCTACCCCTAACCTCATCCCAAGACCATCCCCTCTCTCTCGTCCCTGCCTCCTTGACCTGTCCATCTTCTCTCCCAACAATCTGCTCCTCCCACCTCACTGACCAACCCCCATCCCAACTCCCTACCTACACTTACCTTTACTAGCTTCATCCACACCTCCTTGAACTGTCCGTCTTCTCTCCACCTGTCTGGTCCACTATTCACCTTCTATCACTGCCTCCCCCTCTCTCTATTTATTTCAGAGCCCCTTCCCCTCCCCAATTTCTGAAGAAGGGTCCAGATCCAAAACGTCAGCTTTCCTGCTCCTCTGATGCTGCCTGGCCTTCTGTGTTCATCCAGATCCACTCCTTGTTATCTCAGACTCCAACTTTGGCAGTTCCTGCTATATCCAATATATTTCAATGTTTTCTCTCCCAAATGCAAACCTCCGCAATATATACAATCTTCCATTAACACTCCAGGAGGCACATGCTGATTTAAAGTCATGGCTCTGGAAAGACTGAGTTAGTTAATTTTTAAACCGCTTTGATAAGAGAAATATAGATGTAAGTAAATATATATATATATAGATGTTAGACCTTTCATCACATTGTTGACAGCGAGGAATGTTAAATTCAAGTAAAAAGGCATAATATGAGTCGAATGTTTTAGAGGCTGTTGACAGGATATGGAGAAAATAGTATGTTAATTTTTGCCATTTGTGAAGAATTAAATGTAACATAATTTCTTTCTGCAATTCTACAGAATTATCAATTTCCTGTGTATATACTGAGAGATATAAAGTGGGACAAGGGCAATGCTGATAGAATCTGGAAAGAAATATGCACCAAGGAACTTAAATGGATAATTATTTTATGGAGCTAATGATATATACTGAATTGATATTTCGTGCAGATTGTACATGACTATTAGTTGGATAAGATAATCGACAGATGAAACCGTGACCTAGTATGACAATGGATATATTAAGTTCTGTGATCCACAATGAATTACAATATAAATAGATATAAAATGAGAGATGTGGAGTGCAGAGGTACTAACTTTGCATGCTTATAAAGTAATTAACAGTGTGAACAATAAGATTTTTCAATAATGCAATAAAGAACTAATATAACTATTTCTTTTCTATGTTTAAAGTATAGGATGGCAATTTCTAGGCTAGTTACAACATGCTTTGCCACAAAATAATTTTGCATGCGCATTGATGGAAATCAGGAATCAAATTAATGATCTATAGATAGAGCAATAACCTTAAGGTCACTTCTAGGAAGTAGTGTCACACAGCTTGACTTTCAACTAGTTCCAGTAAAGTTACAGACTCCTGTGGACTTTATATGACCAATTTTTAATGTTCTCAACAGCAGAGAATTAACATGAATATTAAAGATGACATTAGCTGCCCATTCTCTGACAAGGTGATAGCAGCCCCAGTTGAGGAATACTTCCATCCCCAGGTAAATTTATCTATCTATGGGGAGAGTTGGTGCACATTCTGGGCCACTTACATGAACTGGTACTTTCTGTTGAGTTATGTCACAGTAGTTCAGTATTGCTTGCTTAATATTAATTTACAGGTGAAATCGGGGCCTGAGGTTGATATAATCCAGTGAAATTTACTTAAAAGAAACAAAATTGCTGGAAAAACTCAGCAGGTTTCACAGCATCTGTGGGGTGGAAGCAGAGTTAACACTTTGAGCACAGTGACCCTCCTTTAGAAATTAACTATAGATAAGATTCAGATCTTTAGATGCGAAAGGAAGATGGGACGTGGATCTTCCACACGTTGTTTTCTTGAGTAGTTTGCTTTTGATTGCCTTTGTGGATTTGGAGAGGAATTGTTTTGGAATCATAGGTTCTTTGGTCCCTGAATTAAAGATAGGTTATATAGTTATTCCCTTTCCATCTTGGTTCAAATATTTGAATGTTCGATGGTTTATTGGATAAAGTCTATGAGAGAGATTTTTAATGTTGCTTATTGTCAAGGTCAAAATTGCCAACATATTTCCATCAGAAGGCAAAAACTAATCTGAAAATGATCAAGCTTCCATTAGCACTCCAGGAGGCACATTCTGATTTAAAATCATGGTTCTGGAAAGACTGACTTAGTTGATTTTTAAAACCCTTCACAAAAATAATATAATATCCCTAAGTCCCAAGCTTAAAGATCAAACTATTAAAAATGATAGATTTGTGTATATATTTATGTATATATTTTCAAATAAAAAGCGTCAGGTGATTAGTACACTTTAGAGACTGTTGAAAGAATGTAAAATGTCTGAATTAAATAATTGTGGTGATGTTCAAACACTAAGTTGACCTTGTGAGGCAGCTTATAGCTTTTCTCTGCAGCAACTCAGCTGATTATGATACTGTCGTGCCCAGGGGTGACTTGGTAGGAGTATTTGGGAAGGGAGAGAGAGTTCCAAGTGCATCTACCCTCCCTAGAGCCACATAACAGTAAGCTTAAAAGGGAAAACAAACCTTCCTGAGACAGTCTTTGGGGATTATTGGCCAGGCCATAGAACGAGACTACAATTTTTTTTATATTCTTCTGTAGGATCTGGGCGTCACTGACTGGCCAGCATTTATTGCCCATCCCTAACTGCCTACTTGAACAGCTATAGACCACCTGATGTGGGCTGATCCAATGCCATTAGGGAGGGAATTCCAGGATTTTGACCTAGCGACAGTGAAGGAACGGCACAGTTAGGTAAATGAGGATGCAGGCACAGTGCCACATCCCCATCTGTCTGTCTCTCTTTCTTTCTCCTGCAGCCAATGGATGAAAAATGTGCCCATGAGCAGCCCTCAGCTCCTGCTCCTCTCACCAATGGAGATGCCCAACAGCAGCCGGTGACTTAATTACCAAAGTAAGCGATGTGTCAGATGGTCAGAAAACAAATAGAAAGAAGAAGAAAGCAGAGAGCTGTTCAGCAGGAGGTGGCTTTGATGGGCTCCGGAGCAGTGGTAATGTTTACGAGGAAGCATGGCTGCAGAGATGGTCGGCCAGCCTGTGAATCCTGGAGCGGGACACTTGCTTCCACCTGGAATAGGTCCCTGACGGAAGTATGGCGTGGGCTGGGAAGCCCGGAGCAGGTCAATGTCTCAGCAACATGGCATTGGCTGGTGTAGCCCAGAGCAGAACACTTTCTGTGACATGGTGTAGGCTGGGAAGCCTGGGGCGGGACCCCAGTAGTGGTAGACTGTAGCAGCAGTGAAGGAAAAGTTGGACTCTCATTAAGTTATCTTTTTAATATTTTACTCTGTGAATGGCACTTAAGTATGTGTGACAGTTCACACTTTTTCACTGTATTTTATATCGAATGCATGTGACAATAAAGGATGATCAAGTCAGGATGGTGAGTGGCTTGGAAGGGAAATTGAAGGTGGTGGTGTTCCCATATGTCTGCTGCCCTTGTCCTTCTAACTGGACGTGGCCATGGGTTTAGAAGGTGCTGTCTGAGGATCTTTGGTGATTTTCTGCGGTGCATCTTGTAGATAGTACACATTACTGCCACAAAGTGTCAGTGGTGGGGGAGTGGATGCTTGTGGATGTAATGCCAATCAAGCAGGCTGCTTTGTCCTGAATGGTGTCAAGCTTCTTGAGTGTTCTTGGGGCTGCACTCATCCAGGCAAATGGGAAGTATGCCATCACACTCCTGACTTGTGCCTTGCAGATGCTGGGCAGGCTTTGAGGAGCCAGGAGGTGAGTTACTCATCACAGTATTCCTAGATTCTGACCTGCTCTTGTGGCTACTGTGTTTATGTGGTGAATCCAGTTGAGTTTCTGGTCAATGATAACCCCCCAGGATGTTGATAGTGGTGGATTAAGTGATGGTAACACCATTGAATGCTAAGGGCCAGTGGTTAGATTATCTCTTAAAGGCGATGGCCATAGCCTGGTATTTGTGTGGCATGAATGTTACTTGCCACTTGTCAGCCCCAGCCTGGATATTGTCCAGATCTTGTTGCATTGCAACATGGACTGCTTCAGTATCTGAAGAGTCGCAAATGGTGCTGAACATTGACGGATGATGTCTGTTGAACGCTCCATTCGGCTTCTGACCTGTTTCCGAGAGGAAGCATCCAGCAAGGGGGTCACCTGAAATATCTAAATGTTGCATGAACCAGGAATCTGTTGTATTACTTCAGATGTTTTTGGGATTTGAGACGTAGTCCTCTGAAAATCAAACCTTCTTTTCTTCCTTTTTGTGTCTGAGAAATAGACAAATTTATGCCACCTCAAAGCATGTAGGTAGCAACATTCCTAGAAGGTATTAAGTCTAATTCTTATGAACAAATGCCATGAGTGATTTGCATTGCCCCTCTAGAAGGATGGTGATAGCTTCTGAGATATCAAAGTGATGAATATCTGTCTCTAGAAATTCTGCTAAAGTGTAAGGGTTCTGGTTATGATCAGTAAAACTGCTGATGTTTATTCGGATCACCTTCAGATCCCTGGTTCTGACATGGGACTTTATTTAGGAACATGAAGTGAGGAAGGCAGTAGACAAGTGTTTCAGGGCAAACAATCTCTGCATTTATTAAATACAAAGGTGAGTATATCACAAGAAATGAAAGGCTAATGAAATAAACAGTGAAATAATACAAAGGTGGATAAATTACAAGGATAAAAAGGCAAATACAAAACAGTGAAACTGACACTATCAGTTATTCAGAGGACATTACTTAAACATGCTATTAACTTAACACAGGTTTATTACGATTAGAAACTAAACAGTAGTTTTAATCACAAACACTTTAATCAGACCTCCCAATCTTTGGGTGCCCTGCACTGTCACCAACCCACCTTCCCCTCCCTGCTGGCTAGGTTGGATATCTTTGGGGTCTCAAGGAAATAAGATCACCACTGGGGATAGACAGGTTTTGAATTACAGCTGGCTGCTCCTGCTTGCCATAGCCGGTACTTTGCTGAAGACTTTAGACGGTGTAGGCCTTCAGTCTGATTTGAGTATTTGGATTTTCTTACATTTGTGGTGGTTTTGCAAACCAGTTTTCATCTCAGGATGTGTCTGAGGCCTTGTCAGTCTTGTTGGTGGGATTTGGAGGTCATTGGATCTGCTGGTCATGGTTGGTTGCTGTTGGTTCCCCTGGTATGGAACAGGCCTGTGTCAGTGGGTTTCAGGGAGATTGCTGTGCAGATAGTTCTTGAACCGCAGCTCCTTGGGATCCCTCTGTGGTTCGTGTTTCCGAAGCTGCTTGCTGGGGCTGGAGCCTGTGGGGTAGCTGTTCCTGCAAGAGGTTGATGTTGAAAAGGCTCTCTCTCTCTCTCTCCCAGCAGTTGTGCAGACTGTGTGCTCTGTTATCTCCTCTCAAATTTGTGTTATCCATTGTGTTTCTGTTGTTTGTTTGAGGTGAATTGGCTTCCTGATATTTCAGAGTCGGTGTAAATGTATTTTGATTAAGTGGAAAGTCCAGTATTTCTGCGAAATAATATTAATTGAAGTTGAATTTCTTGGTATCTGTAAAAGCTCCATAATATCTGGGTTAAGTTGGCTTCTTAAATCTGGTTAATTCTTCTTTTAGAGTTCAGGTGTGAATTGGAATTTTGGGCTGAACAATGCTTCCAATCAGCTATCTCTGACTGTGTACTTTTCCCAGCGAATAGCCCAACTGCCTTTCTTTTTTAACTTTTAAAAGTTATTTGCGAAGTCCAGGATGTTGGTCCAGTATTTCAGAATATGGGAATTTTTGCTCAATCCTATAAAAGCTTATGATCCACTTTGCATTTTACTTTTTTACATTTTACTTCCTATTGTTACACTCCTTACCTTTTAATCATTAATTTTCAATGTAGAAACAAGCTGATGGGTGGCACAGACAATTCAATTGAATATGTACATAGCGTATGGGGGTCAAGAGGAACCTTAATGGAATTTGTAGAATGGAACTGCATTACAAAGTGCAAACTTAAAAAGTGATTTGAGAACTAATGGATAAATCTATGAAATTCTTAGCAGCTTAGTGAAAAAAAGGCAAAACATGTGAATTGCAATTTTATGTTTTGCCAAGATGCTTGGAAATGGTTAGCCTTCAAACATAAGTCATTAATCATTGCGAGTTAGCATGCTTTGTTGATAAGGACACGGTCATTATTATATGATAACAAAAGCTTTGTTCAATTTCTCAAAGCCATTTAATTTTCTAAAAATGGGAAAGGTGGTCGAAACTGGAAGGGTCATAGTCTGTAAAATGAATTGTCCAGATGCAAGATCAAATTAAGAAGAGGATACAAGTTGTGAGAAAATAAAGATGCACTTGGGAATGAGAATTTAAACTCTTTTCTTCTACCTTAATTGTCTTCACACATTCTTTTCAGAACAGAATATGATTGTGTTGCATTGCAGTTGTAAAATTGTACGTAATAAATAAAAATATGTTATATTGCTTGATCCGTTACACATAAATCCATGGCCAGACTGTACTTTAAAGCATGCTCAGTGCTGGTCTTCAAGACGTTTAGGAAAGATTTGAGCCTTGAAACTAGTTTAGAGAAACAAAATTGATCTTGAAGGACGGAAATGGTCATTGCAATTTTATAGAAACATATAAATGATAGATCCAGGCAGAAATAGAATCTAAAGTAATGCAGAACATTATTTCAAGATGTACCAGGATACTAGAGGAAAAGAACAAGATCATGTTTGGTGAAAGGAATGTGTAGGCCAAGCGACTAAAAGAATTTCTTCTACGGAGATCATCACTCAGAATAATTAAATTAAATCCAATTAAAAATATTTCTGACCATTCACCACCTATACTTGTCTCTAGTTTCAAAATTAAAATAATTTGTTATGATGTAAAGTTGGAAATATTATGCGTCCAACATACTGCGTTATACCACAACTTTAATGATTAAATCTAACATTTATGCTGCTGGCAGGGTATGCACCACCTGGCTTAAAATTGTCCCCTGGCCTGACAACAGGCATCAACTTGGCTGGTTCGCAATGACCTGGGCTGCTATCTGCATCCAGGTTGACTGTCTGTCTGGCACTGTGGCCTTCTTTGCTAGTCCACAGGAAACAGGACAACCCTTTTCTCCTCCACCCCATCCATCAGCATCTCCAGGTACCAAGTTGGGGTTGGACCATTTTCCTCGGTTGGATCATCTCATGGACAGCAGATTATCAAGGGCAGTTCCTGGCTTAGTGTTTGAAGCACTGTACAGCTGGGGTTTCAATATGATGCCAGCAGCACGCTCCCTGCTGGCCCTTACCGCAGCAAACGCTTCCACCTCTGTTGCTGTGTGATGGAATGTGAAGGGCACTGTAGAGCAAAGACACATGATTAATGAGGTTTTTAGTGGAAGCTTGTGTGAGGAACATTGACTTGGGTCATGATGGGATACCTTCTCCATACTTGCTATTGAGCTGCTTAAGGTATTTTCAAAATAGTCCAAGCTACTTGCTGTATCTAACAATATTTCACATATAAAAACTGGACATAGTCATGTAATGCATGAAAATGTTGCCACTCTCCATTCTTTTTGTTCTGTATCAGCTTCCATCGATGCACTTAATTTATAGTTTAAAATTATTTTACAGTAAAAGTGGCTCTTAACAGTCTAATATCTCAGGGAAGCAGCCTGCCATGGCAACACCAGGCATCAGACAACATCATGGCACTGTAATTATTAACTCTCTATTGTTAATGTAAAATTAAATGAAGATAAAAATTTTGCTGAATTAGAAGCTGACATTTCTCAGCAGTTCTATGACAAAAGGTGGGAACTAATGTGTTTTTACACTTAATCATAAATCACATTTACTACACTTTTTTACCCTGTACACATTCCTTTTTTACCTATATCTTACTTTGTACTTGTGACCGATCCTATGGTGTTACTGAGTCCCACCTTCAGCTAAAATATTGATAGAGCATATATTGATAAAGGCCCAATGTTTTCATGCAACCCTGATTTTACATTTATTTTCCACTTGTTTCTGCAGTTCAAATGATGATCAGCGTGCTCACTCACTCTATTTTCACCAGCTTGGTAGGATTAGGATTGGAGCCCGACAGAAAATTGAGAGGAAGATTAACGGCAAACGTCAACAGAGAGGCAGGAAAATGAAAGTTAATATTTTGTGTTTTTACAAACCATGTGGACCCAAATAGATCACGCCCACTGCCACTCCTTTGTCTAACTTGCTCATTACCTCCTCAAAGATTTCTAACAGATTTGTTAGGCATGACCTCATCTTGATGAAGCTGTGCTGTCTCAGCCCTATTTTACCATGCGCTTCCAGTAACTCCGCAATCTCATCCTTAATAATGGACTTGAAAATCTTACCAATGACCAAGGTCTGGCTAATCAACGTATAGTTTCTTGTCTTCTGCTTCCCTCCTTTCTTAAACAAGGGTGCTACATTCTCTCTTATCTTTTATATTCCTAAAAGAAAAACCCTCTTGCAATCTTGTTTTATATTATTAGATAGCTTACTCTCATATTTCAACTTCTTCTCCTTTATTACTTTTCTAGTTGTCCCATGCTGGTTTTTAAAGGGGTCTCAATCCTCTAGCTTCTCAATAATCTTCGCCACATTGTATACTTTTCCTTTTGCTTTTATGCTCTCCCCGACATCCTTGTCAGTTACGGATACCTCATCCTCCCTTTCGTATGTTTTTTCTTCCTTTGGGGTGAATTTCTGCCGTGTCTCCCGAATTATCCCCAGAACATCCTGTCATTGCTGCTCCGCTGTCTTTCCCCTTAGGAGCTCCTTCCAATCAACTCTGGCCAGCTCTTCCCTTATGTCTTTGTGGCTACCTTTACTCAGTTGTGATACCATTTCTTCTGATTTCAGCCTCTCTCTTTCAAGTGCAAGTTGAATTGTATCATATTCCGGTCATTTTCCCATCGGATTTCCTTTACCTTAAGCTTCTTAATCAAATGAACCTCATTACATATAACTAAATCCACAATTGCATGTTACCTACTGAGCTCTACCACAAGCTGCCCCAGAAAACCATCTTAGACCCTCCATGAATTCCTTTCTTTGGGATCCACGCTACCAACCTAATTTTCCCAGTCCAATTGCATACTGAAGATCCCCCAGGATTAATGTAATAGTGCCCTTCTTATATGCCTTTTCTATCTCCTCCTGATTTATTTTCTGCCCAGAACATTACTAACAAGACAATACTGTTCCCTCTGCCCATTTTTTTGATAGGACTTGTATCTTTGAATATCTAGTTCCGAACCCTGATCCCTTTGCAGCCACATCTGTGATGCCCACAACATTGTACCTGCCAATTTCAGTCTGCACTATAAGCTCACTTACCTGGTTTCATAAACTGTGTGCATTTATGTACAGCAACCCCAGTCCTGCATTGACTGACCACCCCCCCCTTTTCTCAGTTGTCCCCTTATCTGCTATGCCTGAAGTTAGATCTCTAGCCCTTTTCGTACTCTCTGTCCTATTACTTGTTCTGGAAATTTTAATAACGTCTGCTAAGCTCTCCCCCTTTAACTTTTTTCATATTTTTCCATGCAACTGAACCCAGGTCTACACTATTTAGTTTAAAGCCATATCTACAGCCCTAGATATGCAATTCACCAGGACTCTGGTCCCAACATGATTCAGATGGCGTTCGCCCCATTGGAGCAGCTCCCTCTTTTCCCAGTACTGGTGCTAAAATACCATGAATTTGAACATGTTTCTCCCATACCAATCTTTAAGCCATATGTTTATCTCTTTAATCTTGTTGACATTGTGCTAATTTGCTCACGGTTTGGGCAGTAATCCGTGGGATTGTTACCTTGTTGCTTCTGCTCTATAATTTAGCTCCCAGCTGCTCATATTCCCTCAGCAGAACCTCTTTCCTCTTTCTACCTAAATTGTTGGTACCTAAAAGGACCATGACAACTAGATCTCTCTCATCCCACTCCAAGTTCCTCTGCAGCCCAGATGAAATATCCTAAACCCAAGCATCAGGCAGGCAACACAGCCTGTGTGACTCTCGGTCTTGATCACACAGAACAGGGCCTATTCCCCTTACTATACTATTCTCTTTCCTGGCCCCTCATGAATGGCTCCCTTTTCCACCGTGCTATGATCAGTTTGCTCATCCTCCCTACAGTCCTGCTGTTGTTAACACAAGTAGCATGATTCTCAAACCTGTTAGACCAGCTCAAGGGTTGAAGTTCCTTCTGCACTACCTCCTGGATCCCTGTACCTGCCTCCCTCACAGTCACATCCTTCTGTCCCCGACTGAATTTGAGGTAGTTAATCTAAGGGGTGTGACTGCCTCCTGAAACACAGCATCCAGGCAGCTCTCCCCCTCCCTAAAGTATTGCAGTGTTCGAACCTCAGATTCCAGCTCATCAACTCTGAGCTGGATTTCCTCAGGTAACTAACACTTCCTACTGATATGTTTACTGTAAGTCACAATGGAGGCCACCAGCTCCCACGTCATGCAGGTACAACCCATCACTGGGCTCTGCATCTCAACTTTATTTTCTTAGTTCTTAACTTGTTTTCTTAAACTAAAAGATCAGTAGGAAATGTCTGTAATCTGTAAATATTTCTCCTATCTAGCTTCAGTCTGAATGTAACCAGTAATAGATTGGCTGGTAATAGCTGCTATTTTGACAATGTAATTATGGTATTCCTGTGACATCACTCTCACTTATCTTGTTTAAATAAAACTTTTCAAACTGTAAGGAATCTGGACAATTGTTACCCCATCTGTATATTCTCAAATCATCTGAAAAGTAATATTAACATAAGAACTAGGAGCAGGAGTAGGACATCTGGCCCCTAGAGCCTACCCCGCCATTTAATAAGATCGTGGCTGATCTTTTTGAGACTCAGCTCCACTTACCCCCCAAACTCACTATAACCCTTAATTCCTTTCCTGTTCAAAAATTTATCTAGCCTTGCCTTAAAAACATTCAGCGAGGTAGCTTCAACTGCTTCACTGGGCAGGGAATTCCACAGATTCACAACCCTTTGGGTGAAGAAGTTCCTCCTGACCTCAGTCCTACATCTGTTTCCCTTTATTTTGAGGCAATGCCCTCTAGTCCTAGTTTTACCTGCTAGGGGAAACAACCTCCCTGCCTCCACCTTATCTATTCCCTTCGTAATCTTATATGTTTCTATAAAATCTCCCCTCATTCTTCTGACTTCCAATGAGTATAATCCCAGTCTACTCATCTCTCCTCATAATCCAACCCTCTCAACTCTGGAATCAACCACTGCACCCCTCCAGTGCTCGTATATCCCTTCTCATGTAAGGAGACCAAAACTGCACACAGTATTCCAGGTGTGGCCTCACCAGGACCCTATACAGCTGCCCCATAGCCTCCCTGTTTTTAAACTCCATCCCTCTGATAATGAAAGGTATCATTGACAGTGCCATCAAGCAGCACTTACTCAATAATAATTTGCTCGTTGATGCTTAGTTTGGATTCCATTGGGACTGCTTGGCTCCAGGCCTCACTACAGTCATCTTGTTATGGCCACAGGCCAGCTGGATGTTGAGTGAATGGAAATTCTTTCTGTTGATGTATCTCATTGACTGGTCACTTTTTTTTTAGTACTTCAGGAAACGGGGGCTTCACTGGCTGGGGCAGCACTTATTACCCATCCTTAAAATCCACCATTTGCCATGAAGGCTGTAACGGAGGAGTTGATGATGCTCTGCATTTAGTATTCAGTATTGGAGGTGAATTGCACTGTCCCTTGTCTTTGTCAGGCTGTGTCTGTTGTGAAATGAATGAACTGTCTAGCATTGGCAAAAAAAAGTTCATCAGAGACCAGTGGTGTGTGGCTCTGTTTGAGATGTCACAAAGATACACGGCTGATCTTGACAAGAGCCAGAAAAGAAGAATTTCAAGATCACAATAATTTTAATAGCTTCTGGCTGGACATGGGGAACAGTGGTGAAGTCCTTGCACCTTCTAGCCAAGATGTTTGTCCCTGTCTGCCTGGAGAGTTACTTCTCTTGTGACCTGGCTCTCAGTCAATTCCAGGTAGCTCCACTCATGGTAGTTAAGTCATTGTTGAGACTTTGGCATCTGTTGCTTTCCCTGATATTCCTCTCTGTCCCATGGCCTCATGCTTAGAGTTCCATTTTCCTTGTTGAGCATTTTGTCACTCGTTGCCGCTGAGCCATCATCTGATAGTCAATGCCCCATTGCCAGCTGCAGGTTCAATTGGATAGATGGCTGCTGTATTGTCAGTGACATCCTTTCTCTTCTTTCTTCTTCTGTCACAGTAATGCAAGAAAGATGATGACCTCATTCGATGCTGGAGTGCTTAGTGCCCACTCTCCCTACCATGTGCACAGCATAAAGACACCACCTTCCTAAGTGCTGAGTTATCTTTACCCTGCTCACTCTGTTTAAGGCAGAATGAGGCCTGGGGCAACCATGGCCACCACTTCAGACTCTCCTCATCCAATTTCGGTAGATCTGAAACTCATACACGTATATTTTATATACCTGATATGCCTCCGAGTAATTCAGAAATGACACTCATTTTTAAGCTGGAGCAGGTTTATTTACAAGAGTTTTAAAATATCTCTGCAAATACAAAATGTATGCACCATTTTCATCCTGGTTCACCATCTTTTAGCTTCTGTCACTGTACTTGGTTGAGTCTGGGTATGGACTCAAAACAAATCAGTTAAGACACGCACATGATGGAACCGTAAATAATTGAACACTACAGTGCACACTTTCTTCAAAATACTGCTTTCACTCTCCGACAAGTGGTTTAATGAAGTTTTAAAATACTTTAAATGGTTTTAATAGGAAGGCGCACAGGATAGCTGTCCTGTTCTGTTCCTGTACTGGTTAATATTGCAACCACAGTGCCCTGAAAGTGGGACATGCTCCCTCTCCATGCCATCTTCCCATTCCTGACCTTAGGTGTTGAACTAAAAAGTCAACCAATCAAATCCTGCAGCGAATAACTCAAAGAACACAGAACACTACAGCGTGGGAACAGACCCTTTGGCCCACCAAGCTTGTACTAACACATGACGCCATTCCAAACTAAAATCCTCTTGCTTCAATGTGGTAAGTATCCCTCTATTCCCCGTTTATTCATGTATCTCTCAAGATGCCTCTTAAATGTTGAATTGTATCTATTTCTGCCATCGCCTCTGGCAGCGCATCCCAGGCACTTACCATCCTCTGTGTAAAAAAGAGTTGTCTCTCATCTCTTTTAAACCTTCCTCCTATTATCTTAAACCTACGTCCCCTAGTAATTGACATTTCTACCCTGGGAGAAAGGTTCTGACTATCCATGCCTCTCATAACATTATAAACTTCTATCAGGTTGCCCCTCAGCTTCTGATGTTCAAGGGGAAATAAACCAAGTTTGTCCAATCTCTCCTCATAGCTAATACCCTCAAACCCAGGCAACATCCTGGTAAACCCTTTCTGTACCATCTCCAAATCGTCCACATCCTTATGGTACTGTGCAAACAGAAACGTATGTAATATTGCAAATGTGCCCCAACTAACATTTTATACTGCTATTACATGACTTGCCAATTTTTGTACTCTGTGCCCCAACCTTATCCATTTGCGTTGTTACTTTCAGGGAACTGTGGACCTGTACACCTAGATCTCGCTGCATGTTAATGCTTTTACAGGTTCTGTCATTTACTTCCTTCTTGCATTAGATCCTCCAAAATGCATCACCTCACACTTGTCAGGATTAAATTCTGTTTGCTATTTCTCTGCCCTGTCTATATTCTGCTGTATCATCTGACAATCCTCCTCATTATCCCCATCTCCTTCCACCTCCATGTCATGTGCAAAATGACTAATCAGACCACTTACATGCTCCTCCAATCATTTATATATATATATATATTACAAGCAATAGGAGTCCTAGCACTGATTCCTTCAGAACACCTCTGGTCACAGACCTCCAGACAGAAGAAAGCCCTTCCATCATTACTCTCTGTGACTGACCAAGCCAGAACTGTATCCATTTTACTAGCTCACTGCAGATCCCATGTGACTTCACTTCCTGTATTAGCCAGCCATGAGGGACCTTGTCAAAGGCTTTGCTGAATTTGATATGATTTATTGTAGCCACATGTACCTAAGTACAGTGAAAAGCTTTGTTTTGCAAGCAGTACAGGCAGATCATAGCAAAAAAGGACATACAGATCATAAGGTGCTTAGACAGAGCGAGGCATACAAGGTTACAGCTGCACAGGAGGTGTACAAAGCAAGATCAACACTGTTTGAAGTTGGTGATGTCTATTCAGCAGTTTAATAACAGCAGAGAAGAAGCTGTTCTTGAATCAATTGGTGCATGTTCAAACTTCTGTAGCTTCTGCCTGACGGAAGAGGTTGGAAGAGAGCGTTAGCGGGGTAGGAGGACTCTGATTTGAGGCCTGTGGCAATGAGAAGTGTAAATGAAGTGCATGGATGGGAGTTTGGATTCCGTGATTGCCTGGGCTGTGCGCACAACTTTTGGTAGTTTCTCCCAGTCCTGGGCAGAGCAGTTGCCATACCAGGCTGTTATGCACCCAGATTGAATGCTCTCTATGGTGCATCTGTAAAATTTGCTGAGGGTCCTCATGGACATGCCAAATTTTCTAAACTGCCTGAGGAAGAAGAGGCATTGTTGTGCCTTCTTGACCGTTGCATCGACATGGAAGGTCTCTTTGCTGGCCACAGAAGCACCCATTTGTGCACCTGACTATAGATTCCACTATTATACTGCTGTATTGCACTTTGACCCTCCCTGCTGTACAACTGTGGTACCATTACTCTGGCTCCTGCTATCTCCATCCCCTCATACGTGATTATCCCCAGCAGCATCCAAAATGGTATACTTGTTTGAGAGGGAGGATTCTCCCAGAATCCTCCTGGTCCATCTCACCAGCACCCTCTGTTAGATGTTCCTGACTGAAAGGCTTTCCAACATATACATGCGTTCTGTTTATGTGATCAAATACTGGCCACTTGCCTAGTTGAGTGCAGCTCCAACATCACTCATGAAACCTGACGCCAACAAGGACAAAAGTAACCTGCCTGAATGACACATCCACCACCTTAAACTCTCCTTCCTTCTAGTGGTTGCACTGTGTACTATCTACAAAATGTTCAACAACAACTTATGAAGACCTCTTTAAAGGCACCTTCTGTATCCTGATTGCCACCACCCAGGGAGATAAGGTCAGCAGGTGCATTGGACCATGACTACCTGCAAGCTCCCCTCCAAGCTACATACCACACTGCCTAGGAAATTGTCGTCATTCCTTCATTGTCCATGGGTCAAAATCCTGGAACTCCCTTCTTAACAACGCTATCAGTGCACCAACTCCATATGAACTGCAGCAGTTCAAGAACAGAGTACAATGGGGTCTTGATCAGATGAGCCAATGGCCTGAGGAGTGGCAGATGGAGTTTAATTTAAATAAATGTGAGGTGCTGCATTTTGGAAAGACAAATCAGGGTAAGACTGTATAAAATCATTAGGGGCAAGGATAGAGTAAATAGGCAAAGTCTTTTCCTCGGGGTGTGGGAATCCAAAACTAGAGGGGATAGGTTTGAGGTGAGAAGGGGAAGATATAAAAGGGAATAAGGGGCAACTTTTTCAAGCAGAGCGTGGTGCATGTATGGAATGAGCTGCCAGAGGAGGTGTTGGAGGTGGGTATGATTACAACATTTAAAAGGCATATTGATGAGCCTATGAATAGGAAGGGATTGGGGGATTTGGGCCACATGCTGGCAAATGGGACGAGAATTTATATTGGATATCTGGTCATCATGGACGAGTTGGACCGAAGGGTCTGTTTCCGTGCTGTATAAATTCTATGACTCTATGCTTGCCACTATCTCTGTAAGACCATTTAGGCATGGGCAACAAATGATGGACATACCAGCAATGCCCAAATCCATTGAAAGAAAAAGCACGGTATGGAGGAGAAGCGAGCTTTTTATTTCTGTAGTTGGCTGTGCTATATTGAAGTTGCCTTACTGCCAATATATACTGATTGAAATGGGAAAGTGTTGCTTTTCCTCAGTGTGAACATATCCTATTTAAGTGTAGAAAAGGTTTAATAAATGAACATGAAAAAAAGAAACATGAGTAAGACAGAGGAAATGATAAATGTAGCTTTGCACCCTTCGTTGTACACTGAAAAACTGATTGCATACTAATGACAGTAAATTAAGTGAAGTCTGAGCTTGTAGATGGATTAATTAGCAGGCTAAATTTACTCTTCTAACTCCAGTTTGGTTGAATTGTTCTAAAAGATTTAATTTTGCTGTTTAAATTTGAGAATGAGTCATTGTCAAAAGGTTATGAATGCAGACACTGTGTCTGCTGTTTCCTGTTGTAGTCTTGTTATATTTCAGTGTTGAAATAACTGAGTCAGTTCAGCTTGTGGTCTATAGTAACCCCGAGGCTGTCACTGGTAGGAGAATTAGCAATGATAAAGGTGAAGATGATGATGGTGGGCATTTTTCAGTTTGAGATGGTCATCATCTCACAATTAAATGGTGTGAATTGGAACTGCCTCTTGTCAACCTAATTCTGGATGCTGTAAACCTCACCTGGATTGCTGCAATATTGGAGGAGTAGTGAAGGCAGTTGATACCATCTATGTATCAGCTCAGTTGAGACCTTATCATGGAGAAGGTCACTGATGAAGCAGCAGCAAATATTTCAATTATTTATTTATTGTCGCATGTGTTTTACAGTGAAATACAATAAAACACAGTTCAAAGCTTTCATTTGTCACCACAATCCATTTCGATAGTTTAAGAAGAAGAGAAAATGAAAAGATATAGCTTAAAGAGAAGTCCATTTACGTATAAGTTCTGAGCTGGCTCAGAACCCCCCTGCCTTGCTAGACCCAATTATCATTGAAGTCACCAATCCACAGGAGCCATCTTTTGCTGCTAGGCTGATTCACCCTTGCCACCGTCCATACAGGACACACCAATGTTGGAGACTATCACTGTGGTTGATGTTGGTGTTGTGTCCTTCCACCACTGCTTTGCTGCCGTCAGCGGTGGACCCAACCAACTACAAAGTCAACAATCCTTAGGTGCCATCTTTTGCCACTGAGCCTGTGTTGCTGACATCATCTCAAGGCTTGCTCTTCTTGGCTTGAGCACACTGAGCAAGTATACTAATCTTTTCAACCAATTTCCTATTGGATCATTTAAAAAATGCATAACAAAGCCCGTGAGGAATTTTGAGGGGGTTGTGGCTGCAAACAGAACTTTTGTACTTTTAATCTAAATTTGGTTATGAATGACATTCCATTCCAACTGCCATATAAAGATGGTAATGTTGAATGAAGTGGGTAAGAAATTGGGAGCATTTGTATCTATTTTTCCAGTACTGTATGCACTTGGAGATCTAAAATGGCATCAACAGTGCGTGCATGTTGTTTCAGTGTCATATTAATTGGGGCAATAGCTGAGAGATATGCAAAGCAGATAGATCATGGCTAGGATATTGTTTTGGGACTCAATGCTGTAGCTAATGCCCTCTCCTAACCTCGCACAGCTGACCACATGGGCAATAACAGGAGAAATCCCCATCACTGCTTGATCAACAATATTCTTCTTATATAAGATGTAAGAAATTGTTTATGAAAAGAAATTATTATGAATAGTTTTGACTTAGTGCAATGTTTAAGTTGAAGCTATTGGTCTGCTTCCATAAGAACTAGGAAATCAGAAAGCAAACTTTAAAAAAAAATAATAATTTATTCCACATGAGAAAGGTACTGATTTTTTGGGTCCATGAGTAGCATGGGGGATACAGCAGGAATTGTTAACTATCAATCTGAGTTAGCTGATTAAATTCAGACCTGATTTGTCAAGCTATTTCCTTGAGGAATGCAGCTGGGATTGGCTGTCTTCATAATCTATTCCTCAAAGAAAATAATGCAATATATCTACATTTTCAATTTGCCTGCAACAAACAAGGTGCTGTATCCAATAGGTGGTGGCACAGGAGAATTAAACATACCGTAAGCCCAACTGACAAACTTAATTTTTTTTTCTGGCATAGCTCCTAGCACAGTCAGGATGATTTAGCAAATGTTCATTGAATCATGAAATTCGTATAATGCAGAAAGAGACCATTTGGCCCCTTGAGTTCACACCAACCTTCCGAAGAGCATCCTACCCAAACCCATAAACTAGCATTTACCATGGCTAATCCACCTAGTTTGCACATCCCTGGACACTACAGGGCAATTTTTAAGCATGGCAAATCAACCTAACTGACATTCCTTTGGACTGTAGGAGGAAGCTTGACCACTGAGAAGAAACCCTCAGAGACACAGGAAGATTTTGCAAACTCCACATAGACATTCACCCAAAGCTGAGATAGAAACCGGGTCTCTGGAACAGTGAGACAGCAGTGTTAACCACTGTGTCACCATGCCATCCACATTGGACAACATTAGAATCACATCTAATGTCCCTGGCGTTCTGAGGTTTGCAAAAAATATATACTTATGACTTTGTGGCTGCCACATTTCAACTCTGACCCAAACTGGAGCCAAAAGTATTTTATTTCCTCCATTGACCATAGATAACATAGGATGCAGGTCAATGCTTGATGTCCTGATAGGAATCAGAATTCTTTTCTTCTGCAAAGTTTGATTGTGTGAGCTGTATTTCAATTGCCAAGACCAATCAAATGGTGGCTGCTGAATAACATGGTCTGCTGTTGACAATGGACTCATGACTGTCATATGTAATCTATACTTAATGTGCTGCCACACAAGCTTGTAACAGGAGACATGTCGAGGCAATATTTTCACTGATTGGATTATTCTGGAGAAGGCCTGGAGTATTTGGTCAATTACTTACCAAATCCATCCCGATCTGCATGCTTCAGAAGCTCATTTTCTGAATGGTGTATCCCTTATCACCAGCTATGTGCTGAGCAGTTGAGGAGCAGGAACATGAGTTGGAGGAGGAAAAGCAGAAATGGAGGAGGAAACTACAGAACTCTTTGATGACAGGACACATCCAAGTGAGATGTCAATCCAGATCCAAGTCAGTTGTTAAGGCAGAAACTTTGACACCTTTCTCTGCTGATAGAATGTATCAATGGTTCAGTCTTTGCTTTTCTTTTTTGAAAACCCATCATCAAATCACACGATTAAATAACTGAAAAAACTAATAATAAGCACCATCAAAAAGAGAAAGAAAGGATAGGGAAAGAGGGAAGAATTAGATAAAAAATGGTGCTGGAAGGGGAGATAAGGCACTGTAGACCACCACCTGTGCCCATCTCTCTCTAAACACCTTGAAGGTGTTGCAGAATACATCGTGCTCCCTCTCCAAGGATACCAGGGCATGAACATTGCCATGGAAGAGGAGCAGGTAGTTGCAAACTATAGCACTCTCCACGGCCTGTAGCCTTGACCTGTTGATGGCAACTGTGGCCAGGTCTGGGGGGAAACCAACAAGGCAGTCCTCTGATTTACTCCCTGCCCCACACCCTCCTCACCGGGTGCCCAAAGATCAGGACTGTGGGCTGAAATGAAGCAAAAAGAACAATGGGAGATAACAAGCATGGGGCTGGATGAACACAGCAGGTCAAGCAGCATCATAGGAGCAGGAAAACTTGACGTTTCGGGCCTAAACCCTTCATCAGAAAGGGTTTAGGCC
>JAHRHZ010000289.1:8121813-8133261 GCA_024137785.1 Ginglymostoma cirratum | reverse complement strand
TCGGATTCTCCAGCATCTGCAGTACCTTTTATCTCTGATACAAAAAGAACAATAACAGGTTTTCTAAATAACTTGAAAAAAGGGATGCAATCTCCCACAGCACAAACATGGACCAAAGACTCAACAGCACTGCAAAATAAACAGTTGGAATGGCAGTCTGTGAACCGCCTTATTCTATGGTTGTATGGGACTGATGTGTGTGCAGCCCCTCCACCTCAGGCCCCAAGTGGTTCCACATTTCCATGAGGTGACTCAGGTTGTAGGGCATAGGAGCCGGAGGGAGTTTTGGAACCCAGGGGTCATGGTGGAAGAGCTACTCAGTTTTACAACTTCTTCCATGTACTAGTCCCATCTTTTCTTCCTTTTTAGTCTTTTTTTTTCTCAAAGACTATGGATGTTGTTGGCAAGGCCAGTATTCATTGCCCATCCTTTTATTATTCTTGAACCTAGTGCTTGCGAGGCCATTTCAGAGGGCAGTGAAGAGTCGTGGGTCTAGAGTCACCTTACCCTGGCTGTGTGAGGATGGCAGAATTTTAACAGAAAGGACATGAGTGAACTAGATAAGATTTTACAACAATCAATACTAGTTTGATGATCGCGATTAATATGATTTGCTTTTAATTCCATATCACCATAATTGAAATTTCTTGGTGGAATTTGAACTCATGTCTCCAGCACATTATCCTGGGCCTCTGAGTTTCTAGTCCAATGACATTACTGCTACTCTACCATCTCTTTACCTTCCTGTTCTCCACTTTTTTTTGTCTTTGTTCTCCCCTTTATATCTACCCAGTCAATTAATTTATCAGTTAATCCTAATTTTCCTTTCTATTCACTGACAGAATGCAGGTGTCACTGGCTGGCCAGCATTTCATGTCTGTCCCTAGTTGCCCTTGAGAAGGTGATGGTGAGCTGCCATCCTGAACTAACATTGTTAGAGCTGCAACATTCAGGCAAGTGGGGAATATTCCACCTCACTCCTGACCTGTGCCTTGTAGATGGTGGACAGGCTTTGGGGAGCCAGGAAATTAGTTACTCCTAGCCTTCTAGGTATTCCCAGCCTCTGACATGCTCTTGTTTCCACTGTGTTTATATGGCAAAGCTAATTAAGTTTCTGGTCAATGGAAACCCTTAGGATGTTGATAGTGGGACATTCAGCGATGGTAACGCCATTGAATTTTAAGAGGTGGTGGTTAGATTGTCTCTTATCAGAGATGATCATTGCAAGGCATTTGAGTGGCACAAATGTTACTTGCCATTTGTTAGCTCAAGCTTGAATATTGTCCAGATTTTGTGGCATTTGAACATGGACTGCTTCAGTATTGGAGGAGTCACGAATGTTGCTGAACATGGCGCAATCATCAGTGGAACATCCCCACTTCTGTCTTTATGATGGAGGGAAGGTCATTGGTGAAGCAGCTGAAGATGGTTGGGCTTAGGACACTACCCTGAGGAACTCCTGCAGAGATGTCCTGGGGAAAATAATTAACCTCCAACAACCAGAACCATCTTCCTATGTGCCAGGTACGACTCCAACCAATGGAGAGTTTGCCCCGATACCCATTGATGCAACATTTAGTCAAGTGCAGCCTTGATGCCAAAGGTTGTCAGTCTTCTATAACTCGAGAATTACCACCCTAACCACTTGCTATATTAGCAGATTCTCCCAGAATAAAACTTTTGAACACACACACACAAACTCTCCTTAAACAAAATTAATTAAAATGTTGGTCCACTGGGAACAGTGGACACTGGCAGTACTGCAGTGGAACTTACGAACAGGATCATTTTTGGAGACCTGACGAATGCAGGGTTGGGAGGTTAGGTTGGCTTTAAGGATTGGAGGACATAAAGCACATGGTGGCTCTTGGTGCTGGCATCACTCTTCTGGCCAAGTAAGAAGAAAACCCACAGCAGGTTGCCTATATGGTGTGGCCCCAGATTACTAATCTTAAGTAGCCTTAAAAGGTCACTTGCAGGCCTCTATTGGCCTCTGGGTGGAAGGTCATAGAGTCATATAGCACGGAAACAGACCCATTGGTCCAACAAGTCCATGCTGAACATAATCCCAAACTAAACTAGTCCCACCTGCCTGCTCTTGGCCCATATCCCTCCAAACCTTTTCTATTCATGTACCTATGAAATGTCTTCTAATTGTCGTAATTGTATCCACCACTCCCTCAGGAAGTTCATTCCCCATGCGGATGACCCTCTGTGTAAAAAATTTTCCTCTCATGTCTTTTTAAGCCTGTCTCTTCTCACCTTGAAAATGTGTCCCCTCGTCTTGAAATCCCCCATCCTAGGTAAAAGACAACTACCATTAACTCTATCTATACCTCTCATTATCTTAGAATATTCTATCAGATCGCCTCTCAACCTCCTATGTTGCAATGAAAAATGTCCCAGCCTATCTAGCCTTTCTTTACGACTCAACCACATACCTTCCCTCCCTTGGATCTTTGTGTGCTGAACCAACATACAGCCCAGGACATTTTCCTACTTAGATAAATGTGAATTCTCATTCCCCATGATTTTCTAGATCAATTGCTGAGGAACTGCCAGACTGCTTCAGTCACAATGTACCTTCCTTTTCAGAAACGCTATTGATTGTTTTAATAGCTAATAGCCATTCGAGATATTGACATCCTGCCAATGCACCCAGCCAATCAATAGCATGATCAGAGTAGGATTGTTGTTGAAGTCATTAAAACAAACCAGCAGCTTAAGGTTTGCATGCAGCCTTATTAGGCTACCTCACTACAATCAGCTGTTGTGTGTTAATTGTACATAGTGATCTTGTGGGCCTATTGCATTTATTGGATTCCAATAGCTCCCCTGCAAATAAAATCAAATCCATCTTTGGTGAAAGCCTGCAGATTGGAATTTTTGACTTTGCTTTGTGCCATTTGAGGGCTTGTTCCAATCTGTTTCCTTTTTCACTTCCGTTTTCGTCTCTAGTTACGTAATTTTAATTTGCTTTCAGATTGGGAATTTCCTTCCATCTTTCCAATTATTATATTTTTGGCCGGGTAAATTCAGAATGCCAATGTGAAGTTATCCTATTAAATTCCTCAGTTGGAATAAATATTATTTTAAAATCCTGATTTCCACTCTTTGTTCTCCTCCTGACCACATTTAAATTAATTTAGAAAGAATCTTCCATTTTCCACTGAATATTTTAAAAATCAATATCCCTGGCTTGCCACCAGCTGATGCATAGTTAATTTTGTAATGCACATTTTTAGTAATTTTCATGTCAGAAATTGTCTTTGTTAATCCTTTGATAAACTTTAATTGAATTTCCAATCTGTTTAGAATGTTTCACAAAAGCCCGCTCTATTAAATTGAATTCTTGATAATGTTTTGCAAAATGCCTCAGTTCCTTTAATTTCTAATCAGCTGCTCAAAAAAGATGTAATTTGTGTAGCTAATTCTTATAATGTCACGGAATATATTTGAAAATATCTTTATTTCCTGAATACACATGTTGATTTTATTTTTCTTTTTGCTCGCCAAAGGAGTTGAGAATGTACAATGGAATCACAAAAGAACTCAATGTGTATGTGGTATGTGTCGAAGCATACATTAACATTTATTATGCTTTGAGAATTCTTTCATTGAATATAATTTATTTCTTCTTGAAGCTTTATCCATTCCTTCAGAAAGATCGGTCTCCGCAATATCCTAAAATATCTCTCCATCATTAAAACATTACAGGTTGTGCTTTACATTTTGAACTTTCATATTGTAAACATAAACTACCGGTAGAAACTTGCAGAGACAATTGACAACTTCTGAATTAACGAAAGCAGACAAAGGTGCTTTAAGTATCCTATTTTTTAAAATGCAAAATATAAATCACAAAGTCAGAAGAATATTTCATTCTAAACAAGAACTCTAGCCACTGAAATGTAATTGGGCGTAACACAGAGAATTTACATTTGAAAATACATTATACTCTACATTAATTCTGTTTTCTTTTATACTAAAATAATAAACATTTTCGGTTTTCAAAGCACTTGAGAATTACAAATCACTTTGTAAAGGAAGTAATTCAGTTAACTTTACCTATTGCTGGATTTTTCTGAGCCATATGGGGACAGGTTGGGGAGTGAGACGCTAGGAAAATGTTGAAGGTGGTAGATGCCATGCTGATTAAGTGGACTGCCTTGTTCTGGATGGTGTCAGGTTTCTGAGTGTTGATAGAGCTGCACTCATCCGGCAAATGGAAAGCATTCCATCACACTCTTGACTTGTGTCCTGTAAACAGGGTTTCAGGAGTAAGGAAGTGAGTTACTTGCCACAGAATTCCCAGCAGCTGAGCTGCTCTTGTTGCCACAGTACTTATATGCGAGTCTATTTCACTTTCTGGTCAATGGTAATCTGCAGGTTATTGATAGTGAGAGATACAGCAATGGTAATGCCATCAAATGCCAAGGGGTGATAACTGAATTTTCTCATGTTGGTGATAGCCATTGTCTGGAATTTGTGTGGTGTGAATGTTACTTGTTACACTTCAGCCCCAGTCGGAATCTGGTCCAGGTCTTGCTGCGTTTGAGCATGGACTGATCCAGTAACTGAGGAGTCTCGAACGGTGCTGAACATTATGCAGTCATTAGGGAGCATCCCCGCTTCTGACCTTTTGCTGGAACGAAGAATACTGATGAAGCAGCTGTAGCTGGTTTGGCCTAGGACAAGACCTGAGAAACTCCAGTAATGATGTCCTGGAGCTGAAAATTGTTGACCTCCTATAGCTACAACCATCTTCCTCATGCTGGGTATGATTCTAACTCGTGAAGAACTGCCCCTGATTCCCATTGACTCTATTTTCTCTAGGGGTCCTTTAAATAACACTGATAAAATGTTAACTTGATGTTAAGGACAGTCATCCTCACATCCATTCTGAACTTCTGCTGTTCTGTCCATATTTGGACAAACGTTGTAATGAGGTCAGGAGGTGTTCCTGATGGCACTCATACTGGGCACCAGAGATTGAGCTTTCATTGGATACTAATTTGTAAGCAGGAATGCCTATTGCTGTTGTCCTGCCTGCTGGTCACCCTTTTCCTTTTTGGCTCCAGGCCCTTAAACAGTGGTGTGACTACCTCTCTACATATGACTCACATAAGTCTCAGTCTGGTGGATGTGCTATGGTGACTCCTATCTCTGCTTGAGCTTTGAAACCTAGAACTCAAAGTTCCTGCAGCTGGCAACACTTCCTGAACTCATGTTTGTTTAGGACACTGGTAGGATCCATGACTTCTCATACATTCCACTCAACTGAACTGCACTGACTAATACATATTTCCATAATGTTATCTTAACTTTGCATTATTTTAATGCATATTATAATGGCTCTGACTTTCCCTTATAAGACCATAAGACAGAGGAGAAGAAAGTAGGCCATTCAGCCCATCGAGTCTGTTCTGCCATTTAATCATGGCTGATAAGTTTCTCAAACCCATCCTCCCGCTTTCTCCCTATAACCTTTGATCCCCTTAACAATCAACAACTGATCTGTCTTGTTTTAAATATAGTCAATGACCTGTCCTCCGCAGCCTTCTGTGGCAGTGAATTGCATAGATTCACCACTCTCTGGCTGAAGAAGTTTATTCTTATCTCTGTTCTAAAGGATCTCCCTTTTGCGCTAAGGCTGTGCCCTTGGGTCCTAGACTCTCCTGCTAATGGAAACATCTTCTCAATGAGTACTCTATCCAGGTCTTTCAGTACTCTGTAAGTTTCAATTAGATCCCCCCTCATCCTTCTAAAATCCACCGAATATAGACCCAGAGTCCTCAAACATTCCTCATATGTTAAGCCTTTCATTTCTGAGATCATTCTCGTAAACTTCCTCTGGACCTGCTCCAGGGCCAGTATATCCTTCCTGAGATTTGGGGCCCAAATTGCTCACAATATTCTAAAGGTGGTCTGACCAGAGCCTTATAAAGCCTTAGAAGTACATTCCTGCTTCTATATACTAGTCCTCTTGAAATAAATGCTAACATTGT
The DNA here is from genome assembly GCA_024137785.1 of Ginglymostoma cirratum. Lineage (NCBI taxonomy): Eukaryota > Metazoa > Chordata > Chondrichthyes > Orectolobiformes > Ginglymostomatidae > Ginglymostoma > Ginglymostoma cirratum. The sequence continues at coordinate 8,127,253 of JAHRHZ010000289.1, read as the reverse complement.
ATTTGCCTTCCTAACTAACAACTCAACGTGCAAGTTAACCTCCAGAGCATCCTGGACTAGGACTCCCAGGTCCCGTTGCACTTCAGATTTCTGAATTTTCTTTGCATTTAGAGAATAGTCTATGCCTCTCCTCTTCCTGTCAATGTGCATGACTTCATACTTTATAAAGTTGCATTCCATCTGCCACTTCTCTCCCCATTCTCCTAACCTGTTTAAATCCTTCTGCAGCCTCCCTGCCTCCTCAATACTATCTGTCCCTCTACCTATCTTTGTATCATCTGCAAACTCATCCAGAAAGCCCTCAGTTCCTCCATCTAGATCATTAATGTATAAAGTGAAAAGTTGTGGTTCCAGCACTGACCCTTGCGGAACACCACTTGTCACCAGCTGCCATCCTGAGAAAGACCCTTTTTATCCTCAATCTCTGCTTTCTGCCACACAACCAATCTTCTATCCATGCTAGTACCTTGCCTCTGACACCATGGGCCCTTATCTTAATCAGCAGCCTCCTGTGTGGCACCTTGTCAAAGGCCTTCTGAAAGCCCAAGTAGATAACATCCATCAGCTCTCCTTTGTGTAACCTGCTTGTTACCTCCTCAAAGAATAACAGACTTTTCAGGCATGACCTCCCCCTGATGAAACCATGCTGACTTTATCCTATTTTACCATGCTCTTACAAGTATTCAGAAATCTCATCCTTCACAATTGACTCCAAAATCTTACCAACAACTGGCGTCAGGCTAATTGGCATCTAATTGCCCATTTTTTGCGTTATTCCCTTCTTAACCAGGAGGGTTAAATTAGTGATTTTCCAGTCCTCTGGGATCGTCCCTGACTCCAGTGATTCCTGAAAGATCACCACTAATGCCTGCACTATCTCTTCAGCTATCTCCTTCAGTACTCTGGGGTGTGGTCCATCTGGTCCAGGTCATTTATCCACCTTCAGACATTTCAGTTTTCTTGTACCTTCTCCCTGGTGATGGCAGCCATGCTCGCCTCTGCGCTGATTCTCTTGAATTTTTGGAATGTTACTCATGTCTTCCACTGTGAAGCCTGGCACAAAATACTTGTTCAGTTCCTCTACCATTTCTTATTCTGGATGTTTTATCCAAGTTTAATCCAACTTGATCTTGTTTCCCTGTAGGAAATTGGAGAAAAAGAGCTAACCATGGGATACAATGGTCTGTATTGCCAGCAAGGCAAGTATCCTAGTGTTCTGTAGCAAGCTGTCATGCTGTTTGAAGAAAAAGCCACAACCAGTAAAATACCAGCAAGTTGCACATTCTCTGTTATTTTGTGTCTCTTATCTCAGGTGTCACTCTGTCTCTTATGATGCACTCTGTATCCCCTTGCCAGACACATAGCCTTTGAGTCCCTAACGGTGGCATTCTGCCACCCAAAAGTCTGCTTCAAACTCATCAAACAGTTTGTGGGCAATCTCCTGTGTCTTGCTTTGCAGATGGTCATATAGATTTCCCCTGCCTCAGCTCCTGTCTGCTTCACTCTTGTCAGGAGTTAAAATCAGCTTTCTTGGCTATTTCTAAGGGCATTGCTTACATCTTGCATCATTGTTACACAACTTCAGGTTTAATAACACTAACCATTCTTTAACAGATCCCTGCCACTAAGAGTAAGGAATAAAGAATGAAACAAGGGAGGCATGAGTCAGAGTGTTTTGAATTTTTCCCAATTCAATGCTTGGTTAATAAAAAAGACTGTCTCATTAAATGTCATTCTCATTTACTGTTAGGGATCATGGAGATATCTGCCAGGAGTCTTTAACCCAGTAAAATGCATGTGATTAATTATATTATTAAGCACTCTCTTGCTTCCTGGTTAATTGAACGTGAGTGTAAACAATATTGGAAAAGGACAGTTTTAGGCAGTGTGTTCTTGTTTTGAAGGGAGAAGAACTGATCAACTCGAATGATTTAATTTGTCACTCATCAAGTAGAACAGAAAATGTCATTGGTCAGTCCCTACCTAAAATGAGCTTGTGCTATTTGGTGTCTGATAAGCAGGTTCTAAGGGATGGTTTAGGAGACTAGCAGAAGCTTGTTTTAAATATGAAATAAAATATGGTACAATAACTGCCGTTAAGTAAGTAAAAGTGCCTATAGTGTTTCAATGACAGACATTGAAATAGAATCTTTCTTCCAGTTCAAATAGCAAGAAGTTATCACTAACTTATTCAATATATGAATAGCATGTGTAATGGTGAGAAAGATGGAAAATACTGTAAAAATACATTAAAAAAAGTTCTTGGTGGTGGGAAGAAATTTCCTGATTTTCCCTCAGGTGTAATTGGTGAGCTCAGAATCAACTAAAGGGTGGTGAAAACCTCACTTGCATCTGCATTTTATCACAAAATCAAGGAAGTTTAGTAATACAGAAGAAGACCAATTGGCCCATCCGGACTAGACTATTAGCTAATTTGTTTATTAGCTAAACTTACCACATTTCTGTGTTCTTTCTAATTGTCTCCTTTCCTGAGAAACTAGGGGGCACTGATTCCTGACATGAAAGCCTCAGTGATTTCCTGCTAGCAGCCATTTGCTTCTCTGAGCCTTCATACGACTTTACCTTCATCACTCTTTTCCGGCATGCTGCATGGACACCGTCCTCTCTCACCCTTCGTCTACACAGGTGGGCGTCACTAAACCATATCACCACATCTGCTCTTGGACGAACTCATCCACCATTTCAGTGCTTCGGGACTGCAGTTTAGAATTCAGGGACAGTTACAATTTGCATGATTGTGCCAGATTATTTTCCACTGACAGACATGCATGTATCTCATACATCTACAGAGGATGCATCTTATAGGTCTTGATTTTACTTTCTTCATATTCAGTAACTTTGCATTTACCAAGAGGCTGCCAGCCAATCTGTCTGGCATTAAGTTTCAGTGCATAGACTGTTCAGTTATAACTTACAGACTGTCAAACTTTGTGGCTTGCATTTCACTTTACCACAGAGGGAGAGGCAGGACGTTTGTTGAGGTTCAGAGCATTGAACAGTAAAGGAATTTCTGTATGACACTGTAAATGTCAATTTCACATCTACAGAAGTGCCAGCAGCTTATGTGGCAAAAAACACGATACGTCCTTCGAGCAGTTGACCATGTCTGAAAGACAAAGGGAACCAGTCCTTAGCGAGTTCAAAGGGGATTGTGTCAGTTAGGGGGTGCTGCTATAGTCAGTCAAAAGTGCAGTCATATCACTATGGTTGGTCGCAGTCAGTCAACACTTACTCCTAACAGTGTCTAGGGATCTGTATCTTAGGAGACTGGGGATTGGAACATGGTCAGTCTTGCAGGTCAATTGTAACATGTTTGGGGATTATTCAGTGTCATTCTTGGGTCTGTAAAGATATCAGTCTGGGACTGGGCCAATAGCAGTTGGGGCTGTCCTGTTAAGTTAGTCTGCCATAGAGTGGATCACGATCATGAATGATCAGGAATTTATCAGGAACCAGTCTGTGGAGTCCTGGAGAAAATGAGAAGCTCAAATCTAGGAATTCATACAAACATTGAAAATAGGAGCAGATGTAGCCTATTCAGCCCTTTTCCCTGCTCTGCCATTCAATGTGATCCTTGATCTTTCTTAATTCCATATCCCTGCTTTTGCTCCATATCCCTTGATGCCTCTAGTACAGCAAACATTGTTTTAACCAGCAGCTTATGAACTGGCAAAAATTATATACTTCAAATACTGCAAAGATTACTGCATTATTCCATCCAATGATTGTAGTTTTTTTCTAATTTATTTGCCTCAGTGTAAATACACTTGTTGTTCACTTGGGCGGCCACACGAGATAGCAACAGTTGCTTCAATTTCTAGTCAATTTCTCCTCAAATACCACGATATCAAAGCAGTCAGTTGAGGGTAGAAGTGAGAAAGCTCTCTCTATAAGTTTTATTTAAGACAACGTTGCATTATTATTTTACAGTATAATTTTTAAAAAATAACGTGTAACAGTGGTGTGTACACCCCCTGCTTTACATTTCTATTACTTAATATTTGTTTTTACATCATGTGGGCTTCTTGGTTATCTGGCATATTTGGTCAACCTGACACACTCCTGGTCCCTTAAAGGCCAGTTAGTAAAAGGTTAGTGTACCTTAAAGCTTGAACTGGGCAGCTGATAGATGATTTCTAGAGAAAGGGGCTATATAGCATAGAAGGATGTGATCTCATCTAGCACAGTAGGGAGGGGAAACTTTGGGAGTTTGGAGTCTCACAAGTGACAGTCACTTTGGCCTCTCTATGAGGAGAGTGTATAACCAACAAGGGAATGGTAATTTGCAAAGTCATAGGCTCAGGGATGGGTCTAATTTAGGAGCATCAACAGTTTCATATCGAGGCTGAATGGTTGTCAGAAACTCTGGGACAGTAATGTGAAAGCGAACATGAAGGATGCAGGGGATCTTTCTTTATCCCAAGTGTTGCCTGCAAGACACAAATTTGGAAACTTTACCATCTGCATACAAAACTTAACTTTGTAGTTACGAGAACAAAACGACAGCCATCACATGAAGGCTGTGTGCACTAAGTTTCTGCGTTTCCCTTCAGGAGCAGAGTATAATTCTTTGAACTTGAGTCCTTGCTAGAGGCAATTGCAACAATCCTGGATGCATTTGTGCAGTAGCACCACCTGTCTGGCAGCAAATTGCAATTCATCGGCAGGTCATCAATAGAAAAGGCTTCAATGCCCCCATTTCCAACTTATCTATGACCATTGAGACCTGCAGCAGATATCCTGAGAGCTTCCATAACTCCCCCATATGAGAGTATTCATAAGTCCTGCCTCCTTCCAAGGTTCTTGGGCTATCCTAAGATGGCTGATGGTCCATTAGGGTACACCCCTCCAAACATGGCTGCTGACACCTTTACAAAACCTTCAGACTGACACAGAAAGGAGATAAAGCACAATCTGTGCTTCCACAAGTGCAGAGTGGGACAAATCATGTGGTTCCTTAAGATGAGAGTTGATCCCTGGAATACACTGGCAGAGCCTTTCAGAACAGCCCAGAAAGGGAGCCGTGCACGAATGTGACATGCTGCGCTTTTCACAACTAAAGCTGACAAAATGATGTTCTGGCGCTGAGGAAATAGGGGATCGACAGCAATCTCCTGAGCATGAAGATAAGATTGAGGATCAGGACATTGACCAGAAGTGACTTCAAAGAGAGCAGAATACACCAGTCTAAGAAGTCAGGCTGAAACTAATTGAAACCTGTTTCCAGTCAGAATAAGAGATAATAGGAACTGCAGATGCTGGAGAATCTGAGATAACAAGGTGTGGAGCTGGATGAACACAGCAGGCCAGGCAGCATCATAGGAGCAGGAAAGCTTGACGTTTTGGGCCTAGACCCTTCATCAGAAATAGATTTCAGCATTTCTGATGAAGGGTCTAGGCCCGAAATGTCAAGCTTTCC
>JAHRHZ010000289.1:7993218-8106484 GCA_024137785.1 Ginglymostoma cirratum | reverse complement strand
CTGCCAGATCTGCTGAGCTTTTCCAGCAACTTTGTTTTTGTTCCCATACTTAATGCACTGACCAATAAAAGCAAACATACCAAACGCCTTCTTCACTACCCTGTCTACCTGTGACTCCACTTTCAAGGAACTATGAACCTGCACTCCAAGGTCTCTGTGTGCAGTAACACTCCCCAGGACCTTTCCATTAATTGTTTAAGTCCTGCACTGATTTGCCGTTATAAATGTTCTATGAAAGTTGCCAAAAATGACACTTAGCCAAAATATCAAAAGATTCAGCCTGTTGAATCTGCTAGGCAGTATTATGTCTTTTTTCCATTTCTCCTTAATGAAATGCTTAGAATTATTAATTTGAAAGTATTTTAAATCTGAGTGCTTACAATTTTGTTTTAAACGTCATGTTCTGTAAGCTTGTCTTTCTGAATACTATTTTATCTTAAGTACCTTTAAAGACTGCTCATGTCTTTGCATATTTACTCAATCAGTGCCTAAGTGTGACTATCTGCAGCCCACGCTGATTTTTTCTGTGCTTTTTCTCTCCTGGTCTGGTTGTCTTTTAATCTCAGAGTGCAGCTGCTAGCTGTTTCAGCTTCCATGAACTGATACTGCACCTGTATTTACAGGTCATATGCGCTTAAAGTAGTAACTCTTTAGCAGAGTTTTCTCTGTTCCTTTCTCTTTGGATTCTACTCACTGTTTGATTCTTTGTTGTGGGCTTCAGATACATGTTGCTGCTTGCCATGATATAACAGGGTTGATACGACCTGGAAACCTTTGGTAGAGTATTGCCCTGAGTCCTTCTGCCTATGCTAATCTAGAGGCTTTCTAGTAGTTCATGTTAAAGGACGAATCACAAATAAGTCACCACAGAGGAGACACTTATCTTAGGTAAGAAATAAGCTTTATCACATCTTTGTGACTATATATAGGTTAAATGTACAGATGTAACATTGAGTAGAAGATATGACTTGTCTTCAAGTGCAACTGCCCAAGACACTTTAAAACACCCCAGGTGGTCCGTAGTGGCTGTGTTAGATATCAGAGTTCGTGGATCTTCAGTTTATTATCGAGATTAACCCTTTCATAACCATTGTCTTATATAACATTAATCATCAATGCAACTAGTTTCCTTACTTATTGAGGGTTGGTGTAGCTCAGTTGGCTGGACAGTTGGTTTGCAAAGCAGTATGGTGCCACCAGCTTGGGTTCACTAATTGAGGTCACCATGAAGGAGTCTCCTTCTCAAACTCTCTCCCCTCACCTGAGGTATGATGACCTTCAGATTACTTCACCACCAGTTGTGTGTCACTCTCTCTCTAAGAGAACAGCTCTCCAGCCTGGTAAGATTATATCGACCTGATTAATTTTTGTATTACTCACTTTATTCCATTCGATTGCATTTTTTTGCCATCTCATCTTTTTATCATTAGGTCCTTGCTCAAAATATTCTATGTAGACACCCATTTGAACCTTTAAGGACTAAATTAACCCCACTTTGGTTTCCAGACCATAAAGCCAAAGAATATCTCAATTTTACACCCGTAGTCTAGAAGGTTGGAATGCACCCAAGATAAAATGGCAAAGTTTGTTTTCTTTCTCAGCTTATAATGGTAAAACATAAAAGAAGACTGACCAATACACATGCTGTCATCATTTTCCTATTAATGCTGAAAAGTCATGTTGGAATGGGAAGAATTCAAATGTTACAAGACCCTTAAGTATTGGATTGAGGAATACCGTGAGGTCTTTAGCATTGAACTGATATTTGGGAGTTCTTCAAAATCATTGAAGTTTGTGCAAGGTTGAGGGAAAATGTTTAATTTCTCAGTGTTTTCTTCCTGCTAATAAGTGCATCTAGCAGGACTAGAACTACAAGCTATTCATACCCATCATCTAAACTTCCAACGGTAATAGGATCACAGAGCCGTAACAGCTTGATGGCAGAATGATTCAGATACATTTGCTTAAAATGAAATAGTTGAGCTGAATGTTTGAGATTAAAACATCATTGCCTGTTTATGTCAAAATTGTAGCATTTCACGTCTAATAGTGTTTTTAGTGATGCATGTATTGCATAGCGCACGTTACATATTCTTGTGGGAAAGGTTGAAGTATGTATTGGGCAATGATAGACTTCAATAGGTCTAGATTTTGAGGGAGATATTTGTTTGTGTAAGTGGTTCTGCGCAGATTGCATTACCTATCCATGAAGGAGGATTTGCATACATTTTTGTCATTTTAGAAATCAGAGAAACATGGGAATGATATCAACTACCAGGAGGGGTTCAAAATTAAGTAAAATGAATGACGAACAAGTTTTTTACTGATTGGCAATGAAATGATGATGACATTAATTCCAATTAGAATCTTTTCAAGAGCATCTCATCACCATTAAGATATTACTCCTGGTAAGAAATACTTCTAGAAAATCTGGCTGTCTTCAAGTACTTTGCTTCAAAATTTTTGACACAAGCTGAATTGTGGTGCATATGATTAATCTTAAGAAGTATTACTTTTCAAGTAAAAATCTTACACCAATATTGATAATGCAAGTACCCAAATTGGGTTAATAAAATAGCAGACAATTAAATACTTTGGGGATATAGAAAACATAACATACACCCGAAAAGTCGTCTGCATTGAATGAACAGAAAGTTAATGATTTCTGAAAACATTTTCCTTATGCATCCATCATCTTACTTAATCATAAAAAAACTGACAGAGTAAATTGATAATATATAACATGATTTGTATAATATTTATATTGTAATGTTGTACAAAATGTAGAGAACTCACTTAAGACCTGTCTAAATTTGTTGGGATTGTTGTCTTTTCTTGACCAATATAACTTTCAAAGCAATGGATTCTTCAAGCTCTCTGCACAACTAGAGTGAAAAATGTAACAAATTGAGCTGGAGGAACTGGTCTCATTTTTGCACTAAATCAAATAATACAGGACCAATTTATTTTCCTTTCCCTCCTCATTTGGAATGCACTGTCTAACTCTGAGATAGCCAGATACCCTGTTTCTGCTTTTACAATTGAAAACCTGAGTCCTTTTAATCTGCAAGTTACTTCGTGACTTTCTGTTTTTCTTTCTGAAATGTTGTGATCTTCAAGTTAAGGATGTGGTGATATAGAAAATGGTACTTATTTGGCACATTAGTACATAGAACAGTCACAACAGACATGAAGGCCATTTGGCCCAACTTTGCTGTGCTGCCCCTCTGAGAAACAATTCACCTAAGCCAGTCTTCTGCTTTATCTCTGTAGTTATGCATTTTCAGATAGTAATCTAATTCCTCTTTCAAATGACTCATCTGAACCTGCGCCCACTGTACTTTCACATAATATATTTCAAAGCCTCAACACTTACTGTGTGGGAAAAAAAGGCTTTCCCCATATCAGCACTATCTCTTGTGTCAATTACTTTAAACTTATGCCTTTTGGTGATTAAAGCCTCTACCAGTGGCCGTGTAATACGATGTAACATTTCTTCTACACTCTTGAAAAAATAGGTGAAGATTTTGGCTGTCCTATGTTTGAGAAAATTTCAAATTTGTTCTTCAAAATGGTATTACAACTTTGTTGAAGTCAACACCCTCAGCCGTGCTATAATGACAATCTTCGAAAAGAAACACCGTTACAGTACCACAGTTATACTTCCTAAAACAAGCCACCATTGTGCCTATTTGGAGAAATTTATTCGCTCATAGCATACTGGCTGGCTTGCGATAGTCTTGTGGTTGCTGCTTCTCCTACAAAAGCTCTTATTTTAATATGTGACAGCCATCAAACACTTTACGCAAAATATGATATCAGAAATGTGAAGCTGAAATTGTGCGAATGTTCAGATCTGTAAGAGACACGGATATACCGTGAATAAAAAAACCGAGGAAGAATTAACTTTGCAACTTTGAGGTGCTGGGTGAGTCAGAATGGCTATCATTTTTTCCATTGCCTGTTGCTTTGGAAGGAGATAGGACTTTTTTTCTCACTCTCAGACAGAAAATTATGAAATAGACATACAAATAAGTAAACGGACTTCACAGGTAATTGGAGCAATTCTGTTGTCTGTTAAAAGAGTCCTATGAGCTGTATTGTATCAATTATCTCACTGAGGAACAGAGGACACAGGCAGGATAGATTTGAAGGGTTTGAAGAGATACTTTACATCCTGTATTAATATAACTTATGGACTTAATGTGTTCAAATTCAGATTTGAGGAGGAAATGGAACCCTGTTCATCAGTATGTGATGGCACTAATACATCTTGTTGAAACATGTTCTGAGGAAGGGTCACCAGACCCGAAACATTAACTCTGTTTTTTCCTTCACAGATGCTGCCAGACTTGCTCGGCTTTTCCAGCAACTTTGTTTTTGTTCCTGGTAACTATCCTACAATCAGCAATGGTTTCATGGTCAAATAGACTCTTAATTCCGGATATATTTTTCAAATTCAAATTCCATCATCTGCATTGCAGGATTCGAAACCCAGAATCCAGAAAGTAACCAAGGTTTCTAGATTAATAGTCTAGTGATAGTACCACCAGGCAATCAGCTCCCCTTTTACATGTTAAAAAGATGTTTCTTCTTGTGGGCAAATTTAAATCTCAGAGCCACTGTTTCAAAATGAAGTGGTTGTTTATTTGAGGTACAGAACTTTCTTCCCCATAACGATTATAAGTCTTTGGAATTCTCTTCCTCAAAAGATATTGGAAGTAGAGTCCTTTAATATTTTTTGGAAGTAGATAGGTTCTCAGTTAGCAATGGGCTGAAAGATGACTAGGTGTAGACAACATTTGGACCAATTGATCAGCCAGGATTTAACTGAATGGTGGAACAGGTTCAAAGGGTTGTGTGGCACACTGCTGCTCCTAATTGGTTTGTTCATTTGGGCAATTGAAAGGTGATCTCATCAGAGATAGGATTGCCTTAGGCATTAGAGATCCCATCATGAGAGCATGTCTGCTGAGAAAGGAGAAACTTTATTCAAGAAAGTCATTGATGTGTGCAAAAGCTCTGAGGTTGTTAATATCAGGTAAGGGATGTTCGTGGGAGAATAAATCTTGTGTTTAGAGACAGTCCAGACTGAAAGAGAACAATATATATTTACAGAACAAATATTTACAGACGTGCTGGTGGAAAGGTCGAAGCCAGAGAGCAGGATATAAACATTATGGAAGTTATCACAAGCAGAAAAGAAAAGAAAGGATGTCCAGTAAGGGGGAAGTAGTATTGTAACTATAGGAAGCTGAATCAATTTGCACAAACAATTTAACTAGAAAGAAACAAAGCAAGTCCTTGAAATGACTGCCAGAGAAATGCCAGATGATGATTCTGATGAATAACTCTATATCATACAATAGGTTGGCATCATTAGGTCCAAAGGTGATAGAGTTTGCGACTGTTAGAATGATATCTGGAGAATGAGAACACTGAGTGAACATGAAGTGTTAGAAAGCTATCAGTGCTTTGTGTAACACCATGACTTTCTCAGATTTGTGTGAATTGGCTCAAGATAGTGACCCAAAAAGAAGCCTTTGAAGGTAAAGATGAGGATTTATGACAGACTGATACTCATCACAGAAGGACAATGGTAACTGAGAAAATAATGCAATTTGAAAAATGATGGTCTGGATTTCCATATAGTAGATGTTAATCAGTCATCTCATCACTCATTAAGTTCACTGATCTCAGCTGAACTAACTATAAAACTTGAATTGGTACCTCACACATGCCAGAAGAGATTTGCAGTATGTTGCAGGCCACTCAGACATTCAAAGTTCATCAGATCCATGAACAACACAAAAATGTTTTTATAGGTCTTTGAAATCTTCCTGCTGAGTATCATCTCAAAATTAGTCGAGAGTGTGAGACAAATTCAGCATCTGCAAATGAGCATTCCAGCTGCCCTCAAGTTCAGCCTGAAAGACAAGAGAGAATAACAGGAGAAGAAGAAAATAATCAAGAAAGTAACAACTCATACAGATTTTATTAGCAAGCTCGCTGCTAGGGATATGCAGTCCTTGGGGGACAGAACAAGACACAGTTTTCATGAGAATCAAACAGCTAGTGATGAAAAATCAGTGCTTGATGTACTTTAACATTGTCAATGTAGAAGTCACCTTGCAGTTTGATACCAGTGAGACAGTACTTGGTGGCAGCACAGTGGCTCAGTGGTTAGCACTGCTGTCTCATAATGTCAGGGACCAGCCTCAGGTGACTCTGTGTGGAGTTTGCACATTTTCCCCATGTCAGCGTGGATTTCCTCTGGATGCTCAGGTTTCCTGCCACAGTCCAAAGATTTGCAGGTTAGGTGGATTGGCCATGCTAAATTGCCCACATTGTGCAAGCTAGGTGGATTAGCTGCGGGAAATGCGGGTTACAGGGATAGGGTTAGGGGGTGGGTATGGACTCACTGGGCCAAATGGCCTGCTTCCACTCTTAGGGATTCTATGATAGATGGAGCAGCCCATATGGAGCAAGGACAACCTGGTGCATTAACATCCAGGGAGTGAACGCAATCTGAACAATGTTACACTCAAGTTGGAAAGAATGCCTGTCTATTGTCTTTGTTTCTGAGCATTTTAAAAAACAGTCATATGGGAGAGATATCATGTTTGCAGACTCTGACCACCAGTCACTTCAAAACATCTTCTTTCAACCATCTGTATCTTCTCAAAGTGTCTGCATAGAATGTTACTTCATTTACCAGTAAATCATTTGAATGTGATGCAAAGGTAATGGATATAAATTGCTGATGTACTGTCAAGAGCAATGCTTCTGATGAAGAAAATTGAAAATGCTTAGACAGAAAGTAAAATTTTCCAGATTCATTGAGAAGCAACAGATCAACATCTTCTGGAGCCCAGCAGAGGTATTGAATCTGGAAGATAGAAAGTGGAGAAACACACCTGCTCAAATCAGATGAGCTATGAAATAAGATTGAACACTCTCAAAAGTACTGCAGGAAGTAGTGAAGAAAGGATGGCTTGAAAGCATGATAGATGTACTTGTTGCTGTGAGAGTATTGGCCATACAGAGATGAAGTGATCGCTCAAGATAGCGTCTTGTACAAAGGAAATAGTCATTAGCACTAAGAAGATGAGAAAAGAGATGATATGCATTTATGCAAACCATTAGTGAATTGACTCTAGTCCGTAGATTGCAAGAGAAGTACCTTACTGGCCAAAAATAAGGAATAAAATCAAGGACCACATCAGGAATTTCAGTACTTGTAACCAATTCCAGGCCAATTAATGACAGAGCTGCTTATGATGCATCACATCCCAGATAGATCATGGACAACGCTTGGATTTGGTTTCTTCACTCTAATAGGAAGTGACTAACTTGACACCTTCAACTACTATTCAGATTACTGGGACTTAAACCAGCTGTTGTCACTGACTACCAGCGAGATTATAGAAACTTGAAGGCACACGTCAGTGTTTGTAACTGCATGATTTTGTGATGAGTGACGATGGCCTTCAAATCATAAGTGAAGAATTCAGGTGTTTCACAAATGATTGGGAAATTAAACACTACGCATCATCCCTACACTGTCTCCATTCAAATGGAAAGGCAGAGGGAGCAGTGAAGGCCAGGAAAGCAATCGTAAAGAAATTGAACAATCCCACACAGTGTGTACATGGCAATCCTAGCTGAAATAGTCTAATCTAAGGACTATTGTCACACCACACTCAAATTCCTCTCCTAAAAGTGAAAAAAACCCTTGATGCCAGATGCAGTAATAAGCATGAGTGACAAAATCAAGGTGAAATGAAAGAAAGCCAAATTTAATTTGATGAAACTGCCAAATTATTGCCAAGGCTGTGTATTGGAAAGCTTGTCAGAGTGCAAATTCTCAAGAAAATTCAGGCCACATGGCAACTTGGGACCTGAATACAGCAGTTGCCAAACAGATTGTATGCAGAGAATGTGAAGAACTACATATATAATCGCAGCCACAGAATATACATACAACTAGAAAAGATGGTGTTTGATGGGAAATATTCATCCTGGAGTTCAGTTACTAGTGGTGTACCGCAAGAATCTATTTTGGGGCTACTGCTGTTTGTCATTTTTATAAATGACCTGAATGAGGGCATAGAAGGATGGGTTAGTAAATTTGCGGATGACACTAAAGTCGGTGGAGTTGTGGATAGTGTGGAAGAATGTTGCAGGTTACAGAGGGACATAGATAAGCTGCAGAGCTGGGCTGAGAGGTGGCAAATGGAGTTTAATGCGGAGAAGTGTGAGGTGATTCATTTTGGAAGGAGTAACAGGAATACAGAGTACTGGGCTAATGGTAAGATTCTTGGTAGTGCTGACGAGCAGAGAGATCTCGGTGTCCATGTGCATAGATCCCTGAAAGTTGCCACCCAGGTTGATAGGGTTGTTAGGAAGGCGTACAGTGTGTTAGGTTTTATTGGTAGAAGGATTGAGTTTCGGAGCCATGAGGTCATGTTGCAGCTGTACAAAACTCTTGTGCGGCCGCACTTGGAGTATTGCGTACAGTTCTGGTTGCTGCATTATAGGAAGGATGTGGAAGCATTGGAAAGGGTGCAGAGGAGATTTGCCAGGATGTTGCCTGGTATGGAGTGAAGGTCTTATGAGGAAAGGCTGAGGGACGTGAGGCTGTTTTCGTTAGAGAGAAGAAGGTTAAGAGGTGACTTAATAGAGACATACAAGATGATCAGAGGATTAGATAGGGTGGACAGTGAGAGCCCTTTTCCTCGGATAGTGATGGCTAGCATGAGGGGACATAGCTTTAAATTGAGGGGTGATAGATATAGGACAGATGACAGAGGTAGATTCTTTACTCAGAGAGTAGTAAGGGCATGGAATGCCTTGCCTGCAGCAGTAGTAGACTCACCAACTTTAAGGGCATTTAAATGGTCGTTGGATAAACATATGGATGATAATGGAATAGTGTAGGTTAGATGGGCTTCAGATTGGTTTCACAGGTCGGCGTAACATCGAGGGCCGAAGGGCCTGTACTGCACTGTAATGTTCTATGTTCTATGTTCTATGTGTCCTTTCTCTACAGGTAGCTCGTCAGAAAGATGGGATCTCACCATCTGCACAATGCGCCGAATGACCAACAATCCTGGAAACAGACCATTCTCCAATAACACAATTGCATCAGCAACTACAGTTACCATGACAACAGCACTCGTTAAATGTACAACACACCTCAGAGAAGAACAGTACTTTAGACATAAGTAAACACCAGACAAACAGCTAATGGCAATGTGCATGTGTGCCATTATAAGACCTATATGATTTAAAAATTATGTATGCAGTGACTTGGCCAAGACCATTGAATTTAGGACAAGACTATAATTACCACACAGTTGATGGTCTTCATTGTTGACTGCTGATACAGGGTAACCCGAATAGCGTAGCTAGAAATAGTGATACTTGTAATTTTTGAGCTTTTAAATTATGAATAGAGGTATGTTTGGAAATAGGCATTTGGCCATTGTATGCTGGCTGGTTTGCTGTAATAGTGTGACCTTTATCTCTGTTGGGAGTGAGAGGCCTGCTCTATTTACATTTCTTTGGTCAGTCTGAAATGGGTTTCCAGAGGCATTTTGCCAGTTTTCAGCCTGTGAAGATTGGGCAGTTTGAACTCAAATGTCAGCTGTCAAGCAATTCGTGTGTAGAATGACAAAAAATTTCTTTGAAGCAGTCAGGATTCCTCCTGGTCCCCCAGTTCTCTGAAGAAAATCTTCGTGCTTAATTTACAAGGCTTCTGTTTCTAGCTCACCAGGTTTGCTGGCTGCTGTGCATACAAAGAGAAAGTGCCCTGTCTAAATTCCTAATTCGTGTTCAGTTCAAAGTCTTGAATTGTTCTTTGTCACACTGCAGAATCTCCCCAGCCACTTAATGACATGAGCATTGGTAAGCATGTTGGGAGATTTACTTGAAACCCACAGTCAGGTGATTTTTGACAATGGGAGCAAAATATCCAATTTTCCAATAATGTGTGGAACGGTGAGTTGGGACTCTCACTAATGAGCAGCAAGAGGCCTATTTGCATGCATCAGCATACATTAACATCTCATCTCACCTCATTGCTATGCAGTTTCCTATTCTAGATAGAAACTGGAAGGCCACAATTCCAGTTAGCCAATAATTCCGCAAGTAGTGGGTGGGAGAACACTGTGTGCAGTATGCCATAGGGAGATGATGAAGAAAATGGGTGAGTTTGGGATGATTCCATGAGAAAGCTCAGTTGACCTCACGAAAAGAAACTTTCCGTGCAACTTGCCAAAAATGGACGCAGCCAATCTCTAGTAAATTTCAGTCCATTGCGTATTTTCAAAATGACACCCAAAATGAAGTGAGATATCAAAAAAGGTAAGATGTGGGAGGGAAGGATAAGTAGAATGAAAATTACCAAATAAAACAATATTTTCTGTCCATGAATGATTAATTGTTGGACGAACTCATCGAATTTGTGCTTTTATATTTGTGTACACAAAAATGAAGCTCAGTTACAATCTGACTTGCTGTATGCAAATATATATTGTGATAAGCACGCCTTGACATTATGAACTGTGAAGATAAGCATTGCATCATTCGATTTCTATTTAGGAATAAATTAAATGAGATTCTATTTTATACTTATCCGTACAGCAATGGATTTCCAACTACTTTAATTGGAGCATGAAAAGTAGATGAACCCTTTCATTTCTCTCGATTGAAAGGTGTAAAATGTAATAGCTCATTTTTACGCAGCTCAGCGTGAAGTTCCATGTCATTAATTCCTGTTTGCTTAGACCAGACAGATGACTACTCACAGTGAAATAAACAATTCAAATCTCACTATTTGCTGTTTGCTTTCAGGGAACATTTTTGCATTGATTAGAACCAGCTTAAATTAGCTGTAACTGTTACTTGTTTTTGAAATTTTTAATGTGTTTCCCTGGAGTTGATTTATTACAACTCACAACCAAAAACCCAGACAAACGGGGTGTGCTGCAGAGATCAGATTTAATCACACATTTTTTAGTTGACTGGTCTTTGACTATAAAAGCTAATCATTGAAGGAAGGGGGAAAATATTGACATTATTAGTTTGAGTGTGCAAAGATATCAGATCCATTGTACCACAGGATACGGTAGCCCATTACGCTGCAGGAGATGTGCACAGCACCAAGTCACTTCTGATGAGACATGCACACTGTGTGCCATCTAACAAAGGCCTTTGACTGTCAGAATTTAGAAGCTCCTCCTTTACTGCATAAAATCAGCATGTTTATGTGCAAGTGGTGTGCATTTTCTTACCCTCAGAGTAAGTGTTCTGATTAACTCATTCAAGCAGGCTTTTAAAATAAAGAATGCTATCTGTTAGCACGTACTTGCCCCAGATGTTTAAACTCATTGATCCCGATCTTCTGATGGGAAGATAACCATTGCAGCAGTTTCATGCTGAGACCATAAGAAAGTCTCATGGAATTGCCAGGGATGTTTCAATGGGCAATTAACCATTGTCTTCAACCTTCCAAAAGATTCCTCAGGTCTCAGCTAGAGGTAAAGTTAGGAAATGTTTGTGGAGATAAAAACATAATCTAACTCTTAGATAACTATAAAACTGAACCTTTTGACTCATCATTAACAGTATAACCACTCCTTCAAACCTCCATAGCCACCTGACACCACCAGATCCAATTCCACCATGATCTGATCTATGGCTGCCTTCCCACTCTTCACTGACCTCCTAGATCCAACACCCATACCCACCAATCTTTGACTACTCCAGACAAATCTGACTCCCCTTGCAATTCCAACCTTCTCAATTTCCACCGGACACCTCTCCCAAGCCTAACACCCCCGAGCTGACCACCCATATGAACCCCACCCTCCTTGATTCACCCACCCAACACTCAAGTCTCACTGACTTTCTTCCTTCCCCAAACTTCAAACTCAGCATCTGCCTCTAGTGTGACACATCCATACCCAACATAAACCTCCTAATTGGGCTCTTATGGACACATTCACTCCAATTCCTCATCTGACACCCACTCACCGACACACACACCCACATACCATTTCTAACCCCTCATTTACTTTACATGTTTACACATTTATCGGCACTACATATCTGACAAAGCAGCTGCAGGACCCTTATACCACAGAATATGACATTTACCCCTGAAAAAAGGGATGAAGTTTTACTGATTTGATTTGATCTATTGTAGCCACCGGTACCTAAGTACAGTCAAAAGCTTTGTTTTGTGAGCAGTACAGGAAGATCATAATAAGCAAGGACATACAGATTACAGGGGGCTTAGACAGAGTAAGGCATACAGGTTACACCCCACAGGAGATCCGCAAAGCAGGATCAACATTAACAAGATCAACATTATTTGAAATTAAAAAGGCCATTCAGCAGTCTAATAAAAGCAGGGAAGAAGCTGTTCTTGAGCCTGTTGATGCATGTGTTCAAGCTCCTGCATGTTCTGCCTGATCAAAGAAGTTGTAGGAGAGCATTACCAAGGTGGGAGGGGTCTTTGATGGTATTGGCAGCCTTTCTGAGGCAATGAGAAGTGTAAATGGAGTCCATGGATGTGAGGCTGGCATTTGTGATGGTTTGGGCTGTGCACACAACCTTCTGTAGTTTCTTATGGTCCTGGGCAGAGCAGTTGCTATACTGACCCACTATGCCCCCGGATAAGTATGCTTTCTATGGTGCATCTGTAGAAGTTGGTGAGGGTTCTTATGGACATGCATGAAGTTCCTAAGCTGCCTCGGGAAGAACAGGTACTGTTGTGCCTTCTTGACCATCATATCAAGGTTGTTGGTTATTGTCATTCCTAGGAACTTGACGCTCCTAACCCTCTCAACCTCTGCTCCGTTGATGTAGATAGGAGTATGTCCTCCTCCTCCTTTCTTTCTGAAGTCAATTAATAATAACCTCTCATGACACCAAGCCCTCTATCTCCTTTCTGTATTCTGGGTCATTGTTGTTTGATATTCATGCTACCATGGTGGAATCGTCAGCAAATAGGTAGATGACAATCATTCGGAATTTGGCTACACAGTTGTAGGTGTACAGAGAGAATAGTAAGGGGCTGAGAAAACCTCCTTGTGGGTCTCTAGTGTTGAGGGTTGTTGTGGAGGAGGTGCAGTTGTGTATCTTCACTGATTGTGACCTACAATAAGGAAACTGCAGATCTAGCTGCAGAGGGCGGAGCCAAGACCTAGGTATTGGAATTTAGTCTGGAGGGGCTAATGGTGTTGAAGGTGGAGCTGTAGTTGATGAATAGGAGTAAGACGTATGTGCCCTGGTTGTCCAGATATTCCAGGGATGATTGCAGGGCTAGGAAAATGGCACCTACTATGGACATGTTATGTCAGTAGGCAAATTGCAGGCGATCGAGACAGGCTGGGAAGCTAGAGTTGATGTTGGCCATGACCAGCCTCTTGAAGCACTTCATGATTATGGAGGCCAGAGTCACTGGGCGGTAGTTATTAAGGCACATTGCGCGTGCTTTCTTTGGTACTGGGACGAAGGTGGTCTTCTTGAAGCAAGTGGGGACTTTGGCTTGTATGAGGGAGAGGTTGAAGACGTCAGCCAGCTGGTCTGCACAGGAACTAAATGCATGGCCAGGGCCTCCATTCCTTCAGCCGTTGCCTGCGTAGATTCCTGGACTGTCAATGTTGCTTCTGCTGGGAAATCTCCTGGCCTCTAAGTTTGCTCATAAAACTATACCAAAGTTAAGAGGGCAATTAATGGTCAGACCTGAGTTGGAAATAAGGACTCCATCTCATTTTAGAAGATTCAGGCGAATGTCTCAGTTGCATCTACACAAAGACTAGATACAGATGAAGGCAATACAATTTGGTTATAACTTAAAAAACTATAGTTTCTTAGATGAATGTTATACTTTGCAGCTGGAGGTAAAGGTCTGGAGAAACAAATGAAAATCCGTCAGATATGAAGGTACTTGAGTTTCCCAGAGATTAGTTTTCAGGTGGACGTGAAGTTGGAGAATATTGAGGTTGTAGAATTGCTCGCTGAGCTGGTGTGTTTGTTTGCAGACGTTTTGTCACCCTGCTAGGTAACATTGTCAGTGCACTTCCAGAGAAGCGTCGGTGTTCTGTCCTGCTTGTTATTTATATGCTGGGGTGGTTGTCATTACTTCCCAGATAGTAGGAACTGCAGATGCTGGAGAATCTGAGGTAACAAGGTGTAGAGCTGGATGAACACAGCAGGCCAAGCAGCATCAGAGGAGCAGGAAAGCTGACTTTTCGGGCCTAGACCCTTCTTCAGAAAAATTGCTTCCTGTTCTGTTTTTCAGTGGTTTGCATATTGGGTCCAGTTCAATGTGTTTGTTGATGGAGTTCCGGTTAGAATGCCAGGTCTCCAGGAATTCCCTGACATGTCTCTGTTTGGCTCGTGCTCTTATGGATGTGTTGTTCCAGTCGAATATGTGTCCTTTTTTGTCTGTGTGTATTGAGACCAGTGAGAATTTGTTGTGTCTCTTGGTGCCTAGTTTGTGTTCGTGTATCCTTATTGCCAGTTTTCTTCCAGTTTGGCCTATGTAATGGTTCTCACAGTCCTTGCATGGTATTTTGTATATTCCATTAGTTTTATTCGTTGTGGGTTTGGGATCCTTTGTGTTCATCAGTAGCTGTTGCAGGGAGGTGTTGGTTTGTGAGCTACCCTGATACCTCGGGGTCTTAGTCGTCTTGCGGTCATCTCCGATTGGTCTCTGATGTACAGTAGGGTGACTAGTGTGTCTGGCTGTGCTGTGTCTTCATGTTATGGTCTCTCGCGGAGGTAACGGCAGATTGTGTTTTTTGGATACCCATTCCTTTTAAAAACTCTATATAAGTGCTCCTGTTCTGCTTTGCACAATTCTGGATTGCTGCAGTGTGTTGTGGTCCGTTTGAATAATGTCCTGATGCAGCTCTGTTTCTGGGCGAAGGTGATACCTCCACAACCCAAGGTACAAATCTTCTCAGAAACTTTAGTTGGAGAATACTGTTTAGGACTGCTATTTATGACCTTGACTGTTAGGATGACTTGCAGCTAGTTTGATGGTTTTTTGTGGACCTCCATCTGCAGAACAGCTTCGTGTTATAATGTAGAGTAGAAAATGGCTTTCGCATCATGTGATTGCCACAAGTTCAAAGTCTTTTTTCCAAGCAAAGTGTGATACATCATTTGACATATTGAGGATGTGTTTACAGTGGCCATTGTGGTTGAATAGTCCAGTCAATTCAAAATGACTTTTGAGTTAATCCTAGGAAAAAGTGTTGACAAAACTAAAGTCTGGAATGTTCCTTTTGTTCCCTTGTGTGATAATTGTGTTGCCTCAACCCACAAAAGAAGCCTAGTCACCCTCAGGGGGCCATATTTTGCTGCCTCTGTTCAGTATTTGAAAACGTAAAATGTTGATAACATGTCCACAATATGCTGGAACATTACAAGACTGCCTGTGCAAGCCCACCTAGTTGGCTTTAAAAGCAATAGAATGTTTTCATATGGCTCTACTGGTTGAAGTTTGTATCATTTAGACCCACTCAGCGCATTTACATGTCACTCAAAAGCATTCAAAGGTTCAGTTGCAAGACTGGCTCTACACTAGCATTGTTTAATGTGACAGATACCTAACTTGCAGGCAAGGTGATTTTCAAGAACTGAGGACTGAACCTTGTTTTTATAATTCAATTAGATTGTGTGGAATTTCTCAGTGGGTTATTCACTGTGAAACTCAATGTATTTTCTAGCTGTGTCTTATTAATTAATTACCTACCACTTGCATCATTAATTACTTACTACGTTCCCTAAAACTTCCCACACCACTAACTCTACGCTGCCTTCTCGGTCCCTCCAAAGACCTCACCAGCTCTTGCCATACACAAAACACTATCACATGTGGAATCTACTCTTAGATCACTTATTCTCCATATTTTTGTAACGGGCAGAGAGAGCCCAACTGTAGGAGAAGGCCAGAACAGGTCCTGAGCGAATTTAAAAGCATTCGTGTCCCACCGAATGTGTATCACTCTATACATTATTTCACTCCCCCATTAACTATGTTGTCAGTCTCTATCAATCAACACCACTTCCCACCCACTGGTCACAACTAATCTCTCAATGTGACTTGCAGGTGATGTCATCATCCCTATGACCCCTGCAGAGCTATGCCTGACCCCCCCCAGAAGTACAATCCTGAACCTCCGATGATGAGAGCATTGAGATCTCAAAGGAAGCATCATCAAGACTGCCTCCTGCATTCCCCAAAAACCTAGGTACTGCTATCTTTGTGGCAACATTAAGTGTACGGAAAAGAACACAGGCTGGTGATCACCTCACTGGGACAGCTCCGCAGCTGGCTAAGGAGGGAATGGCCCAGGCTGCTGGCACCTGGAGGGCTGTTGGAGACCAGGCTTCCTCTCAGCCCCAAGCAGAAGAGGAGCCTGTGGTGTCTGCAATCAGTGACTTCATCTACATGCACAGGAAGGAACAGGAATGGCAGACAGGGATGTGGAAAGCAATGACCCTCATTGGTCAGAAGCTTTAGCAATGCAGCAAGTCATGCAGCTCAGGTGTAGTAATAATAACAATAACTAGCCATAATATTTTTTCCTGATTGCAAAGAAGTTCTATGTTTCTTGTTGATGTCATTCTCTATATTGCCTGCATATGGGCATCATACTCCACTTCCTCTATCGTTAAACTTTTTTTATAGTGAAAATTTGGAGCTTGAAGCCAACAATGATGATTTTGGAGATCATGATGGAACTGTTTTGGAGATCATGATGGAAATATCTCTCCTGATATTTGAAGTGCTATTTCAAAAAGCCAATAATGTGTTCTATGATCAAGCAAAATGAAATAAGATGTTTGTGCTGGTGAGCATAGAATTGATGGCTGTCTTGATTTATCTGTGTCCAGCTGATTGACTGAAACTGCACATTTCCCCTGCAGCAACTTAGAAGAACCGAAAGACATAGATGGCGAGGGCAGATGTTGTCTTGTCTGCAAATAGCAATCCCCAGCTCAAACATGATGGGTGTGAAAGTCTGAGTTGAAGTGCAAGGTGTTAAGAAAGCTATCACTTAATTTATGACCTAGAATTTTGACCTTGCATGGAAAGTCACCTGAAAAAGTGAGAGATGGGAATGGATAGCTGACCAGATGTGTTTTCATCACCTTGTCATCACTTGCTTAATATTTTCTGGGCAAGGGAAAGTGTTCCACACTGAGTTTCTGGTATAGGAGAAAGTATATATTTTCATGTTATTTACGTCTTTGTTTAATATTTCCTTGTTCACAAGTCAACCTGATTAATTCTTCTTTCAAATGTTGAATTTGCTTCAAATATGGAGTGCCTACTTTAGTGGGGCCAGGTGGATTGGGTAGGCTCATGGGTATGCTAGGAGGATCACACAGGAAACTGCATGACCGATTGCTGATGGTTGGAACAGTGTTCTCCATTTAGGGAATGTGAAGAGTGGGCCAACACGGGAAGTGCTGCTACAAACAGTGGGGAGGCGATTTGGCTTGTAAATGAACCACTTAGAATCAATTATCCTTGAGTCCACTAGGATCGGAAGGTGGCTGAGTGGAAGATACCAGTAGCATGTCAGAACTTCAAGACAGTCAGGAGGCATATGTACGTCTACTGGTCATCCCTAAGGGGAAGGTAGACAAACAGCAGGCTAGCAGAGCATAGCAAGCCAGGCAGCAGCTGGAGGAAAGGAGCAGTCAATGTTTTGGATATTATTCTTCTTCAGGACTCTTCAATCCTGAAGAAGGGTATTTCCTGAAACTTTGATTGCTCCTTTCCTCCAGATGCTGCCTGGCTTGCTGTGTTCTTCCATCTTCCTGTTTGTCTATCTGGATTCCAGCATTCACAGTTTTGTTTTGTCTCTAACTAGGGAGAAGGTGCTGTGTAAGCTGAAAGGTCTGAAGTTGAATGAACCACCCAGACCATATGGATTACACCCCAGAGTTCTGAAGGAGATAGCTGAGAAGATTGTATAGGCATTGGTGGTGATCTTTCAGGAATCACTGGAGTCAGGGATGGTCCCAGAGGACTGGAAAATGGCTATTCCAACAGCCCAGTTTAATAAGGGACAGAGGAAAAGACACAAAACTATAGGCCAATTAATCTGACCTTGGTCATTGGTAGGATTTTAGAGGCCTTTACTAAGGATGAGATTGCATAGTACTTGGAAGTTTTGGTGTTGCCCATAGCTGAGAACAATTGTTAGTTGAGGCAGTGGTTTCTACAGTCAGCATCATGATCTTCATACACATGGCAGCCAGATAAAATAACAAAGTGCCTCATAGAAATCTTAGTGGGAAAGAGAAAACTTATTATTCCGTAAAATGTGGAAGACAAAGTCTGATTATACATGTAGGTATACTGAATTTATAAGTGCAACAAATAACTAACTAACGTTAAGGAATTTAGCCAAATTCCTTTAGACAAAAGATTGTTGAGAGAAGCCCTACCCTGTCAGCAGTGGGGAAGCGAAGGACCAAATGACATACAACGAAGGGTATAAACAGATACCCTCGTGAAAGGAAACCAGAAAACAGAAAGCATTGTAAGGGGGCAATTGCAAAACATTATTTAGTCATTATGATCTCAGAAAAATAAACATTCACAGCTTCATGAGGTACCAAATAGCACCCATTTAGTTTGATGCAGCTGGCAAATGTACGGAGAGGGCCATAGCAATCAGAGGATAGATGGCAAGTGCTGACATCAATGTTGCATGTAATCATTGAAATGCAGAATGTATAAATATTCTATATTTTATTGGGAGAGTTAGAGTGTCTTGGAGTTTGTCTCCAGTGATCTCTCCCAGGCTGTGTTGGTAAGGAGCTCAGAATAAAGATCGATTTGTGCTGCTAGATACAGTACTCGGATTCTTTTTTAAAATCCCTCTCTAATAGAAGTGCATGGTATAATAGGACTGAGTCAGCATAGCTTCAGCAAAGGGACCCATACTTGACAAATCTGTTAGAATTCTTTGAGGAGATAATGAGCAAGAGAGACAAAGGAGATACAGTGGATGTGATCTATTTGGATTTCCAGAAAACTTTTGACAAGGTGTCGCTCAGGAGACAGCTGAATAAGATGAGACCCCATGGTGTTAGGGGCAAGGTATTGGCACGGATAGAGGATTGGCTGACTGGCAGATAGCAGAGAGTAAGGATAAAGGGGTCTTTTTCAGGAAGGCAATCGGTGACAAGTAGTGTTCCACAGAGGTCTGCGTTTAACAACTATTTACATAGTAAATTAATGATCTGGATGAAAGAACTGAGGACATTGTTGCTAAGTTTGCAGATGACACTGAGACAGGTGGATGGTCAGGTAATGTTGAGGAAGCAGGGAGGCTGCAGTAGGACTTGGGTAGGCTAGGAGCGTGGACAAAAGTGGCAGATGGAATACAATCTGTGAAAGTGTGAGATGATGCACTTTGGTTGGAAGAATAGTGGGGTAGATTATTTTCCCAACAGGGAAAGGCTTCAAAAATCTGAAGCCCAAAGGGACTTGGGAGGTCCTAGTTCCGGACTCTCTTAAGATTAATATGCATGTTCAGTTGCTAGTTGGGAAGGTAAGTACAATGTGAGCATTCATTTCAAGAAGGCTAGAATACAAGAGCTGAGATGTACTACTGAGGCTGGATAAGTCTTTGATCAGACTGCATTTGGAATATTGTGAATAATTTTGAGCCCTGTATCTAAGGAGGGATGTGTTGGCATTGGAATGGGCCCAGAGGAGGTTTAGAAGAATGATCTCAGGGAAGAATGGTTTGTCATATGAGGAACGGTTGAGGACTCTGGGTTTGTACTGGGGGACTTTAAAAGAATGAGAGAGGATCTGATTGAAACTTACAGATTAATAGGAGGCCTGAATAGCATGGATGTGGAGAAGATATTTCCATCAGTAGGAGAGACTAGGACCCAAGGGCACATCCTCAGGGTGAAGGGACAATCCTTTAGAACTGGGAGGATCAGGGGTTTCTTCAGCAAGAGGGTGGTTAACCTATGGAATTCGTTGCTGCAGAGGTCTGTAGAGGTCATATCATTGAGTGTACTTAAGATGGAGATAGGCTTTTGATTGATAAGAGGATCGAGGATTACAGGAAGACAGCAGGAGAATGGGTTTGAGAAACATATCAGCCATGATTGAATGGTAGAGCAGATGTGATGGACCAAATGGCCGAATTCTGCTCCTATTTCTTAAGGTTTTATGACTCAGGGTTTACATAAAATTTACACGGTCTCCTGCAACTCCAGAGAGCTGTCCAGCAAACCCTGACAGAGGCCTGCTTTGTAGGTTAGAGGCAACAGATATGGGGTTTGGCCTTTGTTCATCGGGACTCAGTACGATAAATGAGAGATATGGCTTCAGATAGGGGGATACCTACTGAAAGCAACCCTGCTACCCTTGCCTCCTAATTTCCTCACCGACCGAAAAACCTTCCTTGTAACCTCGAGCTCAACCCACTTAATTCTCCCTAGTGATCCAGTGTCAATCCTTGGTGAAGGTGAGAGTGCACTGCAGGCGGTGACTACCACACGCAGTGGTGCTACTGCTACTGGAAAGCTACTAGCCTCTGATTAATTTCATGGATGAGCGGGTTTTTGCACAGTAATTGTATTGGACCATGTGCAGAAACATGACGCAGGGTTCCAGCTGGCTCTCCAAGCAATGGTTGGCAACACTAAATTTCACCTCTGATGTCAGAATATAATTATTTTTGAAAACACTAGACTTCAAATGAAATAGCAGTTTGAGTTTACTAGCCAAAACAATAAAAGAAAGTAAGATTCCAAGTTACTAAAATGTTCAATTTTTAACTGAGATTGAGCAGTGATCAGGAATAATTTTAAATTAGCATTTTAAATAGACAAAGTGCTATGATCACAGCTGATGTTATTACTGGAAAAGTCTGATTCCAGACAAAAGTCTGGCTTGATAGATTGCATTTTGTTTTGGTTTGGTTTTAATCAGGTAGTTTCCCACTAAAACAAAAGAATGAAATATATATTTTGTTTTAACAATGAAACAGAAGTTTATTAACCAGCAGAAATGAACATAAAATAGGATCAACCATGTTAATTACTTATAGCATATATGCAAAGATTTTTAAATGTATAATAAAAATACAAACCCATTAATCACTAAACAATTCTTTCTAAGTTCAAGAAAACAACAACATGTCTTGTGCAATATTCATGCAAGATAAAAGTCTTCTCTTAACTTCAACAGGCATCAGGTTACTGTGACTTTAACTCTTAGGTTGGAAAATTCTGAAAGCTTCCTCCTGGAGATATCATCTACCTGAGCTTAAACATATTCAGCTTCAAGTAACCTCTTCAAGATTTTATCCAATCGCACCTTATTTGGGGCTATCACAAACTCTTTGCTCTAAGGTAATCTAGTTTTGCAGTATTCTCCACTCCTTAGGAGTACTGCTCTAAAAACCATCTTCATCCAAAGGCTTGACAGAACTGCCCAAAACAAGGTAAGACTGAAAACAAAACTCACCCTTTAAAGTCTTGGCATTTTTCCTAATCTTTAAAAGAGTCTAGAAATTTCTAACAGGCGTCAAGGCATAAGGTTTTACTTTGCTAAGCTATAAGACATTCAAAGGCAAACAAAAACCCATCAGTACTGTAAAAATAGCTGTCAGAAACTGTCTTAAAAATAAATCATTATGATGACGGAAATACCTGTAAGTTACTAATTAACTTCAGACAGTCACATCACATGTCATTAACTTAACATTTAAAATAACTGATAGTAAAAAATACACAAATCATACAATTGGTTTTGCAAATATAAGTTTGCCCTTGAAAGAGATTGATTTTGTTTTTAAAAATATCTTACTTTTGACTTTCTACAGCGTGGTTTTGAAACAAACTGGAATTCATTATATTAGTAAACACAAACATTTTTGAAGCAGGAAGGGTTAATAAAAAATTGAGTTTCATTCTAGTAAGAAGGAAGATTAACTGAAGAACATGAGGATTTACTTGAACAGTAATTTTGATCTGAAACTCAATAGCTTTTCAGCTAATAGTAATGTCAACCACTTCAAATTTGACCTACTCATTAATCACTAATCTTAGCATATTGTAAGGTAAACACATTTCTCACCTTTGTTGTGTAATTCCTTCAACACATTCATAAAAATAAATTCTTTAAGTAGCTGCATAATCATATCAGAATACATCACACAGCAAAGTACTCAGTTTAAAAATATTTCAACAATGATTTATCTCTGTCTATAAAGGTAACCTCTCACGATGTAATCTCATGTAGAAGTTGGGTTACGTTCTATGGTCTTCATCAGCCTGCATCAAAAAGTTGAAAACAAACAACTTAAAATTAGTTTTGAGTTTTGAATTGTTCTAACAAAAAAGCTGGCGTGGAGATAATGGGTTGGCTTCTGTCTGCAGGGCAAATTGTTTTGGTTCTAAGCTCTTGCGAGATACCGCAGAAGGTCAGCTTTTGTGCTTATGTCAGGGAGATTTCTCTTGCATAACTCAATGGTTCAGAAAGAGTTAATGTTGAAGTTAGATTAGCTCTGCCAAATCTGATATCACCTAGTTTTGAGATGGAGAGAAGCAGATTGTATTGCACAAGGTCCTGACAAAGACTGGGGTGACATACATGGCTTCTGGTAGTTGTAACTATGCCTAACTAATTATTTTCAATTACATCTGTTACCATCAAGCAATAAACTAAACCTCGTTATGTAAACCAGTGCCTTTTCTTGTTAAGACTTTTTAGTCTTCTATCCTCAACCATTGGTAATTAGATAGGCCTTTAGACTCTGCATGGAAAGGAAGATTGGTGGCAGCAAACCATCTGGAACAGAAGCAACCTAAACTACACATCCCTGAACACTTGGGGCAATTTAGCATGGCCAATCCACCTAACCAGCGCAACTTTGGACTGTGGAAGGAAGCCAGAGCGCCTGGCAGAAACTCATACAGACAAGGGGCGAATGTGCAATCTCTACACAGACAGTCGCCAAGGCTGGAATTGAACCTGGGGCCCTGGCGCTGTGAGGTGCCATATATCCATTCAGATGCCTGTGATTGTACCCACCTCCTCCATTTCCTCTGGCAGCTTCTTCCACGCATGCATCACGTTCTGCATGAAAAAAATTACCCTCAGGTCCTTTTTAAATCTTTCCCCTCTCACCTTAAACCTATGTCCTCTAGTTTGGGACTCCCCCACCTCAGGTAAAACAAAACCTTGTTATTTACCCTATACATGCAGCTCATGATTTTATAAACCTCTATAAGGTCACCCCTCGGTCCCCGACACTGCAGAAAAGAAAATCGCCAGCCTATTCAGCCTCTCCCTATATCTCAAACCCTCCTGTACAGCCTCAATGTGACATCCCTACATCTATACTCAATATTATCGCCTATGAAGGCAAACGTGCCAAACACCACCTTCATCACCCTATCTACCTGTGAATCCACTTTCAAGGAAGCATGTACCTGCACCCCCTAGGTGCTTTTTTTTGGCAACACTGCCGAGGGCCCTACCATTAATTGTATAAGTCCTGCCTTGGTTTGCCTTACCAAAATACAACACCTTACATTTATCTAAATCAAACTCCATCTGCCACTCCTTGGCCCATTGGCCCATCTGATAAAGGTCCTGTTCTAGTCTGAGATAATCTTCTTCACTGTCCACTACACCACCTATTTTGGTGTCATCTGCAAATTTCCTAAATGTACCTGCTATATTCGCATCCAAATCATTCATAAAAATAATGAAAGTGGCAGATCCAGCATCGATGTCTGCAGAACACCGCTGGTCACAGGCCTCCAGTCCAGAAAGCAACCATTTACCATCACCCTCTGTCTCCTATCATCAAGCTAATTTTATATCCATTTTGGCTAATTCCCCTGGATCCCATGTGTTCTAACCTTGTTAACCAGTCTACCATGCAGAAGCTTGTCAATTGCTTTGATGAAGTCCATATAGACAACATTTATTGCTCTGCCTACATCAATCTTCTTTGTCACCACTTCAAAAAGTTCAATCATATTACTGAGACATGATTTCCCATGCATGAAGCCACGTTGACTACCCCTAATTAGTCTTTGCCTTTCCAGATGTAAATGTAAATATAAATCGTGTCCCTCAGCGTCCCCTCCAACAACCTACCCACCAGTGACATAAGGCTCACTGGTCTATAGTTCTCTGGTTTTTCCAAAAGCCATGATCATATTGAATGGTGGAAGAAGCTTGGGGGGAGCTGAATGGGCTACTGCTGCTCTTATTTTCTATGTTTATATGCTTATCTGAAATTCTCTAAGGTATATTATCAAAAATCACAATTGATATATTATATGTTTAACCTGGAGGGTTGAGTTAATTTTATTATGGTGCTCCAATGACTTGTTGTCATATTCTTAATTATAAAGATTAAAATTGTTTTCCACCTATAACAGACCTGCAAAGCATATTGGATAAGGCCAATTGAATGTAAACTATAGTTTCGTATGAGTCATGACATGGCAAAAAAGGGGTAAAAGGACAAAATCCGACCATGTAAATATTCTTTGTTTGAAGGTTCTTAGAACACGAATAACCTGAGGGAGGCAGTACTCCTTTTAACCAATAACAGCTGTAGCCATGTCAAGTTAAATAATTGTAAAACACACACAAATTAATCTTGTTAAGTGGTCATTGTTGATGAATTACAAAGCAAGGGCACACAAAACCGGAACACCCCAAAATGCCAATGACCTTCTGAAGAAGGGTCTAGGCTCGAAACATCAGCTTTCCTGCTCCTCTGATGCTGCTTGGCCTGCTATGTTCGTCCAGCTCTGCACCTTGTTATCTCTGACCTAAAGCAGTCTTAAGGTACTATCATGGAAGAGAGTGAGCTAATGATTCATCATTCGGATGGATAGAAATGGGGTTTTATCTCGCATGGCATATTAGTCTCTGACCCAAGCTGGGAACACTGCAGAAAAGAAGGACTTGTATAATTCTGAGAGTACATCATTGTGAAAAAAGGACAGAAGACAGGCTTCAGTAAAGGAACAAGGTGCCCAGTCAACACAAGGCTGAGGACTGGTGTTCCATTGTGAACATGGTCACTAGCCACTGCCCTTTATTTTGTAGTGCGATTTTGTGCTTAATGTGGAAAACTCAAGACAATCTGTAAAGCTTCTGAAAACATCCCCGTATCCTGGTGGTTTTGTAGCTAGTCTAAGCTGGAAGGCCGGTTCAGGTCTGGTGTCCCAACCTTGTCTGTAATTGTAATAGATCTTGCAATTAAATGAAAGCAAATGTCAGCTCTTACATACCTTTTCACAAAGAAATTTAAATCTGCTGAATTATTTGCATTGACGTCCAACAACTGCCTGTTATTTCTGTGAATCTCTATTTCAATAAATAAACACAATTCGTAGCAACCTGTCTTAATGCATTTGACGTAGCATAAGACACACAAGCTAACAAAGATTTTCCAGATTTCTTTTTGCACAAAGACTTGTCTCAGAAAGTATTTCATCGAAAATATGGGTTTGCCTTTGGGAGCTAGTGCTTTTTTGTTGCCTAGAGAAACCTGAATCGTAACAGTGAGGGATTATCAGCTGACACTAGAAAAAAGATCAAACACTTTGGTTGTATTTCAAACTTTTTTGTTTTGTGAGTGGGAGTGAGAAGTCTTGGCAGTGACAGAAAAGAGTATGTGATGTACAAACTCTATGTCTTCACCATACTGTTTTCGTAAAAGCATTTTAGAACTACCAGAAAAGACAGTTTTTTAAAAATGATATTTGCATTTAAAGCCAAGTGAGTTAATTTGTTCAGTTGACCAGAGATTGCACCAATAGCGTGGTTTCAATTCCCACACCAGCTGTGGCTCTTAATAGTAACCTGCCTCCTCACCTTAGCTCATGCCTGCAATGTGATGGCCCTCAACTATATACATGAATATATTTATGTATATATCTCTGTTGTCTGTCTCCAATGGGAAGAAATGCCTTTGATTCTTTGTGAATAATGTTTTACCACATTTAAAGTTTTAAAGCCATTGTTATACTTTTGCTTTAATAAGTGGCAATGTCTTTTCATTTTTATGAAACCTAACTCAAAGTACTTGTGTGTGACTTTAATCAACAGATTTAAGAACAGCTTCTTCCCCACAGTTATCAGACTTATGAACAGACGTCTATACATTAGAGTTGATCTTTCTTGGCATCTTCTCTGCAGCTATAACACTATATTCTGCATTCTGTTCTATTACCCTGATGTACTTATGCAGGGTATAATTTCATACAATCATAAATCCCTACCTTGTGGAAGCAGGCCATTCAGTCCATACTGACCCTCCAAAAAGCATCCCACCCAACTCCACTCCCTCCCAGTAACACTGCATTTTCCGTAGCTAATCCATCTAACCTACACATCCCTGAGCATTATGGGCAATTTAAATGGCCAACCCACCTAACCTACATGTCTCTGAACATTATGGGCAATCTAAATGGCCAATCCACCTAACCTACACATCTTTAGGCTATGGGGGAAACTGGAACACCCAGACATAGGGAGAATGTGCATACTCCACACAGACAGTTGCCCAAAAGTGAAATCACACCTGGCTCGCTGGTGCCAAGGGGCAGCAGCGCTAAGCACTGAGCCATTATGCCACCCACTGGTCTGGTTAACACACAGTACAATAATTTTCATTGTATCTCCGTACTTGTAACAGTAGTAAATCAAATGAATGAATTAAATCTTACCCCTTTTATCAAGCTTCTTATCTGATCTGAAATGAAAATTAAATAGGTTAATTTGGATGGAATATACTATTTATTAAATTTCTTCCATTAAGTTGTTTGGATGTACAGCATTTTAAAATTAAATTTAATGTAATTTAATCCATATGATTCTTCTTGTAAGTGCTGTAGCTTACAAAATATAGCAAGACCTTGGACAGCAGAGCAAAAGCAAATTTTGACTATTTTCTATAAATAGCTTTTTTTTTTAATTGAATGGTACATTGTTTGTCTTTGTAGTTACTCAAGTATTGGCTCCAAACTTTGAATCTTGATCTCTTAGTGGTAGGTTTTATGGTAGACTTTTTTTCCCATAGTTTCTTGTACAATAAGGCCAAGGTTATGAGTTGTACGTGGGACGGAGGCGAAGGGTAGAAACATTGACATTGATCTTGATTTTAGTGGCACCGATCCTATTTAGTATTTGACATACAAGCCTCCCACCGACTCATTTGTTTTGTTGCATTTCATTCTATTCCTTCTTTTGGTATGAGGCCAAATTGTTTAAAGCTCAGAATTAATGTACATCTTAGGACAAAGCAAATGTAAACCTTTTTGTATAAGGATATATGGTTTAAAAATATAGTGTGAGATTTTCTGAGGTATGGTATTCTCACTTCTTAATAAAGAGCTAACATTTCATAGGGTGATGGAGATCCATATCGTAGAAAAAGTCCCTTCAGCCCAGCATGTCTGTGTCTCTCAGAAACAATCCCCTAACTATTCTAATCCCATATTTCAGCACTTGGTTTACAGCCTTGTATGTCTTGGCATCACATGTGCAAATCTAAATACTTCGTAAGATGTCTCCAAGGTGATGGCGGAGTAGGACTCCTGAACTGGAGCTTGCTGGTCCCTCTGTTTCTTTTCTTTTTCACTCTTTCTTCGCGCGCTTTTTTTGCTTTTGCTTTTCTTTTACCGTCCATCCTCAGGCAGCTTCGGTGATGTCTGGGGTAAAAGCCAGCATGGATTCCCAGTCTCATTGTGGGCATAAACTCTTGGCCTCAGCATGGACTTGAACTCTTGGCCTCAGCATGGACTCACCTCCTGGCACTCCCAGCCTCAAGGTGAAATCTGGTGTGGTCTGGGTTGGAAAGACTGTTATTCTGAACTCGTATTTCTCTATTTTTCTAATTTATTGTTGGACTATTTATTTATTTGTTTTTTCTAATTTTTTGTTTAACCTTAAAAATTTGTGTTTAAGAATTTGTACCTAGGTACCTAAGACGGTGCCGTAAATGGTGACTTGTAAACTTTTCACTGTACTCATGTAAGTACGTGTGAGAATGAAGCTAAACTTCATGAAGACTTCATCCTTTACAGGCAGTGGGTTCCAGATTCTCACCATCCTTAGGGTGAAGAAGGCTTTTCCCACATCTCTTGTAAACCTTCTGCCTCTTAGTTTACATCCATGCCCAATAGTCATTGATCCCTATTTCCAGGAGAAAGTTTCTTCCTGTCTACACCTGATAATTTTATTCATCAGAACACTGTGTCCAGTTCTGGTCGCCCAGTAGTAGGAAAGGTATTATTAAATGGGAGAGGGTTCAGAAGAGATTTACCAGGATTTTGCCACGTATGGAGTTAAGGTTTGAGTTAAGGAACGGCTGGATAGGCTGGGAAATTTTTCACTGGAGCATAGGAGGTTGCGGGGCGACCTTATATAAGTTTATAAAATAATGAGAGGTATAGATAAAGTTAATGGTAGTTGTCTTTTCCTTAGGGTGGGGTTTTCAAGACTAGAGGGCACATTTTTGAGGTGAGAGGATACAGATTTAAAAAAAGACTCGAGGGACAATTTTTTTACACAGAGGCTGCATGTATGGAATCAACTTCCTGAGGAATTAGTGGATGTGGCTACAATTACCACATTTAAAAGACAGTAGGATAAGTACATGAATAGGGAAGGTTTGGAGGCATATGGGCAGGAGCAGGCAGGTAGGACTAGTTTAGTTTGGGATTATGTTCGGCATGGGCTGGTTGCACAGAAGGGTCTGTTTCTGTGCTGTATCACCTTATGACTGTATGACTGTATGTGCTCTCTGTGTCCTCTGGTCTAAGGAAAATAATCCCAGTCTAGCCAATTTCTCTTCTGACAGGAGTTTTCGGTCAGAGCTCCTTCAGAACTACAGAGTCATACTTACATTCTGAGATGTCCCTTATAGAAGAGAATAACTGGGGAATGCAAACCATAGCCCCTCCATTGCCATGTACTGAAATTAAAGGTCTAGCATCACAGACAGCCACTCTGACATCTTCTGTCCAAGTGTAAGTATGTAAGGTAAGTGTGAGGTTAGTGTACCTGATGAGTAGGATGCCATGTATGTAGGGGGATGTAGGATTCTGGATACTTTTGGAGGGTTCCAGGTAGAGGGGGAATTGCCTAGAAGGATCTTCAATTTTCTGTCAGTTCCCTTGGAGTCTGTTGCAATGATGGATTCCACTGAGACCACATGCACAACTCTCACCCATACTTCTGGAATGATTATCTGGTCATCTTCTTTATGTCAGTTGAAATAAGCTTATCACAAATAGATTGGCATAGCAACTTTAAATCACAGGTTCCCAGATTTAGAAAAATATATGAGTGGCATGGTGGCTTAGTGCCTCACAGCAGTAGGAACCCAGGTTCTATTTCACCCTCGGACAACTGTCTGTGTGAAGTTTGCACATTCTCCTGTGTCTGTGTGAGATTCCTCCGGGTGCACAAGTTTCATTCCACAGTCCGTAGACATACAGGTTAGATGGATTGGCTGTGGTAAACATAGGGTTATGGGGATAGGGTAGGGAGGTGGGTCTGGGTGAGATGCTCTTCGGAGGTTCAGTGTAGACTTGATGGGCTGAATGGCCTTCTTCAACAGTGTATGGATCATATGAATTAATAAGAATAATGAAATATGATTTGCAAGTACAAACAAAATTAGTTTCAGGTTGCATATTCCTTTATAATTCAAACCAGATGTCTATTCTTTCAATTTTGGAGAAAATAATCATTGTGCGATTTGCGTTGAAACTACTTTATCAATTCATACCATTCAATAAAATTTCTGCTGGTCAAGGCAATGGATATCAATCCTGGAGTATGAACAATTTTTAAGATTTGACAGATAGCAAATATTATATGATATTATTATCCATACTCCTGGTCTAAGCCTAGAAAGCCCAGATTAATTATAAAATTGCCTCGAATGCGATTTTAAAATTGGGAAGTAATGCATTGCCTCCAGACTAACTGCACATTTTTTAATACGTTAACATTTGTAGCCCAAGCAAAAATATCTAATTTCCAGATTAACATATAGACTGATGCTTTCTAGTGAAGTTAGACTAAATTTTCTTCTAATTAAAGTAAGTTCTATCATTTATTAAGTTGCATCGTCGCAATTAAGACAAAGCATAGAGGTCAATGATTGAAGTATGCAGATCCTTATATTACATGGCAATAAGTTAAGTTTGGCTTCCATTAAAATTCTATTTTCTGCAAATTTACATTTCAGCAATGAAATCACTATCATGCACCTCACTGATGCATTATATCCAACTACATTTAATGAAGGAAGACTGTGTATCTTGCCACACCACAAAAATTGCTAGGTGTTGTGAAATACTACAAAATATACATGTGCAGACATCAGAATGGTGCGTTGCCTCCCTGGTGCCCAGATCAAGGATATCTCAGAGAGGGAGCAGAATATTCTCAAAAGGGAGAGGGACCGGCAGGAGTCATTGCACACATTGGAACAAATAACATAGGAATAGAAAAGGAAGAGATTCTGAGGAGACAATATAGTAAGTTAGGCAGGAATTTAAAAAGGATGTCCTCGAGGGTAATAATGTCTGGATTATTCCTGGTGCCATGAGCTAGTGAGGGTAGGAATAGGAGGACAGAGCAGATGAATGTGTGGCTGAGGAGCTGGTGCAGGGGACAAGGATTCACATTTTTGGATCATTGGAACCTCTTCTGGGGTAGAGGTGACCTGGATAAGAAGGAGGGATTGCACTTGAATTGGAAGGAGGTTTATGTGCTGGAGGGGAGATTTTCTAGAGCTGCTTGGGAGGATTTAAACTAGTAAGGTAGTAGGGTGGGACCCAGGCAGATAGTGAGGAAAGAGATCAGTCTGAGACAAGTGTGGGTGGGAAAAGGAGCAAGTCAACTAGTCAGGGCAGGCAGGAACAAAGCAGAGAATGAAGCAGGACTGGAAAATTAACTGCATTTATTTCATTGCAAGAGGCCTAATACGTAAGACAAAGGGCATGGTTGGGGATATGGGACTGAGATATCATAGCGATTTCAGTGACGTGGCTCAGAGATGGACAGGACTGTCAGCTTAATGTTCCATATCATAGATGCTGTAGGAAGGATAGAAAAGGGAGCAAGAGAGGAGGGGGAATGGCTTTTTTGATTAGGGATAACATTTCGGCAGTACTTAGGGAGGATATTCCTGGGTCTACATCCAGGGAAGTTATTTGGGTGGAACTGAGAAATAAGAAAAGGATGATCACCTTATTGGAATTGTACTATAGACCCCTACAATAGTCAGCAGGAAATTGAGAAACAAATTTGTAAGGAGATCTCAGTTATCTGTAAGAATAATAGGGTGGTTAAGGTAGGGGATTTTAACTTTCCAGACATAGACTGGCACTGCCATAATGTTGCTTGGATGGAGAGGAACTTGTTAAGTATATACAAGAAAATTTTCTGATTCAGTATGTGGATGTACCTACAACAGAAGGTGTCAGACTTGACCCATTCTTGGGAAATAAGGCGCGGCAGGTGACTGAGGCATCATTGGGGGACCACTCTGGGGCCAGTGACTAAATTTCTATTAGTTTTAAAATAATGATGGAACAGGATAGACCTGATCTAAAAGTTAAAGTTCTAAATTAGAGAAAGATCAATTTTGACAGTATTAGGCAAGGACTTTCAAAAGTTAATTTTGGCAAATGTGTGCATGTAAAGGGATGGCTGGAAAATGGAAAACCTTCAAAAATGATATAACCAGATTCCAGAGACAATATGGTCTTGTTGATGTGAAGGCCAAGGCTGGTAGGAGTAGGGACTATTGGATGACTAGAGAGACTGAAGTTTTGGCCAAGAGTAACAAGGAAGCTTATGTCAGGTATAGACAGCAGAGATCAAGTGAATCCCTAGGAGAGTATAAAGGCAGTTGGAGTATACTTAAGAGGGAAATCAGGAGGGCAAAAAGGGGACATGAGAGAGCTTTGGCAAATAGGGTTAAGGAGAATCCAAAGGATTCTGCAAATACATTAAGGACAAAAGGGTAACTAAGCGAGAGAATAGGGCCCCTTAAAGATCAACAAGGCCACATATGTGTGGAACTGCAGGAGATGGGAGAGATACTAAATGCCTCAGTGTTTACTGTGGAGAAGCATTTTGTGGGAAAATAAATAGTGACATCTTGAAAAATGTACATATTACAGAGGAGGAGGTGCTGGCAGTCTTAAAATGCACATAGGTGGATAAATTGCCAGGACGTGATCAAGAGTACCCTAGAATCCTGTGTGAATCTAGGAAAGTTATTGCTAGGCCCCTTGCTGAGATATTTGTATCATTGATAACCCCTGGTGAGGTACTGGAAGACCGGAGGTTGGCTAACATTGTGCCACTATTTAAGAAAGGTGGTTAGGAAAGGCCAGAGAACCATAACCTGGTGAGCCTGACATCAGTGGTCAGCAAGTTGTTGGATAGGATCCTGAGGGACAGGATTTACATGTATTTGGAAAGGCAAGGACTGACTAAGGATCGTCAACATGACTTTGCACATGGGAAATCGTGTCTCACTAACTTGATTGAGTTTTTGGAAGAAGTAACAAAGAGGATTGATAAAGGCAGAGTGATGGACGTGATCTATCTAGACTTCAGTAAGGCATTTGACAAGGTTCCTCATGACAGACTGGTTGGCAAGGTTAGATTACACGGACTTCGGGGAGACTAGGCACTTGGATACAAAACTGGCTTGAAAGTAGGAGACAGAGGGTTGGTGGTGGAAGGTTGCTTTTCAGACTATAGGCCTGTGATCAGTGGTGTGCCATAAGGATCGGTGCTGGGTCCACTGCTTTTCATTTATATAAATGATTAGAATGTGAACTTAGGATGTATGGTTAGTAAGTTTGCAGATGACATCAAAATCGGAGGTGTAGTGGACGGCGAAGAAGGTTACCTCAGAGTACAATGGAATCTTGATCAAATGGGCCAATGGGCCAAGGAGTGGCAGGTGGAGTTTAGTTTAGATAAATGTGAGATGCTGCATTTTGAAAAGGCAAACTGGGGCCAGACTCACACACTTAATGGTAAGGTCTTGTGGAGTGTTGCTGAACAAAGAGACTTTGGAGTGCACGTTCATTGTTCCTTGAAAGTGGAGTAACTGGTAGATAGGATATTGAAGAAGGCGTTTGGTATACTTACCTTTATTGGTCATTACATTGAGTATAGGAGTTGGGAGTTAGGCCCTTTCTGGAATACTGCATGTAATTCTGTTCTCCCTGCTATAGGAAGGAATTTGTGAAGCTTGAAAGGGTCCAGAACAGATTTACAAGGATGTTGCCAGGGCTGGAGGGGTTGAGTTATAGGGAGAGCCAGAAAAGGCTGGAGCTATTTTCCCTGGGGCTTTGGAGGCTGAGGGGTGACCTTATAGAGGTTTATAAAATTAGGACGGGCATGGATAGGGTAAATATATAAGATCTTTTCCCAAAGGTGGGGGAGTCTAAAACTAGACGGCATAGGTTTAAGGTGAGAGGGCAAGGATTTAAAACGGACCTAAGGACCAACATTTTCACTCAGAGAGTGTTGCGTGTACAGAATGAGCTGCCAGAGGAAATGGCGGAGGTTGGATGGGTATATGATTTGGAAGGATTTAGAGGGATATGGACCAAATTCTGGCAAATGGGACTATTTATTTAGGATATCTGGTCGGCGTGGATGACTTGGGCCAAAGGGTCTGTTCCTTTGCTGTACATCTCTATAACTCTATGTCTGAATCAAATGACAGGCACCTTTATCATGACATTGCACAAACTGATCATGGCTACAATGGGACCATTTGGAAGAGATATGAATGCTAAAGCTACACTTTGGCTATAATTTTCTGTTGAGGCAGTGGCCCTGTCTCCTGAAATTCCAGGAGTGACCTGGCCTCCACTTAGACTGCATTGCCATGCAGTGTTTTTATTAGCTGTTTTAATTTTAATTGGCTCAGGACCAGACTTCACCCCGATCTGGGAGGAAGCTACACCTTCAAGAGCTGCCAGACAATCAGTAGCAGAATCAGAAACAGTGGTCACCACTGGGACTACAGGTAATCTCCAATTCCAAACATCCAAGAAACAGAATGGCAAATTAAGATTGGCGTTTTGTTGAGACCAGGCCAGAAAATCCCTATGAAAACAATGGATGAGCAGGTTTTGGAAGGAGGGCTTACACCTTGTTTGTATGGTAAGATGAGATATACATTCTTGGAAATTAAAACAAAGGATTTAAAAGTAAGACAAATTATTGTACCCTAAAGACTCAGACTTCAGTTCCATGTGATCTTGTATCATTACAACATGGCTCCTTATCATTTGTTAATCATCGAGTGAAGTTATGATTAACACTCTCCTCCATATCTGTCCCAAATTCCTTTATGTTACCCCTTTTAACAATCAATATTTAACCATGAATATTTAACTCTTCACTCTCACCTCTCAAGTTTCTTTCTCTTGAGGCATTACTCTCCAATGAAGTATTCCCAGCTCTTTTGGAGGGCATATAGAATGCATTGTCTTCGTTATTGCTAGCTGAGAAGGTGAGCACAACGCTGATGTGGAACAGCATCTTCTCTGCACACAGAAGGATATCTGAGCCACTGTCATTATCAACAAGGAAATAGACTTCTGAATCAGGATCTATGCAGAGTTCCTGCAGAACATTGTAGTCTTCAAGATGAAAGACTATTGGATTTACTTCATTGTGTACTATTAAGCTTTTTATCAAAAGGTCATTCTCACTCTCAAGATAATCATCATCATCAATAAAGGCTTGCTTCTCCATCATAGACTTCTGCAACTTAAACCTAAAATTTGTTCTCTCTCAAGAGTTTCAGTTTGAAACACAAGCTCATTAATTGTAGCGGAACATTTTTCTCAGTAAAGCATTCACAATGACCTTGGAACTCTAACTACTTTAGAAAGACAAAATCTTTTTTACCTCTTTGTTGGATGAGTCTACACAGGGTTTTTGGAAATTTGTTGTAGCCTTTTGTTGTTGAGCCTCCAACGCTTTGATTGTGTTGATAGTTTGACACAGAATGACTGCTAAGAGCTGAACTTTGAAGTCAACATTTCTTTTGGTGAGGTTAGACTGTTTCATTTCTTGTTTAACTTCGATACTAAAGGTTAAGCTTTTTTATTCTGCCCCTCTACAAGCTCATTAGGTTGATACTCAAGTTGTTCGTTGACAAAACCTTAGACGAAATCCATGGCTTTGCTGTTGAAATTCCATTGCATTGTTCAGCTGCCATTAAAGCAGCTGAACAATTTCTGAATGCTGGATGTTGGTCAGATTCAGAACTGATTTAAAACTGATTCTTTTTCTCAGCTTTTTACCAGTTGTTTGCAGTTGTGGAACCACCATTTGGTGGCCTGTTTCTGAGTTTTGAAGTTCTCTTCATTAAATGTACAAAGTTTAATTTTCGCACTCCCAGTACATTATTATAAAGGTGTGTTGCACAGAATTGACTCCTGCCACTACAGGTGGAATGTCACCACTCTACCTGAAGCTCCAAAGATCATGGATCTGTACTGGAGCTGTGAGACCTCTTTCTTGCATAAGTGAATATCCCTTTCTAACTCTCTAATCTGAGACATCTCAGATGTTGTCGTCATATTACTGGCTGTAAATATTTTCAAGCTTTACTTGTTTGCATTTATAATTGAACTGGTATAGGATCTTCTTCTTGGTTCCCTCTGGAGACAACAGTGACAAATGATGGCCACCCAACTCTGAGAGTACAGAATGTTCTCAAGGTTCCGACTCCACTAAATAATTTGAATAGTGGGTTCTTCTGTGACACTGTACCCTGAAAGAGTAAACCAAGATCTACGATGTCTTACAAACTTTCAGCAATCTCTCTTCCAATGTATTGAGGTTTAGCATGCATCTACTGTCCCCCTCTGATTTTAATGCTTCCTGCACTCCAAAGTGAAATTGAGAATGGCCTGAGGATTTTTGACCTCAAACATAACAAGCAACTGAAAGTATAGAAATATCCTTCCCTACTATAAGTTAAAATGAATTACCTTGCCACTAACCACGATCTCAGCATACCAGGATTCATTTTTGAGTTTGTGACTTCAGGGGAGTCAATGACCTCCCATGGGCTCTCATATTCTCCGAGAAGAATTCATCTCGCTCCTCAGCATCCTTGAATACATGGATACTTGTAGTCTGGTGCTGTCTTTTTTCTGTTTTCTCTGTTGCTAATGCAGCTCTGTGTTGGTCTCTCTCCAGACTCACAATCATCTGTAACACTGGCTAAGTCTGCATCCTGACTGTAGAATCTTTTAATCAGCAACACCCTTTCTCTATTGGTGAAATTTCTGGGTGGTCTTTTCTTTGCCATCCCTGTGAGGACCTCTGATTTGGTCCAATATTTTATTCATTGTGGCCATTTAAATAACTTGTTGTTTAGTACATTTCTTGCTGTGGGCTTTCTTTTTGGCCATTGTGTAAACGTTCACTTTCCATGATATTTTGCTTAGAAATTCATTGCTCACAGCTTCCTGTAGCCACTGAGCTTCTCTTCAGGTACATTCCCCAATTCTGGGGTTGAATTGCTGACTGGCCTTGCCCTTTACCCATATCCTTGTTTGTGTCGTCTCTAGGCTTCAGGTCAGATATTTCTTTCCACTTGCTTCTGGTTCTGTGTGTCTGGACACATCTGCCAGCAAGTATAAAATGAAATTAAAATTTTGTCAATGAGTATAGTAGGATTTATTAAGCATAACTATATACATGGTTATAAGGCACAACATTATCTGAAAAATATAGAGATTTGACCTGTTGTCACTATGAATTATGTGTCTTACACATATGGCCACTAGTTACTCTTAGACTAAAGCTATTATTAACCCTTTATTCCACAGTTTAGGGGTGGAATACTGTGGTGGGAGAACCATCCAGCATAGAAAAAGAGCACTAGGTAAAAGACAGGGCTGTTGCTAAAATACTAGTCATGGTGAGGGGAAGGCTTTAAGTGGCCTTACTTGGACACTTAAGGGCCTCAATTGGCCCATAGTCAGTGAGCCATCCAATACCTTCCCTGGTATAATACCAATGGAGGCAAGTAAGTGATGGGCACTGTGCCAATGCATGCTTCCCAGTTTTACAGTCTCACTGCCTGCCATTGCATCCTCAGTGAATTCTATTATTAAAGTGACAAATGACACAGAACAGAAGAATGCCATTTAACCCATCAGTCTTGTTTCTATTCCATTAATGCTACACCCCTAAACTTTCCCTATAGATCTTTTAACACTGTTTTCCTTTAAATATTTAATCAATTCTCTTTGATTGTTACTATTGAACCTGCTTTCACCTTCCTTTTAAGTAGGTGATTCTAGATCATAACATATGACTGATGCAAGTACGCCTGAAATAGTCAATGTAGCTTTGAAAAAGAGCAATTGAACTTGAGCATTGAGCTCCTCTTTCTTAATTATAGATCAACGAAAAACATTCAATTATATATCACCTTTAATGTGATGAAACACAATCCTTTTCATTGGAGATGATAAAATGATGTATGACACTGAGTCACAATGACAATATAAGGTTAGATGAGCAAAAGTTTGATCAAAGGTTTAGGTTTTAAGGAGTGTCTTAAAAGAGGAAAATGATGCAGAGAGACTGAGATGTACAAGGTAGCTATTCCAAGTTTGGGGCTTGTGGAACTGAAGACTGAAAACTGAAGGTATGATCATTTGTTGCTTCTTCATCATTCCTCACCAATATTTTTTCAGTCAATTGTCTTAAATTCATGTCCTCTAATCACCAATCTTTCTAGAACTCCTTAAAACCATTTACAATTTGGAACATGTCTGTTAAAACTTTTCTTAACCTTCAAAGATCTTCTTTAATGAGGTTCTTTGTCATTGTTTTAAACAAAAATCTGTTTTCCCCTTCATATACTTGCAATCTCCTTCTGCTACAGAATGCTCCAAAATGTCTGTGCTCCCTTAAATTTGGCTTCTTGTGACTCTCCAAATAAAAATATTCAGCTATTGATGGCTGTACGTTCAGTTGCTCTGAAAGTTTCTTCCGGTATCTTTCCAACTCTTGACTTTGGGTTATTCCTTTAAGACACACCTTAAAACCTACCTCTTTGATCAACGTTTTGATAATTGACCTAACATATCCTTATTTAGCTCAGTGTCATACTTGGTTTT
This sequence comes from Ginglymostoma cirratum, assembly GCA_024137785.1. Lineage (NCBI taxonomy): Eukaryota > Metazoa > Chordata > Chondrichthyes > Orectolobiformes > Ginglymostomatidae > Ginglymostoma > Ginglymostoma cirratum. Next base: position 8,068,228 of record JAHRHZ010000289.1, on the reverse strand, counting down.
GTTATTTGCAATGAAGTGTCTTGGGATGTTTCATTGCATTAAAAGTGCTGTTTAGAAGTTGTTACTGTTGTTGACCCATGATTAATAAAGACATGTTCAGTGCTTTGATTTATTATTCTATGTAAAGCTATATTCTGTATTTCAGGATGTTTGTATAAATTATCATTCACAAGACCTTGTTTTGAGTTATTGGAGAAAAAAGGACCTGTTTCTATTAATATTGTACTCTGGAAAATTTGACTATCATTATAATGCTTTGGGTCCACAAACATTTTTGTCCTAGGAGATTCGAATATACAAGAATCTTGCTTCTGAGGATATATATGCTCTTTTTGTTTATCTGGAAAAGAACCCATTGGTATATGCATAGTTCCACAAGCCCCAAACTTGGAATAGCTACCTTGTACATCTCAGTCTCTCTGCATCATTTTCCTCTTTTAAGACACTCCTTAAAACCTAAAATCTTTAAAATATGATTGAGTCAAAAACTTTCTCATGTTAGCAACACATTTGCTGCCCAAAACATTTGACCTAAAGTAATAGTCCAATGAGACCAAGGCATTTTGCCAAGGCAAACAGATCTAACCTGTAAATCCTATGCAGATGTGGACCACAAATGGATTCTTGGGCCACTGTCCAGTGCAGGGATTCTATACGATGAATTTTCAGTCAATACTTTTAAATTTGGTCTCAAGTAAGCTGTTAAGATGGCTGCCACCCACAGTTGTACAACTTTTGGCTTTTGGACTACAGTCAGTGCCTAATTTCTGGCAAATACTAATTAGTTATGAGTAAAGGTAATAATACCTCATAACCATAAAAATCTCATTTTTTAAGAATAGGCCAACACCACAAGACTATGGAGTTACCCGTCTCCTTGTTACATGCCAGACAAAAAAGAAGATTGAATTACAATGGCTGTATCAACATCCCATTGTATGACAGTGGCCTCCTCCCATGCAAGTTAGATTAGGTGGTTCTCAAAAGTGTTAACCTAGTGGTCAAGTGACAAAATGGCCTACTTTCACATTACTCCAAGACCCTGCAGATTAATCAGAACCGTCAGTTAGCAGCCAGTCTGAGAACCAGATGTCAAAACTAGGTGCAAGTAATCAGTCAGAGTACTTAACTTATTCCAGTTACAAAATTCGCTTGAGAATCAAACTTGTAGATATTCAGCGCTATACTATGAACAGCATAACCTATTCTGAACTCTTTGCTTTACAAGATCCTCACTTAAGTTTTAAATCACTGAATGCATGAACAAACCACAGGCCTGCCAGATGGAATTGTGGAAATTGTAAATTAGAGATTGAAATAACTGTAACCTGTAAAAGTGTACCATCTATAGCAATATCCAATCTTTGTATGTGTGAGACCATTTGTGTGCTATTGTGTCAATTCAGGGTGAGTGGGTGAAAGAAGTAACCTTTATTTAAAGTTTGTGAAAATTTGCTGCTGGACTATGGAATTGAAAGACACACTCCACGGGTAAAATAAGCACATCCCTTTTCATTCAAAAACAATTATTATGTGCACTAGAGAACACATACAACCCCCCCATGATAACAAACATCATGTTAGCTTCCAATACACATGTACATGACAATATGAACATACTTACCAGGATGAAGCCATTCAGCATCTCCAAAACATTCTGTCAAACAATAAGATCATGGCAGACCTGATTATTCCAGTTTATCAGCTACCCCTGAAAATCTTTCATCCCCTTTATTATCAAGAAAACTGTCTAACTCTGAATTTAAAAATATTCAACATCAAACACAGGCTAACAGAAGGCATTTCAGGCTAAATAATTACGTTAATCATAGGATTTAAGAATTCATCTTTGGGAAAAATAGCACTAGGTAAGAACTGATGGTGAGCAAATTGCTTTCATTTTGATTCCAGTTATAATTTGATTTGCAATTTGAAGAAAAAATGCTCTAATGCCTGAGCTGAATTATTTTATGCAGCAGTAATAATTAGGCAGGAGTTTTTGCTTGTCCATTCTAATGATCATCAGGATGATTGAAGGATTAGCGTAGCGATCAATTGACAAGCAAGGATAGGGATAGACAAGTACTCTTTGACAACATCTGTTGTAATTCTGCGTACTTGCAAACATACTGGTTTTCTTGTAACAAATGGGTATCACACAATTTAGCCTTATTTTGCAAAAACTAACTAGACTTTCCCATCGTACACAATATAGTTGAACAACAGATTTTTTTCAGTGTAGTGACTCACCATTCTGCTGCTGATATGTGAACAGTGGTTTAACCTTGGCTTGGGGACTTGAATGGGTCATTAGTAGAAGAATGGTATTTCTTGAGCTGTCAGAAAGACAACAGTGTGGAATAGGTTAACTTTCTCCTTTCATCATTGCAATCTGTGTGTTCTGATAGAACCTGGGCTGATTGGATACATATTTTCTGCTTCACTGAATATTCCATCTCACAATGAGTTTGTGTACCCTTGACTCAATTTCCGTTGCCCAATGCTTCATCACATGATGATGCTCATAATATGACCATAACTTGGCAACTCAGTTCTTAGGGATGATGGACAGGTGACAAATGTGAGCTATTTCACTCAATATTAATATTGGTGTAGAACATGTCCAACAACTGGAACCTTTTGCATTCCTAATGCATTTTACAGCAGCAGATTGAAAAAGAACTGAGTCAGGATAGCAAACGTTAGGGTCATAGAGTCAAAGAAATATACAGCACAGAAACAGACCCTTTGGTCTGAGTCGGTCATGCCGACCAGATATCCTAAATTGATCTAGTCCCATTTGCCAGCATTTGGCCCTTATCCCTCTAAACCCTTTCTAATTCATATACCCATCCAGACGCCTTTTAAATGTTGTAATTGTAGTTGGTTGGCTCGCCGAGCTGGTTTGTTGTTCCGCAGACGTTTCATTACCCTGCAGGGTAACATCATCAGTGCATCCTCTGATGAAACACCGTTGTGTTTTCCCGCCTGTTATTTAAACTCTGGAGTCCATTGAGCTGAATTACCCCACTTCCAGTTTTCCTTGGCAATGGAGTGCATATGGGGTCAATCTCCATGTGTTTGTTGCTGGCTCGTATCTCACTCGTCTCTATCCACATGGATAAGGAGAACCACCAATTCGACTGGGACAACACCAAGATCCTGGGACAAGCGAAGCAGAGACAGGCATGGAAATTCCTAGAAGCCTGGTACTCCACGAAGAAAGCCATCAACAAACACATAGAGATCGACCCCATATACACCCCACTGCAAAGGAAAATGGAAGTGAGGTAATCCAGCTCTACGGACGCCAGAGTTTAAATAACAGGCAGGAAAACACAATGGCGCTTCATTGGAAGTTGCACTGATGATGTTATCCAGCAGGGTAATGAAACATCAGTGGAATAACAAACCAGCTCGGCGAGCCAACCAACCGCAACGTCCACAACCCGAGCTACAAATCTACTCTAAAACCTTAAACGTTGTAATTGTATCAGCCTCCGCCACTTCCTCTGGAAGCTTATTCCGTACACACACCAACTCTCTGCATGAAAAAGTCACCCCTTAGGTCACTTTTAATCTTTCCTCTCTCACTTTAAACCTTTGCCCCCTAGTTTTGGACTTTCCCCATCCTGGGGGAAAGACGTTATCTATTTACCCTATGATTTTATAAATCTGTATAAGGTCACCCCTCAGCCTTCGACACTCCAGGGAAAATAGACCTAGTCTATTCAACCTCTCCCTATGGCTCAAACCCTCCAACCCTTGTAATTCATTTTGAACTCTTTTAAAGTTTCACAACATCTTTCCAAAGCGGGGAGACCAGAATTGCGCACGTGTAGATCATAAAGCAGGACAGTGAAGGTAATGGACAGAGAGAGACAGAGAGCGAGAGAGAGAGAGAGAGAGAACTTTGGAGCCTAAATGACCTAAGACTTGGCCACAAAATAAATGAGCCAAAGTGCAGTAAGGGTAACAAAAGGCAAGAGTAGGAGAACTCTGAGAACTGGAGGGGTTGATGGGTTGGAGAATGTTGCACAGAGGAAGGACTAAGAACAAGAAGGGAGTCTAACATGTATGAACATTTTATACTGGAGACAGGAAGGCAGAGATTTAAGGCATTTGGTGTTAAATTGATGAGATCATATTTTCCTATAATGGTCCACTTTGATACCATACAAGGTTGTTGATGGCATGTTGAGTTATCTTGTTAAACCATGGAGTGAAATTATGCCTTTACGTTGTCTTATCTTTCCATCAGCTTCTAAGTCCCTTCCATATAAATTGTGCCCTTTAGAATTGGTTTCTTTATCTCTTTCAAGGTTATTTTCCAGGGCTAGTTTTCAAAATCCAAGATAGTGTACCATCATCGACTTTTGACATATATTCAGGTGTATTATTATTTGCATTTGGCTTTTTTAAGTAATTCATTATCAGAGGTATTTCATGAGGCAATCAGTCTAGCTGCAATAGTTCTAATTCCCAACAGGCTATTCACTATAGTGTGATTCGGTAAAATAATTTGTATGTTATTTCATTATGCTAAGTTTTTTCGGATTGGCTCTAACATTTTCTCAACAACAGATTTAGCCCAAATGATCTATAATTTCCTGGTTTTTCTCTGCCACCTTGCAAAAGTACTGTAGTGACTTGGCACACTTTTCCAGCCTAAAGAAATTGTTCTCAGGTTAAGGGGATTTTGGGCAATTAAAGTGAGGGCATCTGCAATGTTCTCACTTCCTCTAAAACTCTGAACTGCTAAACATCTTGACCTGGGGATATGTTTGCTTTTTGTCTGTCTATTAATTTCCTCTGTTTCTTCCTTACATTAATTTTGGTAACTTCCTAATCCTGATTCAATATTAGTTTTCTTGGAATGTGAGGCACGCTGATCTTTTCCCTCTACAATCAAAACTGTCACAAAGTAATTATTCAGCATGTCCATCATTTCCTTTATTTTCATTGATCATGTAATAGTTGTCAATTTTTAAGTGCCCTCCATTATTCCTGATCACCCCTCTTTCCCAGAGCAATTTCGAACATTTTCTTCTGTTGATTGTGATAGTTCTTTCAAATATCTTTTGATACTCCTTTTTGTAGTTGTTTCATCTGTCTTGACACCTATCACTGTCTTTAAGTCTTTGAATGATGTTGCCATAGGCAACTTTAAATGAAGAAATGAATAGAATCTTGGATTCTCCAGAATTAGTAATCGGGATATACAAAGAAGCCAATGTTGGAGATTGTCCAAAAATAATTACATAGGTAAGTGTAGAAATATCTAGGGCAGTCCCATTTAGCTGGACAATAAATAAAAAGGAATTGTGGAAGATACTAAACAATGTAGAGGGTGATGGACGGCAGTTGCAGGAAGGGAGAAAAACCATGGATAGAGTCAGGTAGATGGGTTACCTCCAGTAAAGGTAGGAAGGATAGACAGGTAGTCCACAAGTCTCCTGAGGCTACCTTTATCTGAAACAAGGATGCTGCTTTGGAAAACGTGGGGGCAATGCACTGACGATCAAGTTTCAGATACCAAGACTAGCTCTACTCTAATGTGGGGTCTGTCAGGTTCCAAGTGAGAGATTGTGAGGGGGTCTCTGTAGTCAGAGGCACAGACAGACACCTCTGTGGCTGGCAATGAGACACTAGAATGGTGTGTTGCCTCCTGATGCCAAGATCAAGGCTATCTCAGAGAGGGTACAGAATATTCTCAAAGAGGAGGGGGACCAGAAGGAGGTCATTGTACACATTGGAACTAATGACGTAGGAAGAGAAAAAGACTAGATTCTGAGCAGAGAAAATAGGAAGTTAGACAGGAATTTAAAAAGGAGGACCTCGAAGGTAGTAATATCTGGAATACTCCTGGTTCCATGAGCGAAAGACGGTAGGAATAGGAGAATACAACAGATGAATGCGTGGCTGAGGAGTTGGTGCGGGGGACAAGGATTCACATTTTTAGATCATTGGAATCTCTTCTGGAGTAGATGTGACCTGGATAAGAAGGATGGATTATACTTGAATTGGTGGGGGACTAATATACTGGAGGGGAGATTTGCTTGAGCTTCTCGGGAGGAGTTAAACTAGTAAGGGGGTTGGTGGCTGATGGGACCCAGGGAAATAATGAGAAAAGAAATAAGTCTGAGATCGGTGCAGTTGGGAAAAGGAACGCGTCAAAGTCAGGACAGGCAGGAACAAAGCAGAGAACAAAGTAGGACCGATAATTAAACTGCATTTATTCCAATGCAAAAGGCCTATCAAGGCAAGGCGGACGAACTGAGGGCATATTTGGGAACATGGGACTGGGATATCATAGTGATTACAGAGACGTGTCTCAGGAATGGACAGGACTGGCAGCTTAATATTTCAGGGTATAGATTCTATAGGAAGTGGGGTAAGAATGGAGTAGGAGTGGTGTTTTTGATTAGGGATAACATTACGGCTGTACTTAGGGAAGATATTCCTGGGGCTGCATCCAGGGAAATTATTTGGTTGGAACTGAGAAATAAGAACGGGATGATCGATGATCACCTTATTGGGATTGTACTATAGACCACCTATAGATCTCAGGTATCTGTAAAAAATAATAGGGTGGTTATGGTTGAGGATTTTAACTTTCCAAATATAGACTGTCTTCTGTCATTGTGTAAGGGCTTAAATGGAGAGGAATTTGTTAAACTAGTACAAGAAAATCTTTTGATTCAGTATGCAGATGTACCTAACAGAGAAGGTGCAAATCTTGACCTACTCTTGGGAAATGACGCAGGGCAGTTGACTGAGGTGTCAGTGGGGGAGTACTTTGAGGTCAGTGGCCACAATTCTATTAGTTTTAAAATAGTGATTGAAAAGGATAGACTCGATCTAAAAGTTATAAATTGGAGGAAGGCCAATTTTGATGGTATTAGGCAAGAACTTTAAAAAGTTGATTGCGGGCAAATGATCACAAGTAAAGGGATGGCTGGAAAATGGGAAGCCTTCAAAAATGAGATAACGAGAGTCCAGAAAGAGTATGTTCCTGTTAGGGTGAAGGGAAATTTTGGGAGGTGCAGGATGATTACAGAAATTGAGATTTTAGTCAAGAATAAGAATGAAGTTTATGACAAGTATGAACATCAGAGATCAAGCGAATCCCCAGAAGAGTATAACCGCAGTAGGAGTATACTTAAGAGGGAAATCAGGAAGGCAAAAAGGGGATATGAGATAGCTTTTGCAAATAGGGTTAAAGAGAACCCAAAGAGATTCTACTATTACATTAAGGACAAAGGGTAATTAAGGAGAGAATAAGGCCCCTTGAAGATCAACAAGGCCACCTATGTGTGGAATCACGGGAGATGGGGGAGATACTAAACACCTCAGTGTTTACTGTGGAGAAGGACACTGTGGGGAAATAAATAGTGACATCTTGAGAAATATCTATATTACAGAGGAGAAGGTGCTAGACATCTTAAAATGCATAAAGGTGGATAAATTCCCAGGAACTGATCGGATGTACCCTAGAACCCTATGGGAAACTAGGAAAGTGACTGCTGGGCCCCTTGCTGAGATATATTTATCATCAATAACCATTGTTGAGTTACTGGAAGACTGGACTTCGGCTAACGTTGTGCCACTATTTAAGAAAGGTATTAAGGAAAAGTCAGGAAACTACAGAGCAGTGAGCCCGACATCAGTGGTGGACAAGCTTTTGGAGAGAATCTTGAGGGACAGGATTTACATGCTTTGTGTGTGGGAGGTTATTTCACTAACTTGATTAACTTTTTTGAAGGGGTAACAAAGCGGATTGGTGAGGACAGAGCAGTGGACGTGATCTATATGGCCTTCAGTAAGATGTTTGACAAGGTTCCTCATGGTGGACTGGTTAACAAGGTTAGATCACATGGACTACAGGGAGAACTAGCCATCTGGACACAGAACTGTCTCAAAAGAAGACAGAGGGTGGTGGTGGAGGGTTGCTTTTCAGACTGGAAGCCTGTCACCAGCGGTGTGCCACAAGGAATGGTGCTGAGTCCTCTGCTTCTTGCCATTTATATAAATGATTTGGATGTGAATATAGGACATGTGGTTAGTAAGTTTGCAGATGACAATATAATTGGAAGTGTACTGGACAACGAAGAAGGTTACATCAGAGTACAATGGTATCTTGATCAGATAGGCCAGTGGGCTGAGGAGTGGCAGATGGAGTTTAATTTAGACAAATGTGAAGTGCTGCATTTTGGAAAGGCAAATCTGGGAGAACGTATACACTTACAGGTAGTTCTCCTATAACGCAATAGTTGCATTCTTGTGTGACCTCGCGCTATAGAAAATTGTGTCATAGAAAATTGCCATAGAAAATTGCATTACCGGGAAATCGTTATAGAACATCCCTATACCCCTACAGCAGAAATTTCACATTATCCAAACCGTGTCCACTATTCATCAATTGTGTTACAGCCAATTTGTGTTAGTGGCACATGCGTTATAGCAGAACTATCTGTATTGGTAATGTCCTGGGGAGAGTTGCTGAACAAAGAGACCTTGGAGTGCAGGTTCATGGTGTCTTGAAAGTGGAGTTCCAGTTAGACAGGATAGTGAAGAAGGCATTTAATACGCTTGTCTTTTTTGGTCAGTGCATTGACCGTAGGATTTGGGAGGTCATGTAGCTGTACAGGACATTAAGCAGGCTACTTTTGGAATACTGCATGAAATTCTGGTCTCCCTAGTATGGGAAGGATGTTGTGAAACTTGAAAGGGCTCAGAAAAGATTTACAAGGATGTTGCCAGGTTTGGAGGGTTTGAGCTAAAAGGAAAGGCTGAATAGGCAGGGGCTATTTTCCTTGGAGCTTTGGAGGCTGAGGGATGACCTCGTAGAGGTTTATAAAATCATGAGTGACGTGGATAGGGTGAATAGCCAAAATCTTTTTTCCCATGGTGGGGGAGTCCAAAACTAGAGGGCATAGGTTTAAGATGAGAGGGGAAAGTTTTAAAAGGGGCCTCAGGGGCAACCTTTTCATGTAGAGGAAGTGGTTGAGGCTGGTACAATTACAACATTTAAAAGGCATCTGGATGGGTACATGAATATGAAGGGTTTAGAGGGATAGGAGGCAAATGCTGGTAAATGGGACTAGATTAAGTTAGGATATCCAGTCAGCATGACTGAGTTGGGCCAAAGGGTCTGTTTCCATGCTGTACAGCTCTATGACTCTATGACTTTATTTAAAAAGGATATGTAAACATAGTGTACTGCAGTCACAAAGGATGTCAGTTTTTATGTTAATTAGAGCAACGTTAGTGTTGTGACAAAGGCAAGTAGCTAATAGTTGAAGTTTCAGTGTAGAAGGGATTGGCACAGATTTGGAAGTGATAATACGTTCAGGATATTTGGAGAAGAAAGAGCATTTGGAGGTGGAACATTTGTAATGATAAAAGAATTAATGATTGTTGTTTCGATGTAAGATATGATTTTTTAAAAAAATCGGATAATACCTGCCAGTATAGGAACCAGGAACATAAATTGGGCGTCATGAGTTTAGAGCAAATGCAATCACGAACACATGAAGTATGCCTCTTTGTCAAGAAGAGCTTAGGAAGGGTATCATGAGGAATTTGACAGAATCTACAGAAATAGTCAACTGGTTTTGTTAAAGGAGGGGGAAAGCTGAGAGCTAGGTGTAACCCAGCCAGATCTGTTAATGAATGGCTAAACCAATTTATTGCCAAATACAAGCAAATATGTGCCCTTGCACTTGAAAGTATAAAGATGGGAACCATACCTGGGTAAATAACCAAGCTGAATGAAAGCAAGTGTTTTATAGAGATTAATGGATGTGTAGGTGAAATAAGGGAAGTGGTTGAGCAGATTGACCCCCTTATGCATTTTATGGCATTTGAAGGGCCAAAGACTGGGCAGTTAGGGGTCTTTTTAAGGCAGTTTAAGATTCAAGGAGAAATGTTTTTGGTGATGGGCATGTGGGAAATTAGATTAGTTGTGAGTGATAAAGGATCCAAGAAAGTTTTCAGAGATTTCCTTCAATGTTGTTGACATCACAGGAATAAAATATCCCCAGTCGATAGTGAACGTGGATAGGAGAGTTTTACCGATAGTTGTCATTTTGTATGTAACTAGTGAAACGTCAATATTTACATTATTGACAGTGAATGAGCAAAGTGGAAAAGTATCCTTCCCAATAAATACTGAGCAGTTGCCAAAAAGCAACACAGCCATAAAATTCCATGGTGTAAATCAAAATTGAATTGTAGGAAAAGGAATGCCTATATGTAATGATATTCATTTGTCCTCAGGCAATTTTGAATGATTAGCAGGCTATGTCTTCTCTAATTTTTTTTTCCTTTTGCATGGAACTTTGAGGTTTGATTTAATTTGATTTGATTGGTACAGTGAAAAATGTTGTCTTATGTGCTTTACTGGCAGGTCGCGCTATACAAGCGCATCCGGCAACAGAACAGAGTGCAGGATACAATGTTACAGCTGCTGAGAAAGTGCAGAGAGAGATCAACATCAACATTAAAGAGGCTCATTCAAAATTCTGATAACAGCAGGGAAGAAGCTGTTCTTGATTTTTGAAGGTTTGTGCAAGGCGGTAATTTCTGAAACCTGAAGTCAGTGTTAGGAACAGCAACCGCATGCTCAAGCGCACAGCTTACAGAGAAAGTTGAGAACAGGTAATTGATTGTAATTAAAAGCTGTAGACAAACATGATTGAATCACCATTATTCTACATCAGAAACAATTTAACAGCTCTTAACCAAAATAACCAAGGTAAATAAATTAAGTAACTTCTGACAATTTTTAACAAATGAATCCAAACACAAGTCAATTTACAAAAATGTTCTTATACTTTTGATTCTCTTTCCTTTCACTGTACATAAGTGTCATTTTAGAAATAAAATACAGTGGGATGCAAAGAACATGGCAGTCTATAGGCCTGATCCAGAAAACATAAATGTAAGATATGTTTTGAATGCCTATTGTAGCTACTAGATTATAGACATGAGAAGAACTTTTCAGTGAAGATGTATTCAATAATTGAAGAATTCTGTGCAGAAAAACACCATCTATTTCAGCCTTGAATATATTTAATGTCATACCCTCTGTGGTAAAATAAAACACAGACTCACTATTATCTGGGAGAAAATAAAAACCTCCTGAACCCTGTCTCAAATGAGTGACTGCTTATTTTGAGATTATTCCCTTTGGTCTCATACTCTCTACAAGTGGAAACAACCTCCCTGTACCTAGCCTGTCAAGCCCACTAAAAGTCTTGTATGCTTCAATGAGGTCATCCCGTTTTCATCTACCCTCCAATGAGCACAAGCACAACCTACTCAGCTTCTCCTCATAAGAAAACCCCTCCACAATCAGGATCATACTATTGAACCTTCTCTGGAATGCCGCCAATGCCAGTATATCTTTCCTTAGATAAAGGTGCCAAAACTGTTCATGTGGCCTGACTAGTGTCCTGTATAGTTTTAGCAAAAACTCCCTACTTTTATTCCTTTGAAATAAAGACCAACAATCCATTTGCTATTCCTATTACCCATTGAACTTGGATGCTGGCTTTTTGTGATTCACATAGGACTACTTCTGTGTTGCAGCTTTCTGCCGTCTTTCCCAATTTAAATAATATTCAGCTCTTCCAATCCTTCTGCCAAAGTGCATAACCTTGCATTTTTTCATGCTATGTTCCACATACCAAGATTTTGCCTGCAAGCTTAACTTGTCAATATCCCTCTGTAGCCTCCATGTGTAACCCACAGTACTTCTCCTCCCACCTATTTTAGTGCTGTTGGCTACGCCAACAGTTATTGCTCATCACTAATTGTTGAGAGGACAGTTAAAGGTCAACCACATTGTTATGGGTCTAAAATCATACGCAGGTGAGACCAGGTAAGCTATGGATAAAAATTCTGAAGAAGGGTCATTGGACCTGAAATGTTAACTCTGACTTCTCTCCACAGATGCTGTCAGTCCTGCTGAGATTTTCCAGTAATTTCTGTTTTTGAAGCTGTGGCTAAATTATGTCTTCCCCTGGCCACTGCTGACACCATCTTATTATAACAAGGTTGAATGCTCGAGCTGTCTGGGATGTCTTGGGTAGATTTGCTACCATCAGTTCTTCTTCATGGTATGCGTCTAATTTACTGATATCATATGGGAAAGGATGCCTACATCATCTTCAGCAGAAAATAGGCTCAATCTTGATAAACGGTAAACTTTATTGTATAATGCTTAATATCTAGTTACGTTACATCTGAGAAGCCTAATTGTTTCTTGAGAGACATCAGGTTCAACCTAAGACTAAGTACACATTACTATTACTGAAACATTCTATTACACATAACAAGCCTACACACAAAACCTGATTAGCTCTTCTTGGGAACAGTCTTATTGATTAGACCAGGCCCCTCAAAATATTTTGAGTAGGTAGCCTAGACCCTAATTTTTTATTTAAAGGCAAATGTAAAATACTTTGTTCTGGATGCAATTCGACTGGTCAAACTACTTGACATTAAGCAAAACACACTATAGTAAAGTAAGAAAAAAGAAAGAAGAACTTAGAATAACTTAACTCTGCTGGAAAACTTAACAGACTAATAGATACAATAGCTATTACTAATTAACTGTTCCAATATAATAACATCTGATAAACACGCCCTTTGACAAAAAGGCAAATTCAGAAAACAGATTTTGTCTCATTTGTAATCCAGTAGCCTAGGAAGAGAACTCCTGGCTTTTGGATGTAATTGAGAAAGAGAAAAACTGCTTCCACTTCTTCAAGCCCACAACAACAACTGATGCTGAATCTCAAAACTAAAAATCTATAAAACTAGAAATCCCGGTCTATGACAGCTGGTCACACCTAGCCAGGCTGCTTATATTGTTCCAACTTTTAAAAGAGACGTAAGGCCTCATAAATTGTTTATTTTCTCAAAGACTGCTCGGTACCTGTTCCCGAGTGTCTCTCTAAAGGAAACCAGAACAAACGCTTCTCTTTAAGTCACAGCATTGTCACAACACTAGTTTATATCTTGATGCACAGTTTATCTCGCGATGCCAGTTCACCCTTTCAAGTACTAACTGTCTTATAAAACATTATTTTGTAGTCTATGTTTTAGTAAACTACTAAAAACTATTCTTTATTCTTATACCATGTGTTTATATCAGTTTCATAAAATAATTTCCATATTTTTAAAATTATGCAGAAAGAATCTTGTCTTGAATGGACCCGATGGTGGGACAGACTAGTTCTTGCAAAATGAAACAAAATTGCAATGCTAAAATGTATGGGCGATTGCTCATTGTTAGACTCTATTTGGAGGCAGACCAGCCTTGAAACAAACGATGGCCAGTTAATCCATTGAGCCTCTTCCATTGTCAATGACATCATGGCTGATCTGCAATATACCCTCTGATGATATGTTAATTTCTGTTAAAATATGTTTTTTCCCACGTGAAATTAGGAGTTAAAACTTCTAACTTGAAACTTTAACAGTTATGCCTGCTTTAACAGTTTTCCTTAAATACTGGCTGGGAAAGAACAGAAAACGCTGAAATAAGAACTTCTGAAGAAGGATCACTGGACCTGAAATGTTGTCTTTGTTTTCTTTATACTTAGATACTGCTGGACCTGCTGAGTTTCTCCAGCAACTTCTGTTTTTGTATCATTCCATCACTCTGGGCTCCATCTCTACCTGTCTGCTCACTTCTTTCCCCCTTCTGCTACCCCCTGTTTTCAGCATAATTACCACCTTTTCCCAGCTTCTATTAGTTCCAAAGAAGGGTCACTGGACCTGAAACGCTTACTCCGTTTTCTGTCCATTGATACTGCCAGACATGCTAGTTTCTCTGGCACTTTGTTTTTTTTTTAAGATTTCCAGCATCTGCAGTTCTTTGTTTTTTGATGACAGTTCGGGACATAAAGGTTTGGATGACTGAATACTCAGGAGAAAGAAAAGTTGATAATGTGTGTTCCATCAGTAGGTGAAATGGGTTGGCTGTGCTAAAAACAGTCCATCTCATAACAGATCCTGAGGTGTGGGGGTGCATAAAGGTTATGGAAGAAGGTGTTTAGGCTCTTAAACTTATGAACTTGATATTGAGTCCTGAAGGCTGCAGTGTTCCCAAGCGAAAAATGAGATGCTGTTCTTCCACTCACACTGAGCTTCATTGGAACACTGTAGTGGACCTGGGAATATAATGCATATTGTAGTGACAGGCAACTCGAACCTGAGCATCATTGTTGCAGATAGAATATAAAGTGTTCCACAAAGCGGTCGCCCAATCTACATTTTATCTCCCCAAGGTACAGGAGACTACACTGTGAACAGAGAATACAGTGGCAAACAAAAACAAAGTTGCTGGAAAAGCCCAGCAGGCCTGGTAGCATCTGTGAAGGAAAAAAACAGAGTTAACGTTTCGGGTCTGGTGACCCTTCCTCAGAACTGATGTTGGCTGGGAAAACATCAGTTTATATGTAGGGAATACAGTGAATTAGATTGAGTGAAGTGGAGGAAGGTGTGTACCTCGAAGGTGTAATGGAGGGTGCTGTGGGGATGTGGGAAGGTGTTGGGAGTGGTGGAAGAGTGGAGCAGGGTGTCCTAGGGGGATACATATTTCCCTCTTCTCCCTTGTCAACATTCTTCAGGGATTGCTCCCTCTGGGACACCTTCTTCAATGTTCCCGATCCACACCCAACACCCTAGACCCTGCTATGACATGGAGCTGCCTTCAGCATAACAACCCATTTTCACCTACTCATGGTCCTCATTATCAGCTTTTATTCCTCTGCAGCATAGCATCATCCATTCCTTTTTCTCCCAAACCTGTCATCCTCTCTCTCTGGGCCCCATCTCTGCCTGACCACTCTCTCCTTTACCCCTACCATTGCCCCGCTCTTCAGCATAACTACCACATTTTCCTAGCTATTAATAGTTCTAAAGAAGGGTCACTGGACTCGAAACATTAACTCTGTTTTCTCTCCGCAGATGCTGCCAGACATGCTAAGTTTCTCCAGCAATTTAGATTTCCAACATCTGCATTCTTTGCTTTTACATAAGTGATGATGGCAGGCAACAAATAATTCATCGAATTAGTTAGTATTGGTGGTTGTATTTTAAAGGAATTTGAAGGTGTTTCGTCGTTGTGTTATGGGTACTATTCCAAGATGCTGTGTTTACTAATCTCCCGATGAATCCTTGATCAGATAAGATTCACTTTTGAACTACATATAAATGAGCCTCATGTGATTGGTGTTTTGGGGAGAAGGAAAACAGATGTAATTGATAGAATTATCATATGTAATGTCATTTTCACTATTCTTCTGATGTCTTTTTATGTATCTTTACTGTTTTGTTCTTTTTTGTTCTAAATTATTATTCTTTTATGATATTCGCGCAAAAATTTCTCTTTTTGTGTGACATGTTTATAGGTGATAAGTACACAGTGCAATCATTATTGTAGTAGATAGAATAGTGAGCAAGGTCATGCGATGAAGAGATTCATTGACAAGAACGTAGTGTCCTAGGATGCCCGAAGTTATTGGAGAAAGGTTAGCAGTTAAGCCAACGATTAACATAGATGTTCAAACAGGTAGTCTTGAGTATTGCTTTGGTGGAAGACCTGTAAACCATATTGTGTAAATGCATACTTCTTTCCTGAAAGGAGACCTTTTTCATCCTACTTTTAAGTCTCTTCTACAACCATTCAATGATTGGCAGCTAGAATTTGTCTAAAAATATATTAGGATGAATTATCATGTAATTTTCAATTTGCTCCTGTGGAGAATATTCTCACCTACATTTTATCTTCTCTTCGTTTCTAAGGTGGTCCCACTTAGGTCAGGTTCTCATTATGTGATAAACACAAGGACATACACCTTTGTGTTACTAATTCATAGTACAATACGTTGGAACTCAACTATGCTTCACTTATGAGCCAGTGATATCATGTCTTTTTCTTGAACTTGACCACTCATCTTTTGATATTAATTTTCACTCCTTCTTTCCCTTCCTTCCTTGAAGGTTTTGATTCTTACTGGGATAGTTTCAAGTCCTCAGATATATCATCCATGTGGTCTTTCCTCATGTATGGACCTAAACTGAATCACCACAGGGGAATATCACTGCTGTTGCTTAATTTTGAAGCTCTCCACTAGCCATACACATTAACTTTGCAGTAGCATACATTGAATAGCAATCAAAAGATGAAACCCTGGTGATTATTTTTTCACTCCTGAGCTAGGAAGGGTTGACACAAGTTGTAAGAATCCAACAGCCATTGCAGCTTGCATTGTCTCACTTATCAAAGAACAAATCAAACCAAAGGTATCTGCCCTGTATGATTCATACATCCTGCTGTATCAGCTGTTCTATTGAATGAGGTTTATGTATAATTACAGTTTGGTACAATTCAGCTCATTCAACCAACTGCTGCTAACTAATGTTTATTCTTGAGTGGGCACAGATTTGTCTCATTTCTTCTCTGATTTGCTCATCTGCTTTTGTACTTGGAACAAAACTGCACAGCATTCTCATGAATGAACGCAGAAAATAGACACAAGTGCCTCAAATTTCCTGTCAGGACCAGACAAAAGCTGAACAGGTCTCTGAATTGGGCATGCAAAATGGCATGGAACCTGGCTGTGCAGTATATTGCACAGCCTTTTTTTTTTGACACTCCAAGATGATTTTGAGGCCTCTTCTGCCTACCTAGCCATAACTGTGGCTGCAGAAAGCTCGACAGTGGTAGTCTGGAAACTATTGTAATTATTTCATTCAAATACTTCAAACCTGAAATATTGTAGCTCCGAGACCCCACCTGACCACACTTTCAGGCTCCCAACACGAAATAGAAAACCCTGCCCTATTGTTAAATTTTGGTGAGAATTTACTTCTGAAGATGTAAACCTTTTAAGAAAATAGTGACAAAATTAGCTTTGTATTTGCAGGATCTTCTGTTCTTGTATATTTTATTAATGCTGTTTGTTAAAAAACAAGAAGCTCAGAATGTTGAAACATCTGTTTAGATTTGAGAGATCAATTGTTATTGTTACTGGAATTGTTTCAACTATGTATATGTCAGTTAAAGTTCAGACCCATAGATGAGAATATCTCAAACTAATTTACTTCACTACATTAAATTTTAAATTAGTAGGCTAGAATATAAAAGCACAGAAATTACATATTTATACAAGGCAACAGTTAACCCAGTACAATGTATAGTTTTTACACACCCAATGTTGAAAAAAATGAAAAAATGATTAAGATGTGTAGGTTTGAAATTCTAGTTATGAAAAGGAACATGAAATCTGAAACTATTTCCTCAGAGAAAATTAAGACTAGCTTTAATTAAAGTTTATATATTTAGTTTCAAATTGTTACTAAATTGCTAAGAAGGTAGGCTTATGAACCATTTATCGACATAAAGATTTGAGCACTTGCTGCTTATATTCAATTGAGACTGAGGTATCAGCCATCCGGTCTGCAGCATGGTGGCTCCACACATGTATTCATGCAGTTTGCCATCCATCCATGTTGGAAAAGATGGGTTCCAAGCTCAGTGCAAAGCCCAATGTCAAGTTGGTGCTGAAAATCCTGCATGTTCTTTGACAAGGTTTTCTGGCAAAGTTCCCAGTACACCAAGTAGTTTCTTTTTGTGTATGAACATCAGTGCTTTTCCATAACTTGCCCCATCAAATTCCACCATTGACTCTCTTTGGTTGAACTTGTGTACAATCTTTCGACATGGTGAGCTGGCACTCATGCTATCTTTATCTCCAATCCTTTTTGCTGTGGATCCATTCACAACGTAGATTTTGCCTTTTAGATATCTTTTAAGATATGCATAGTGAGCTGATGGCAGTTAATATGAAATTCAGTGATGGTAATGTGGCTTCAATTTTTTTTCATTTTCACCACTGCCTGGCAATGGTTCACTTCTTGTGTATTTGAAAGGAGCAAAGTAGAAGGATAAGGTTATTAGAAGAAAGCCAGTGGTGCATGTTTACTCTATTTTTGCAGGGTGTAAGGGTGCTTTGTGTGTGAATATGAAAAAAACATATGAACACTGGGTATGAGTTCTAATTGATGGAGATCTTTGGTAGGTCAGTAATGGAATTATGGTGTATGCAGTCATGTCTATCTAATGGTTCATTTGATAAGATACAGCATTTGAAGATCCATTCATTGATCGTGACCAGCCATCATTGAACTTGCTACATTGCTACGCTACATTCAGATCCTGGGGGCTTGACTTCTGGCATTAACCTCTGTGTGGCTATTTTGTTCCATTGCTTTTCGACTATGTGTCTAAAGATCCCCCTTGCTGCCGAGAGGATAGGACATCTTTCTCCAATCCATTTATAAAATCATAGAGTCCCTACTGTGTACAGAGGCCATTCAGCCCACTGAGCATGCACCAACTCTCTTAAGAGCATTCTACCCACGTCATCTCTGTAACCCTGCATTTCACATGGCTAATCCACCTAGCTTACACATCCCTGGTCACTTTGGGTAATTTAACATGGCCCATCCACCTAACTTGCACATCTTTGGACTGTGGGAGGAAACGGAAGCACCCAGCAGAAATCCAGGCAGACACAGGGAGAATGTGCAAGCTCCACATTGACAGCTGACCAAGACTTGAATCGAACCCAGGTCCTGAGCACAGTGAGGCAGCAGTCCTAAGCACCGTGCAACCCATTTCTAACAGAATTTACAGCGCAATGTCAGGAAACCTCAGGTCTGTTCTCCAAAGTTGTGTCATTATTCAGAGTTTTCCAAGCCAATCTGATGTCTAGTAAAGATCCTAGGACACGTTCTAACCACAACATATCTCCCCTTTACAGCTGCAGGCAAAGTTAGCAAGTGTTTGGAAGAGAGATAACAAGGTTTGGAGCTGGATGAACACAGCAGGCCAAGCAGCATCATAGGAGCAGGAAAGCTTGACGTTTCGGGCCAAGACCCTCCATCAGAAATAGGGGAGGGGAAGAGGGTTCTGAAATAAATAGGGAGAGACGGGGAGGCGGATAGAAGATGGATAGAGGAGAGGATAGGTGGAGAGGAGGCAGACAAGTCAAAGAGGCAGGGATGGAGCCAGTAAAGGTGAGTGCAGGTGGGGGGGGGGGGGTGCGGGTAGGGAGGAGATAGGTCAGTCCAGGGAGGACAGACAGGTCAAGGGGGCGGGATGAGGTTAGTAGATAGGAGATGGGGGTGGGGCTTGAGGTGGGAGGAGGGGATAGGTGAGAGGAAGAACAGGTTAGGGAGGCGGGGATGAGCTGGGCTAGTTTTGGGATGCGGTTGGGGGAGGGGAGATTTTGAAGCTTGTGAAATCCACATTGATACCACTGGGCTGCAGGGTTCCCAGGCTGAATATGATTTGCTGTTCCTGCAGCCTTCGGGTGGCATCATTGTGGCATTGCAGGAGGCCCAGGATGGACATGTCGTCTGAGGAATGGGAGGGGGAGTTGAAATGGTTCGCGACTGAGAGGTGCAGTTGGTTGTTGTGAACTGAGCACAGGTGTTCTGCAAAGCGGTCCCCAAGCCTGCGCTTGGTTTCCCCGATGTAGAGGAGGCCACAACGGGTACAGCGGATGCAGTATACCACATTGGCAGGTGTGCCGGTGAACATCTGCTTGATGTGGAAAGTCTTCTTGGGGCGTGGGATTGGGGTGAGGGAGGAGATGCAGGGGCAGGTGTTGCACTTCCTGTGGTTGCAGGGAACAGTGCCGGGTGTGGTGGGGCTGGAGAGGAGTGTGGAGCGGACAAGGAGTCATGGAGGGAGTGGTCCCTCTGGAAAGCAGACAAGGGTGGGGAGGGAAAAATGTCTTTGATGGTGGGGTCGAATTGCAGATGGCGGAAGTGTCGGAGGATGATGCGTTAGATCTGAAGGTTGGTGGGGTGGTATGTGAGGACGAGGGGGATTCTTTTTTGGTTGTTATTGCGGGGACGGGGTGTGAGGAATGAGTTGCGGGAAATGCGGGTGACACGGTCGAGGGCGTTCTCGACCACTGCGGGGGGAATGTTGCGGTCCTTGAAGAATGATGACATCTGAGATGTACGGGAGTGGAATGCCTCATCCTGGGAGCAGATGCGGCGGAGGCGAAGGAATTGGGAATAGGGGATGGCATTTTTGCAGGGAGGTGGGTGGGAGGAGGTGTATTCCAGGTAGCTGTGGGAGTCAGTGGGCTTGAAATGGACATCGGTTTCTAGGTGGTTACCCGAGATGGAGACAAAGAAGTCCAGGAAGGAGAGAGAAGTGTTGGAGATGGTCCAGGTGAACTTCAGGTTGGGATTGAAGGTGTTGGTGAAGTGGATGAACTGTTCGAGCTCCTCGTGGGAGCACGAGGCGGCGCCGATACAGTCATCAATGTAACGGAGGAAGAGGTGGCGTTTAGGGCCAGTGTAGGTATGGAAGAGGGATTGTTCCATGTAACCTACAAAGAGGCAGGCATAGCTTGGGCCCATGCGGGTACCCATGGCCACCCCCTTTGTCTGTAGGAAGTGGGAGGAATTGAAAGAAAAGTTGTTGAGGGTGAAGACGAGTTCGGCTAAGCGGATGAGGGTGTCGGTGGAGGGGGATTGGTCAGTTCTGTGGGACAGGAAGAAACGGAGGGCCTTTAGGCCATCTGCATGGGGAATGCAGGTGTATAGAGACTGGATGTCCATAGTAAAAATGAGGTGTTGGGGACCGGGGAATTGGATGTTCTGGAGGAGGTGGAGGGTGTGGGTAGTGTCACGGATGTAGGTAGGGAGTTCCTCGACCAAGGGGGTGAAAATGGAGTCCAGGTAAGTGGAGATGAGTTCGGTGGGGCAGGAGCAGGTGGAGACAATGGGTCGACCAGGGCATTCAGGTTTGTGGATTTTGGGAAGGAGATAGAAGTGGGCGGTGCGGGGTTGGGGGACGATGAGGTTGGAGGCGGTGGGTGGGAGGTCACCTGAGGTGATGAGGTTGCGGATGGTTTGGGAGATGATGGTTTGGTGCTCGGGGGTGGGGTCATGATCGAGGGGGCGGTAGGAGGAGGTGTTGGAGAGTTGGTGCCTGGCCTCAGCAATGTAGAGGTCAGTGCGCCATACCACAACTGCGCCTCCCTTGTCCACGGGTTTTATGGTGAGTTTGGGATTGGAGCGGAGGGCTGCATGTTCTGTGGGGGAGAGGTTGGAGTGTTTGAGAGGGGTAGAGAGGTTGAGGCGATTGATGTCTTGACGGCAGTTGGAGATGAAGAGGTTGAGGGAGGGTAGGAGGCCTTGGGGTGGTGTCCAGGAGGAGGGCTTGTGTTGGAGGCAGGAGAAGGGGTCAGTAGAGGGAGGGTTAGATTCACAGTTGAAGAAGTAAGCTTGGAAGATATTGTTTTTGGCAACCCGTTGATGTGTGCAGTCAATGAATAGCATGGATAACATTGGTTTCATGAAGAAACCATGCTACTGATCAGGCAACGTAAAATTCCATGCTACTTGCACTTCAGGTAACGATTAAAGTCAATTGTGCTTCACAATCCTGGTGCATATTTTTGGATGTGATTCAACTTAGCTCCTGTAATTATTTGCACAAACATTAGTTGAAGCACAGATTATTGCTTATTATGAGGGAAAATATGAAAAATATTTGAAGATTGAGGTTGAGCCTAATCATCAGAAATCTGAAGTTTTGGGACTAGGGGTGTAAGTATTTTCAATTTTTCATCCATGTGATAATTGGGATTAGTTTTCCCTGAAGTAACATGAGCCAGGGACATGTAGCAAATAGTTGACCCATTTTTGCAAATGGAATTATGAATAAAGAATGTTTCTTGCTTGTGCTTATCCTGTATGGCAAACAGTACATTTTTTCTCAAGCAACATGTTGCTGGCATTAAATGTATTGTATTGCTAATCATTATCAGCTTGTGGTTAGGGTAGTTTGCTACAACCATCCTCTTCCCTTGACTGGGTCTAAGAGCCTACTTGCTTTACTGTGCTTGAGGGAAACTACTTTTTAATCTTAATGAGAAGAGTCTCTTGTCTTAAACAAAATGTAGTTTGTTGTTTGATAGCAATCAGGTACAAGTTAGATTTGTAAGTTAGACATTATTACTAAAACAATGAGGAATCCTGTGAATACAAGTCTTCAGCCTACAAGATTCTAATCTGTCCCACTTTTTCCCACCTACATTTGTACGAACTCTTGTTGTGTGGAACTTAATGCAATCTCCAATGATAACCTGATCATAACCAGTATCTTTTACAGCAGATACTTCCTGTTGGCTCTTTTCAGACCTTATGAAGACAGTTTCGCTGCCCCAAATCCCAGAGTGCCTCCTTTGAACCTATAAATCCTATACTTCTGTTTATCGCTTCAATCTTTCTGCACTTAATTTCAAAATTCTTTCATTCTTAAATAGAAAGAATGCACTTGGATGTGAGACTGGCAGGAAAAGTATAGAACAGTGTGCCCTGGATATGTATACTGCTTATGTGTTTGAATTTGTCCAGAAACATTTGGTGCTAAAGTTTTGCACTCTAGTACAGCATTTTGTACCGATATTGATGTATAATGAGAGGAGAGTTTCCTGCCAAGGTCAGAAACAGAATAAGGTGGAATCCTTATGCATCACTGGAGCTTCTGTACATCACAATGAATCACTTTATGTGACTTTCATAAATATGCATCTAATAGCTTTCAGAGATTTTCAGTACAACGGCCAAGTGCAATTCACTTCAGTGAAAACAATTCAGATATGGCCTCTAGTCCCATTTGTTATGAAGTGCATGCATTCATACAGCTGCCTTCAGATATTGGCTCTATCCCTGAATAGGTTTGTTCTTTGGAGAATGTGTTTTGACTAGTTTTTATATCTCTTATTTAGGAGACATCTGTTTGGAACCAGAATGAAGCACTATTTGTCTCAGGTCTAATCTCATTATTGACAATCTGCCTGATTGCATTATGTCCACTGAAATGCTCTACACATTGTTGATGCAATGTATCTTTCTGGATAAAAGATTATAGGAAAGCAAAATTGAATCTCGTTGTTCCTAGTATCAAGATTATTTCAAAACATTTGACAGCATAAAGGTATTGACTCGATAATTGTTTAATGCAATAAAATAGATTTATTACTTTATCTAGTATTATTGGGGCTATATAGTAACTGAAATGATACAAAATCCATAAAAGACTACCATTTGCATCATAGATTTCATATGACTTTAAAAAGCAACATTCTGAGAAATATCTAATAGTTAAAGGAAATTTTCTACATTGAAAAAAATCTAGAATGCTATTTGGCAGAACAAATTGAACAGTAAACAACTAAACAATGAAAACCAAACAAAAATATATTTAGTCTTTTAATATATCTGTATTTATGGAGATATGGATAATGGAGAATGGATGAAAAAAGAGCCTGTA
Source organism: Ginglymostoma cirratum (assembly GCA_024137785.1). NCBI lineage: Eukaryota > Metazoa > Chordata > Chondrichthyes > Orectolobiformes > Ginglymostomatidae > Ginglymostoma > Ginglymostoma cirratum. The sequence continues at coordinate 8,044,842 of JAHRHZ010000289.1, read as the reverse complement.
CGCTATAAAACATACAAGTGTCAATCATTGAGATAAAAGACAAAAGGAAAAACTTAGAAATAATCATTACCTTACAGCCAGCTAGATTTCAGATCATAAAAGTTAAAACACATTTAAATGTGTCTTGACAGCAGTTATATAAATAATTACTTCCTAAAATGAAAGATGTTTCAGCCTTGAATACGTAAACAGAAATGAACTGTAGTTGAAGGCCTAAAATCATTTTGAAATAAAGGTGCTATTGTTCTGAGGACAGATATTCTGTGGTGTGTTTTATCTTCCCTGTTTCTTGTCTATTCCTGATTATCATTGTTCAATAAGTTTTTTGTGTATAAGTGGAGTGAAATATTATCTTTTTCACTTGTGTGTTCATGCCAAGGTGGTGCCATGATGTGTATTCTGAGTTAGATTGGTAATCAATATGAGTATGACTCAGCACTAAGTAGTCTGATCAGCTATGTCTGATTAATTTGAAAAAGAACCGACTTGCAGGCCACATAAAGCATAGCTTATTGGGATCCACTCTGAAAATTAACACCGAAAATAGCAAAAGATGTGATTTAATCCAAATCCACATGGACTGTCAGGGTTCTTTATTCGAATGTATGAAATAGCTGCAATAAAATGGATGACCTAATGGCACACACAAAGGTAAATTTTTTATACTGAATTGTAACAGAGAGCTGAGTCTGAATATTATAGGTGGGTAGACTGCCTCTCTATTCTGGAAGAAATGTTTGCCAGCAGCCAATGCTGCTGAAACACAACCTGAACACACTAGAGTGCGATAATGTAGGTAAGAGTGGGATTTCCACCTCTCAGTATATTCCATCCCTGTCCTTGAGAACTTCTGGCCTATCAGATTGGACCTAGAGAAGTCCTGGAGATTTACGGCAGAGAGAGAAGTTGAAGAGGCCAAGGCAGAAAGTGAGGGGGATGGGAGTTTTGGAAGGAAGGATGTGAGCGACAAAGACTTGACATCTTGTGGGAGTGCCTCTGATGCACACAGGGCAACTCCTGAATCATGTGTATTCACCTTGCCTCTCCCTCCTAACTCCTTCCCACCTTCATTGAACTTGGCCAGAAAAGTGGACTGTCTGATTGTGCCCGTGGGCCCATATCAAATCAATATAAAGTACAGGAACTACAGTAAGCCATTCAGCTCATTGAGCCTGTTCCACCATTCAGTGAGTTCATTGCTGAACTATGGCCTAACACCATATACCTGCCTTTGGCCCATATCCCTTAATACATTTGCTTAACAAAAAACATGGTGCAGGCAACATGATATCCTGGTCAAATGGCTTGGCAACAAGTTCAATAGGCCTTTAATTATTTACTTAAATAAATGGCAGTTTTGGCATAGCTTCATCAACTGTATTATGGAGGACAGCTCAAAGCTGGGTGGGAAGGACACCTCTTAAATTTTATATATCCTCCACGTGAATAAACAAATATAAAGGAGCTGTAAAATTCAGACGATGTTTACATGGTCATTCAGGTTGGAAAATAAATATTACATGTTGTGCATTATTATGGAAAGATGGAATGACAAAGGAGGAGGCGTTAACCTTGATTATAAGGGATGACATAAAGATATTACTAAGAAAATACCTGGCTTTAGAAGATTATGAAATTGAAGTAGAATAGGTGAAAATTAGGAATAACGAGAGTAAATAAAACTGTTGAGAGTAGATTTTACATCGCAAAAACAGTAGATACACCATTCACCAGAACATTACCAGGAAATCAATGGAGCTTGTAACAAACACAATATAATAACTTTGGCATCCTTAATTTCCAAATAGTTTGGACAATCATATTGCCAAGGGTGATCTAGAATATAAGTTTTTGTTGCAGTTTACTGGAGTACCAAAGCATTGCGGAGCCAACTAGGGATAAAATTATGTTAGATCTAGTAGTGTACAATGAGGCCTAGTTAAATAAGAATGTCGCAGTAGAAAGTACACTTGGAAATAGTTGAACCTTGTACTAGGTAAAGAGCTGCACATGGCTGGGTAAACAGATGACCATAACGTATGTGACGAGGAACATGTTTCAAGAATAATGCAAAGTACTTTATCCAACACAGAAGGAAGTTCTCCATGAAACCTAATGAAAATTACAAAGCAAAAATTTGGTAAGATTCAGCCCCATCTCTCTATTGCAGGAAAACAAAAGTGTTTTTACCTGTGCCAGCAATAATAGAATAGCAGGGAAAATCTGGCTGTTTCTTCTTTCATAAGAAATAATGAAGGCAGGAAATTCAGTCTGTTTCTTTTCAGAAATGTATCTAACGTGGCACAAAGCTCCTTTACAGTTAGCAATTATTTTGATATAGCTAGAAATTATTGACCCTTCTCTTTTCAAAATAGGATTCCCTTAGAGATTAGAAAAGTGAAAGGGCCCATTTCTTCTTCAAAGTCCTGCCAAGGACAAATGATAATGTTTAATTTATTAAATGTCAGTCACCATCATCATCTTTTTTTTTTCTGTGTTAAAGATGGTAATTTATTCTTGCATCTATTCATTTTTCAATTTGCTTTGTGCCATCTGTTTTCTGAAGAACTGAAATGATTGCTTTTTCCCATTTGGCTTAAATCAGCTAAAGACTTCTTGAAATGGCATGATAAAAGCAGAAATGAACTCCATTCAGGAAATGTGTTTTGATTCCTCAGAAAGGTGAGATTTATCACTGTTTGCTTTCGGTTTCCTTGGAATTGCATACAAAAAGAATTTACATTTTGATTTTTTGAATTCATTACAACCCTGGCTTATTCAAAACACTCAGGTGCCACTTATTGGCAAGGAAAGGTATTGAGTTGTGTGATACCTGTTTCCTGGGATTTACCTTGACTATATTGAATGCTTTGATCATTTTGTAAAGATAGTAAAAGAATATTGAAATTTTGTTAATCGTCAAACAGGATTTATGATTGTATTGACACAGAGAGTTGTGAAAATGGCCCACTGGTAACATCTGATTCTTTCAGTAATTTCTATGTGGCGGAGAACAGAGGAGGAGCAGATTATGAAAAAAAGGAGGCCATAAGGCACCACTGATTACGTGCCCAATTTTTATCTTTGTGAATTATGGGCACCATAGAGTGTGTTAAGTCAGGTAGAACTACAGTTTCTTCAAGTACTGTATACATTAATGTCTAGTGAATTATATATGGCAGAGCACATTTCAAACTCTGCTTAGAATTTTTTTTAGAAAATAAATAATTTTAAAATAATGTAGGATATTTGAGTAATACTGATATTTTTTTGCAGCTAATCCTGCCAGGAGATCTGCTCTCATGATTTGTCATCTGTTTTACACGATCCTCACATATCCATTGTAATTTGTCTACAACCAGTGCGACATCTGTCATCCCATTCCACTTGGGTCGATCCCTCTTTGTGCTTCTCTCCACTTTGGCTTACAGCATAGACATCTGTAGTATTTCAGATCTAGTCAAATGGCTGGAATATTAACACTTTCTTTCCTTAATCATCCCTCTTTAGAGTTATTTCCATTCTTACAATGTCGAACACATTTTTGTCTTCTGATCTATATATGGAAGCTTTGCTTTCATCTTAGCATCAATATTGCAAAGATCTCTATTTTCTTCCATACATCATTACTTATTTTCCAGGTTGAGACGTACTGGAAAGAATGTAACAAACATCCTTTGAGTTTCTTTCCTTATCACAAGCCTGAACTTTTTGCTGTTTAAAAAGAATGCTGATAATTCTAAGTCTTCATTGATTATTTTATTGATATATATTCCATTGCACTCATTATTTAGTAAGCTTGCTCACTCAAGCATCAGTAAGTCAAGAATGGGAATGGCCTACTATTTGGAAAGCAAGAAAATCTATCTTGATGTTGAAAAATAAAATACTCTTGGAACAGAGAATTTATCCAGCATTTATCTCTGACAAATGTGTAGCGACACTCAAATGTACCCTTCTAATCATAAGTCTCTGGAACTCCAACCTCACAGTCGAATCTTTGGATAAAGATAAACTGCTGAGAAACCAAACGGTCGATATTCAGATGCAGAGGTCTTACTGTTTGAAGTGTGTATGGACTGATGATTTGCCTACCACAGATTCTGTAAAATGCATGTGATGCAAAAGAAAATCTTGTTAAGTGCTTAGGGCTCAATATGTTTCATTGGACAGATGAACATATGGTGGGATCCCAGCTCAACACAGGATGATTCCAGTTCGCTGTATTTTCTTCATTTCATGTTGTGCACAGTTGACTTCAAATCAATTGAATGGACTTGAAGGCATTGTGTGAATAATTTAAAAATATGAACCAAGCAAATGAGATTGAAATAGTTGATAACTATTCTGAAAGCAGTACCGCGCTACAAGTGAGATGCAGAAGAAATCCTGGAGTTAAGGACCAATACTTGAAGTCAGATAACCATCACTTCAATATTATTCCCCCCACCTGGGATCCATGCCCTGAACCAGACACTCCTTTCCCTGCCGATGAACCTTAGTCCCTTTCCCCAATTCCAGGCTTAACGGTGACAGCACTAAATCAGGACTGGACACCACACCTGCATCCACAATGCCAGATACCTTCCACCCACCCCAACTCACCTTAAATACTCCATCATGTACCTGCACTCCCTGACACATAAACCCTGACATTACACACACATGGCATTCTAATTTCCTGGCATTCTGTTCACCTTATATCCTGCCCCCTACCCATTTGGCAACTTGGCACCCTATCCCCCTTTCACCCTAGTTACTTGGCACCCCACATGGACCCAACTTACCTAATGGTACCCTACCCAGACCGAACTGCACCTTACCCAAGTGGCACCCTACTCATACCCACCTTGCACTCTACTTAACTTGGTCTCCATCCTCTACCCTCCTGGTACCTTAACCTTACACATAGCTTCCGCACTTACCCTTTCACCAGGAGGTTCAAGATGCCATAGCGTCAAAGTGCCTGTGATCCTGGGCCACAAAATATATCAACTGACTGCTGTGAAGAAGGGCAAATGGCATATTGTCCCCTTCCGTACAATGAGCAACCTGCCAAAATGAAAGCATGGCTCCACATTTCTGAAGGAGCCCTGACCAGGATTTCCTGCCAGAAATGCAGGGCTCTTTTAGGACCTGAAAAAGGAATAGAGTGGCAATAGGGGAATCTAAAATCTGGAGTCAAAATGCAAGGAAGCTCCTAGTCAATCCAAATGAGATAAGGGGTAAAGACATTGGTTAGAATATGAAATGTGGTATCACGAGCTAAAGAAAACTTGGTGAGTGGATGAGAGGTAAGGAAATAGAAAGAGGTGACAAAAAACTGAGATAGGGCAGAAAAAATGGAAGGAAATTTTTGTGAAGTGTAAACACTTGCACGGATGAATTTGCCTTAATAACTGGTTTCTGCATAATACGTTTTATATGTTACATCTCGGCAGCATTCAGCCATGAAACAGGAGTGTGGAATTTTAATGGGTGTGGGAGCATAGTCTTTCTTTTGGAGGCTGTGGCACTAGTAGTAGTGTCTCTCAGGAACGCTCATGCTAGGGCATTCCAGGGTCTGCACTCCTTACCTCTTCTGGCTGTTCCTGAATGGATACTTCTTCCCAGTCCAGTATGCAGCACTTTAACTTCCCTAATGGATTGTCTCCTCTGTTGTATGTTCTACTCAAAGTGAGATCCTCCAGACCCTCCTATTTAAATTCTGTTCCTGCTTAAAATTTGCAGCAGAAACACATGTAAGGCTGAATTTTACCAGAAATTGGCTAAGTGTCATTTTCGTCAAGTTTCCTGGAGGGCTTCTCTCCATGAAGTTTAATGAGTTTTCCATGCGAACATTTCCTCCAAATTATGCTGTTTACATCTGACTCTAGCCTCACTATCCCAGTCACATAAACAGGAGTACTCACCACTGTTGGGATATCCTGGGGTTCCTTACACCCGCACCATCTTGGAACTCTAGCTGTACACCCAGTCAAGGGTTGGCAGTCCGGAATTGCCCTTCACTGTGAATTTTGTGGCAGAGCAGCCATAAACTGGCTCTTCTCACAGCAACCAGGAGGCATAGCTGACACTTCCACCGTCATAGGAATGCACATTCCTATTCCTATCACTGCTTAAGCACCATCGTTCAAACCTGTCTATGTCACTGCTCCTGTTGTTGCAATGCCCAGTGTGATCCAGCATCTTATTGTATAATGTGGGACCATCATACACAGGGAAGCCTTCAAACCCGTCATTTTTATTCACTACGAGCAAAAACAAACATGAATGATCACTGTAATGAGCTTCCATCTGCTGGAACTGGGTGTTAATTAAGTCTGAGGAAAGGTCATCGGACCTGAAATATTAACTCTGTTTTTTCCTTCACAGATGCTGGCAAAGTGACCCACTTTGCCACAGATACTGAGCTTTACCAGCAATTTCTGTTTTGTTTCCTTAATTAAGTCTTGTCTGACTTGTAGCACCCGACTTATCGCGCAGTGCATATACACCCCTATTCAATATTCTCATCCCTGTCTTCAGAAGACTGTGCCTGCTATCCCAACTTGTCAGCCTCCATTACATCCTATCTTTGCATGTTCCAGTTGTAAGGAGCACATCATGTTAGGATTATTGTGGCACAGTCTGCTCATAGTGTACTGCAGGACACCATTACCCCAAGTTTGCTCCAAGTAGTGAACCTTATCTTCAGCATGTCTACCATTTGCTCCATTATATCCCTACAGAATACTGGGAGGTCTGAATAAGGGGGACGTGGTGAAGATGTTTCCACTAGTAAGAGAGACTAGTACCCAAAGGCAGCCTCAGAGTGAAGGGACAACCCTTCAGAACTGAATCTTTTAGTCACGCTTGCAATGACCTTGGTGAGGAGTCGAATAAAACAAACAGGTCCTTGTAAATGTGAACAGTCAATAATCATATTGATTGCAAATGCTGGCCTTACGTACTCCTCCATAAAGTGGGACATGGAGCATTCTGGCATTGAGGGCCATGAAATTAATCTACATTGAACTTTGGTATCAGACCTTATTCTGACCAATGCAACACCAGCCATATTGCAAAGAGGCAGTAAAAAGTTGTTAGTGCTGCATGAGCACTGACCACTTCTCCCCAAGCCATATATCACCCATGAAAGGCATCATTCCATAGCAGAACGTGTTCTTTCATATTTGCAGTTCAATTTGAGAGAGAATAAGCATTGTGTCACTATACTGCCTGTGAGATTTTGCATTTTCTTTGTGTTTTGTAGACTGTGACACAAATGACTATCTCATTTGTGATAGCTTCTGCTTCACAGAGATGACTATCTTCAATCAGAAAGGACCACTGACATGGTCAAGAATGTTTGTGACCAGAATTTATACCCCATGTGGTTGTAATGCTGCATGCATGACTCCTTTGGTGACTGTGTGGGTTTCTTGCCTGAACTAAACTACTTTAGCTGGGAAGGGCTCAGGCCTGTAAGTTTGCACAGAGAACCCCTCCAAAGAAATATGCGTATGTTTTCTCGTCTGGTCGGGGTTGAATATAGGAATTCCACCTCTGATTGGAATCTTTGGACTTAGTGTTTCGTGTTTTTGACTTTGTATTGTAAAAATTCTTTCATTTGAAATTGTGGAATCTTGTGCCTTCATTCTTTCAGTAGGAAACTGGAAACTCAGATTTCTTTTTTAAAAGAAAAATGTTCCTGGCCTTGACCAAGAATGTACCAGCATGAGCATTTGAAATATTGTTGACTGAACCACAGTATCCATATCCCCAGTTGAAGTCATTGGGTGATGGCTCAGAACTTTATTGGATCTGATCCTGCTCTACTGCAGTAACTCTCCTGGAAAGCCTATTCACATTTCTAAATTCCTGGTGATAGTGACAAAATTGGAATAGTTCCAAAAGAAAAATTCCGATTGCATCATTTAAAATGTTCACCTCAAGTCCAGTGGAAATTTAAGTCCTGTATTGGTCAGGGATAAAATTAAACTTTTGGTCCCTTATTGATGAAGCAGGAACAAAAGAGTCGATTTAATGAAGAATGCAATAAGCCAAAATGCAGGGCCATTCATTTCAAAAGAAACTAAGACGTGAAATGTTAAGTATTTTGTGCAAAATTATTGCCAGTGTGCTCACTATTACGTCGAGACAGTTTCAAAATAATGGGTGAAACATTGGGATTGGCCTACTTTTGGGTGAGTGGGTCAATTTGCCAGGAATTATCTGTGATTTTAGCATGCTTACGACAAAAAAACTAACCTGCACATGTTTTTGGTATAGATGTTGCTATTGGCATTCAGGCCACACTTTTCCACTGAAGCAGGCAGCAGGCAAACTGTATGTTATCACTTCATTTCCATGATTTCTGTTTGCAGTCCACTGTAACCTGTACTGTTCACTGTCTGCACATACCCGGGAAGCATAACAGAGCCTGGGTCTGGTACAGTTAGCCTCTAGATCTAAAAAACAGTCTGTCCATCTTAAAGGGAAGCTGCATGACTCCAAGGAGGCTATGGTCAGAGACCAGTCAAAACAAAGTAGGGGAGAAAGGGGGCTCCATGCTCACAGATGTGGCACTGTCATGGAGTTTGGCAGGAAGAGAGATATTTCCATAAAAGGCTAGCAGGCACTCAGGAAAACACAACTCTGAATTGAATAGGTGCAGGTGGCCAGTGAGTTCAATGTAAAGGGTCTGTTGCAGAGAAACAGGTAGAATTGTCAGAGGTAGCTAAAGGACGTTTCGTGGCTCATTAAGGTAAGTGAATGTATGTGATATCCCCAAACCAACACGCCAACAATCTCTGAGGCTGCTCAGTACGCAGTACCACCACCACCCCCACCCCAAGTACTCACCTAGTTGCATTCTCTGACAGTCAGTGCTTAGGCCTTACAATCAGGTAGTCCACCTCATCTTCAAATACCTAACCTCAACCTCATTTCTTGCTTCCTTAACACTGTGCTACCTTTCACAGGGGTAACATATTGGATATCAAGTACCATTACTCATGGGGTTGGCGCAAAATTTAAAGAAAATTTATCAAATTTTGGAATGATCTCTATTTACCTGAGAAATACACTCAAGCTAATAGAAAACATGGACCTGATCTCTTTACTTAACGAGATTTGGAATCTATTATTAATAACTAGATTCTAACCACACGTTAAAACAAGACTATGAACTGTCGACATTTAACTCTCTCTGCTAGTTAAAACACTAATCAGCTTCTAGAACCCTCTTAGATACCACAGCCAAACACAGGCAAACGAATAAAAACATTAGCATTCTGGGTGGAGATTGAAAGAAACCTGGAGAAACAGTCCTTAGGATCTGATTGGGTGTTCCTTCTGTTTCCTAAGCCTCGCAGTTCTCTGAACATTTCTGTTGGGTTCTTTCACTTCTTCACAAACATACAGAGTAACTGGCTAATGAATTACAAAGTTGCTGACTTATTTGTTAAAAACACCAGTTTACAGCAGTAGGTGGGAGAAAACAACTTGTTTTCCTCAGCGTCAAGTATTTTTTGCTATACGGAGAGAGAGAGTGAGGGAGACATCACTTCCCTTTTCAGAGGTCTGACAGTATCATTCATATCCAAAGCTTTTCTGCCTCACAGGCACCAATCAGATAGCTGTGGTCAGCTCGGTGGCCTTTGTCATCCACAACTGGACATAATTTCACAAACTAATCAGCTGTTTATCACTGGCCAAATCTTACTTTATGCACATATTCTGGAGCCATGTCATTTCATTTTGCACCTTCTCCTCCTTCTTGCAAAGCGGCAGTGTAAACAAGACTAACAATGAGTTTCAGTAACAAACTTTTTAGAAGTGCAGCAATTCTTTCCTCAGTCCTTGTTAAACAGTTCCTTTAGCTAATTCAGTCCATAACCAAAGCTACATAATATTAAAAGACATACTGTTTACGATACCCAGCCATTTTGCCAAAGAACATAACTCAAATGCTTTTTAACAGAAAGACTGACACTCTTCCTTCTATCCTGCAGGTGTCAAACTCAAAGGATCAGCAAAGAACTGATGGGGGTAAGTCTCTCCTTCGTCCCCTGAGCCTGATGGAAGAAATGTTGCTGTGCATCATGTTTCAGTTCTATGACCTTCTTGACTCTCAACTCACTCTTGCCCTGCTTTCTGGTATGATGTGCAAGCTTTAGGTGATGTGATTTTGGACCTCTTGCCATACAGAATGCCATACCCCTCTCTTCTTCAACCCCCAAACGCTCATTCCCTGACTTCCATTATTCCAATCCTTCCTTACTGATTTTATATTTTCAGATATCCAGGAACTGCCATGTGGGCAGGCAGAGCAGCCCTGAAGGAAGAAAATGAGCAATAATATGGCAGTGATGAAAATGTCCTATCACTTGATTAGCCAGTCACTGGAATTACTTTAGATACAGCCATTGTGCATTCCTGAGACGATAATTTTAGAAGTGACATCTGCACGTGATAAATCACTAGTCATGAGTGTGCAGCAGCCAGGCCAGAAGGAGAGGAAAGCTCATATGTCAACTCCTTGGAGACTGAGGTCACAGTTGAATTCTGTTATGGGGGCCTGGGATGAAGAGGTAATGTTCAGGAGAACGCTGACGATAATGCGCACTGAGATGCCAGACACATTAGCATGCCTTCCCAACAAGCAGCTGTCATTGTGGAAGGACTGTGGAGGAATCTGCTTTCAGTGTGATCCAGGATATGTCCCAAAGTTTGCAGCATATCATTTCAAAAGAAATTGGTTGCCAACTCCATGACAGCAATATGAGACCCAGGCATGAATCCTAGTCAATGTCTCCTCATGTTGCCAGTGCATGCATGGCCAACTTCCACTACTGGCTGCCTGGCACAGGTTGTTTTGTGGGTATCCTAGAAATGGTTATTAACTAAATCCCTTTTGTTAAATGACCTGGGGGCTTCTGTTACGGATCTCAAAATTCTGAACGAAGTGCTTAAATTGATTCGTTGGCAAAGCAGGTCGAACTTTATTAGTTTGTAGCCCAGATCGTGCTCAGCACAAACTTTTACAGGATAATCATTCATTGACACAAACCTAAATCTGTACTGTAATTACAAAAATTACATTTCAAAGAGATTTAAATAAACACCTTTCACGTTTAATAAACACCTTAATCTTTCAAACATTTTTGATTATGAAATTTATGCCAGAGAACGACAGGATCAAAAGTATAAAACATCTGCTGAAAAATGGAAAAATGAATAAACTACGTAAGAGAGGACAAGCAGTTTAAAATTGGTAGTGGTTAAGCTGACAAAGGGCATAATATAGATTAAAATCAATATTCACTTAAAAAGACATGAAGTAATTAAGGACAACCAGCTAGGATTTTTAAAGCACAAGTTATGTTTGACAACGTAATAGAGTTCTTTGAGGATACAATGGAGTGCATTGATAATGGAAACACATTACTTGTTAAGTATTCTTAAAAGTTTTACATAGGATAAAAACAGGCCATTCAGCCCAACCAGTCCGTACCAGTTTAATGCTCTATTCAAGCCTCCTTCCATCATTCCACACCTAAATTTAGCAGGGAACTGTCTTTCCCATTTTGCTTGCATAGTTTCCATTTAAACATTGGACATGGTAATGGTTCTGAAAGGGTTAATGCCGAAGAATGCATTAAACGCCCACCATTCTGGTGATGTCATAAACACTTGGATGGAGAAAGGTAGAACAACGCCAGATCTTGAAGGAGACACATTTACCAGCTGAATTCTCTCGTAGTCTTAGTAACAATGTAACTAATACCTGATTGCTATCATGCAAAATAAACTCTATATTGTATTAGATGAGAATTTCTTTCCACTAGACTATCTAGTGATTCTCCTTTATCGCACTAGACAAAGCAGGCTCTGTTGAGGCTTTGTTATTCAATTATGTCACCATTGATGAATCCCCTACTATAAACATTCTGAAGGTTAACATTGACCTGTATCTCAAATGGACTCACCCTATAAATGCAGTGGCTACAAGAGCAGGTCAAAGCCTAGGAATGCTGTGGCAAATGATTTACCTCATGACTCTCCAAAGTCTGTCCACCATCTACAAGTCTCAAGTCAAGAGTGTGATGAAATAATCCCCACTTGCATGGATGAGTGCAGCTCTAACAATGTTCAAGAAGCTTGACGCCATCTGAGACAAAGTATCCTGCTTGATTCGTGCCACATCCACAAGCATCTCCTCCCACCACCCCCAGCACTGAGTGGCAGCAGTGTATACTATCCACAAGATGCACTGCAGAAATTCACCAAACATTCATAGACAGCACTTTCCTAACCCACAACTATTTCCAGCAAGTGTGGCGTGGACAAACTTACACAGGAACACCATCACCAGTAAGTTCCTCTCCAAGTCACTCACCATCCTGACTTGGAAATGTTACTTCAGTGTTGCTGGGTCAAAATCCTGGAATTCTTTCCAAAAGGGCATTGTGGATCAACCTACAGCACCTAATGGTTCAAGTAGGCAGTTCACCATTGCCTTCTCAAAGGTAACTAGTAACAGGCAATAAATACTGGCCAGCCAATGACGTCAATGTCTTACAAGTGAATATAGAAAAGAGTTCTAACATGGAATGGCACTCAGGATAGGTAGTTTTTTTCTTGAAGCTGCAATTACAATGACAATTGATTAGGCAGCTGATAATGTAAAATGGCAGTACATTTATGAGGGTGATCATCTATTTCCAATGCACTTTCATTATGCCACCTATGTGGTCTCAGAAGATTTTATTTTCCCTCCTTCTACACTTAGTGTAAATGGATATTCCTAGCTGGCAGCATTTGACCTCAGGCACAGCTGGGCTTTAAATATGACACTGATGTCAATTCTGGAAGGTCACAGCAGCGGTCAATACTTCTACAACTGGTGAGCAAATGAATATGAAGCCATAGAAGCATGGTACCTACATTTTGTGGTGAGGACTGGAGAATATAGAGTAGATGGAAAGAAAATTGATAGAGGGATCAATGACAGGGGACATAGATTTAAGGTAAGGTGTAGACGGTTTGTAGGAGATGTGAGGAAAATCATTTTTATCCATAGGGCATCGGAATCTGGAACTCACTGCCTGTGAGGGTGGTAGAAGCAGAAATCCTCATAATATTTAAGAAGCAATTAGATAAGTGTGATGCCAAGTGTTAGAAAATGTGATTAGAAGAGTTAGGTGGTTGTTTTTCTGTGCTGTTGACTCTATGACTGTAATTTTCTGAAATAACTTGATAGACCTCACAAAGAAAACTTTCAGTGAAACTTACCAAAATTGAGAATTCTTGGTAAAATTCAGCCCATTATCGAAAACCTGCAATAGTACAACTACACTGTCCAGGTGCCAAACCACTTATCGTTAAAGATACTGTACAAGCAACCCTGCAACTCTTGAATAAAAGGGATGTCACATTATACAGAACAGATGCTGACTTCTCAATCTAGAATTCTCACTCTTGAGCAAGAATGCATGTGTTGCCCTCAAACTTCTTTGAAAGATGTTAATGAGAAAAATATTAAGAGCTTTGAAAAGGGGCACTCTAAATTATTCACATGAATTGGAAAACTCAAGATTAAATACAGCAACAAACTTAAGAAAGACACTAAGTTATTTATCTTCGCACTGCCAGTGAGTTTACACACCCTTTAATGAAACAAGTTTAGAAGCAACCCAAGGACATGACTCTATATTAGATGATACTTTAGCCAAATTGTCTAAAAGTAGAGTCTTCACCAAATCCAATGCAACAGTAGTTTCTGGCAGGTGCCATTGGGTGAGCAATCAAAGTTGCCTGCCACATTTATAACTCCATTTGGAAGATTCTGTTCGAAAGACTGTAGTTTGGGATTACCTCAGTTTCAGAGATTTTCCAATGGACAATTTCTAACATTCTGCAATATTTGGAAGGCTTCATATCACTTGGATGACATATCGATATACAGTGAGATTGCTGAGGAGAATAACCAGAGTCTGTGCAGTATTAAAATGCCTACAGGCCAAAGGAGTCACCATCAAAGACAATTGTGAATTTTTCCAAGGAATTTATTTGCTAGTTGGAGTACATTGTCAACAGTGATGAAACAATGGAAGACTATGGTAAACAAAGTCTATTAAGAAATATTCCAATCCAAACTGATTCAGGCTTTCAAAGATTTTAGGACATAGGAAACCAGTTGGTGAAATTTGTAAACTTCAACTGAACCTTGAGGTAACTCCTCGAGAAGAGGCAATGATGATGTTGGAAATGAGATTGGGAAAATGCTTCCAAAAGGCCAAAGACATACTGAATCCCATGGATGTCCTGAACCACTACAAATGCTTTTTTCCCATCACTGCTGAATCTTCAGCTACAGGTTTAGGAGCAACACCCTTTCGGAGCAACCAGACCAGTGTGGTCAGACATGGAGGCATATAATGCAATCATAGAAAAGGAGACTGAATTGGCCATATGCATTTGTAAGTAATTTTCAGATGACACATTAAGCCTAAAATACTTTTGGAGATGCATGATAAACTGTTGGATGAGAAATGGGTGGCAAGAATCCTTCACATATATAGAGATTTTGACCCCACCTTATGAGCTTTAACCATGATGCATGATGTGCCTCAAGGAAGCTACAGACAATGATGATATGCTCTCCAGACTGATGGCTGATAGCCTGATAACACAAGCTAAAATGTTACTGCCAATATATATTGTTCTTGGTATTTCCCTGTATGTCAGCCCATGTATCTCATACAATGAAGACTGGTCTCTTGATGAGATAGATGTCTTGAACTCAGGTATGACATCCAATCTTACATACAGTGTCATTTCTATGAGAAGTTCTACTGTTTGTTATGTTTGATGGAGTAGACATGGTCACACAACTTGATCAATTGATAGATGTTATAATTGATGCCAGGCCAAAAGATTCAAGTGCCAAACTACTGTCTTTTTTCTGGGCTTATGTGACTTACAGGCGTATGGTCTAGCATATCTCTGTGGAGAGCTTATGGCAAAATTACTTGTTTAAGGTTGAAGAATACATTCTTGGAAAACCTTTGTTCAGCTCTGAATGACAATGCTCTGATGCTGTTTCTCAGAAATCTGTTGAATGTGTTCAGGCCACTAATTGATGTTGATCTTCTTGAGCTGTGACAGCTGGACTTCACCTGACATAGCTGAGCAGTGTGGATTCAGTAAGTATAACCAAAATGATTAAAATTGAGAGGGATTAGATACTCTAAGATCCCCATTTTGTCACTGAAAGACAGAGAGTATATTCACTATTGTTCCTCCTGTGCTGATACAAGTTGTAGCCTTTCGTGTTACTGGTTATATGTGAACTTCATTTCCATACTCGGGAACGGTATGGATGATTAGGAAAATAACTTTTCACAACTGCTGCTTCAGGCATCACCTTTTCGGCCTTTAGTATCAAAATGCTGCCACTAACATCCAGTACACATTTGTAATTGCAACAATATGATTTCCTTCGGGTCAAGCCTAACTTCCAGACGATATGATCTGAATGTTTCCCTCAGTGTTAGCCCCTGTAATATGTACCATGATGAGTCGATTCTTGTTGAGACAAATGTCTTGTAATTTATTAACAACACTGACTATGTTCAATGATAAACTGTCTCAGACTCACATATAATCTGGCTTTTACACTGAGTTATGTTATTATTACGTTAGAAATGTGATTGACCAATTGGTTAGCTACATTGTTGGCTACTTAACTGACGGAGAATAAACTGTACTACAGTATCCCATGTTGTAATGCCATCCAGCTGTTTTAAAGGTGTAGTGCCTTTCTGAAACCCGTAAAATAATACGGTACACCTGATGAAGAATTTGCCTATAGTGGACATCACTGTGCATAATGGTTGTAACACTTGAGATAGGGTGCAAAAAGCATTGATATGGGGGCCCTAATAGGAAAGGTATGGCACTTCAAGAGGTGACACACCAGCAGTGATCATATCAGAGACAACAAGAACTGCAAATGCTGGAGTCAGAGACAACACAGTGTGGAGCTGGGAGGAGCACAACAGGCCAGGCAGCATCAAAGGAGCAGGAAAGTGGTTGTTTCAGGTTGGGACCCTTCTTCAGAAATTGGGAGAGGGAAAGGAGTTGGGAAATAAATAGAGGAGGTGGGGGTGCTGGGGAAGGTAGGTGGGATGGTGAGAGGTGAATGCAGGTAGGGAGTGGTCAGGATTGTCAGTCTGTTTTTCTTCCAGATTTACAGCATCTGCAGTTCTTTCGGTTTTTACTTGTGAAGAGATGTTATATTAAGTCTGGAAGAGTTAATACGAAAGAATGCATCAAGTTGCTCCTAATTTGATCATTCCATAAGCAATTGGCAAGGAAAGGCAGAACATTTTGGTATCTCAAAGGAGACAGATCGACCATTTAGATCTTACTATTATCTTTGTACAGTATCAATCATACCAATGTAACAAGTACCAGTTAGCTCATTCAAAATGTCACCGACAGGTCTGTCTGAAGAATCAGTTTAGTTGCAGCATTTCAACACAATGTGCCTATTCCATTTACTTCTACCACACCCTGTGCTAACAAGTTCCATCTTCTTTTGAATGTTTTTTTTCTCTCTGAATTCTCTTTGGATTTCTTCGTGTCTATTTCCTATGGATGACCTCTAATTATACCCTTCCCCACAAAAAAATGTTCACTCTATGCACACTGTCAAAATTTTTCATAATTTTAAATATTTTCTTAGGTCACTCATCAACCTTTCTTTTTTCAAAAGAAAAGACACCCATCCTGTCAGTGAGATAAGATGCCATACAGGAGGCATATTGCTAAGATTATGTCTTAGAGTATAAAAGGAAATATCACAGTATAGATAATAAGTTGAATGAAAAGCATAGAAGGATACCTAATAGGCAATTCCATAGTAAAGGAGTAGAACAGTCTACTAGGAAGTAATGCAATGATTTTTGATCTATAGGGCAAAATATCAAACTTTACAGATGGGACAAAGGAAAGTAATCAATTATAAGGAATGCTACGAATGACTCCATGAGGACACTGACATGTTAGAAGGTTCAGCATTCAGCTGGCTAATTAAAATTAATATGGTGCAACGTGAGCGTACAATTTTGAATAGGTAAATAAGGGTATGAAATGGACACCAAAAACTACATTTTAAAAGAAGTATAAAAAGTACAATCTGGTTTTCAATAGCTGGAAAGTAAAATTGAGTGTAGAAACCCTTCATATGGTGTTAATTCCTAAATATAGCCGTTGAATTCTTTTCCCTGCTGTGCCCCTAATCTACCTTCAGGCAGCAAAACCTGCCATGATTAAATGGGGCAATTTGGATACAAATTGACTTGAAGGTAGGAGACAGAGGGTGGAGGTGGAAGGTTGTTTTTTTGGACTGGAGGCCTGTGCCCAGCAGTACTTCACAAGGATCGGTGCCGGGTCCACTGCTTTTTGTCATTTATAAAAGTGATTTGGACGTGAATACAGGAGGTATAGTTAGTAAGTTTGCAGGTGACACCAAAATTGGTGAGGTAGTGGACAGTGAAGAAGGTTATCTCAGTGTACAGCAGGACCTTAATCAGATGGGCCAAATGGGCTGAGGAGTGGTAGATGAAGTTTAATTTAGATAAATGTGAGGTGTTGCATTTTGGTAAGGCAAATCAGGGCAGAATTTATACAGGTAATGGTACAGTCCTGGAGAGTGTTACTGAACCATGAGACCTTGGGTTGCAGGTTCATAGTTCCTTGAAAGTGGAGTCAGAGGTAGACAGGGTAATGAAGAAGACTTTTGGTATGCTGCCTTTATTAGTCAGTGTATTGAGTATAGGAATTGGGTTGTCATGTTATGGCTGTACAGGACATTGGTGAGGCCACTTTTGGAATATTGCTTTCAACTTTGGCCTCCCTGTTATAGAAAAAAATTTTTGTTAAACTTGAAAGACTTAAGAAAAGATTTAAAAGGATGTTGCCGAGGTTGGAGGGCTTGAGCTATAAAGAGAGGCTGGATAGGCTTGGGTTATTTTCCCTGGAACATTGAAGGCTGAGGGGTGATGTTGTAGAGATTTATCATGAGAGGCATGGATAGGTTGAATAACTAAAGTGTTTTTCTTAGGGTGGGGGAGTCAAATCTATAGGGCATAGATTTAAGGTGAGAGGGAACGGATTTAAAAGGGTCTAAAAGGGGTAACGTTTTCATGCAGAGGGTGGTGCATTTATGGAATGAGCTGCCAGAGAAAGCAGTGTAGCTGTGTAACAGTGTTATTGGTACAATTACAACATTTAAGAGACATCCAGATAGGTACATGAATAGGAAGGGTTCAGAGGACTGTGGGCCAAAAGCTCGCAAATGGGACAAGATTAATTTGGGATACCTGGTCAGCATGAATGAATTAGACCACAGGGTCTATTTCTGTGCCATACCACTCTATGACTCAATGACTTTATAAGTTAGTATGTGAAGAAGCACCACAAGATTTCTTTTAATTTCGGACCAGTTACTGCCCTGAATATCAACTCAATGCAAAATTAGCTGTACTGAGCTTGGATTGTGTCTTCTAAGAAAACCCACACACAAGTGTCAATCTGTAACTCTGTTTTTGTTGAATCTTATTTCCACTACTTCGAAACACAAGTACTGGAATTACCCCTGTGGAATCCAGTACCCTTCTGCTAAGAGATGAAGGAAGATGTGAGAAAATGTAGGATGAAAGGGTATAAGGCAGTAAAGTGTGGCATAGCATACAGGAAAAGATTAATTCACAGCTATTCACGCCTCAGGGTCTGCACGCCATGGATATCCTATGTGGACTTCCATTTACAGAAAAAAGCCAGAATTTATGTAACACATTTAATGACTTCTGGATGTCCCAAATGGAGATTTCTTTG
This sequence comes from Ginglymostoma cirratum, assembly GCA_024137785.1. Lineage (NCBI taxonomy): Eukaryota > Metazoa > Chordata > Chondrichthyes > Orectolobiformes > Ginglymostomatidae > Ginglymostoma > Ginglymostoma cirratum. Next base: position 8,025,951 of record JAHRHZ010000289.1, on the reverse strand, counting down.
AATTACAGCCATTGCTGTGATGTAGAGCAATGCAGCAGTCAATCTCTATAAAGCAAGTGCCACAAACAGTAATGAGCTAGACAGATAATTTTGTTTGAAGTGATAAAGTTTGGGGTTAAATGTTAACCAAGGGACCAAGATTATGCCTATTTAAATGTTATTTAAATATGCAATATGCCCATGAGTGTAAATAGGGTTTCAGCACTACATTCAGTGAAACTACGATGATGCAGGAGCAGAAATCTGGTGGAAATTCAAGGTTCAAATGCTTGAAGTTGTAATAGTTTCCAGTGTTCAGCTTGTAAATTTCATATCATTGTAATATATGTAAAATCAGTGAATTAACAATCTCCGTACATTTAGGTTAATATGAAGGTCTGAGATGAAATAATTAGTATAAGTCACAAGAGAATAATGTGTTTTTACCTCACGGTTATGAATAATAATTTTATGATTTAGTGTTATGATAGTACTTTGGAATGGAATGAAAAATGATTATTTTCATCAGCATATTTCATATAATGGGCCAATTCCAGACCATATTTTAAAAGCTAAACTGAATTTCTGAAGAAGTGATTTGGTTTCTTTAATGGAAATTGGATTCTCTTTTGTAACATTTTTAAGAAACAACCTTTTGTGCACATGTACTTAATGTCCATGTTGTCATCTGTGGAAGCTTCTCACAGTTTGATAGTTACAAATTTCAGTTCCAATTACCATTACTGGTACCCGATAATTCTGCCCTATGACTGACAGGTTAATAGAAAACATTCATTTGGTTTCTGTATTTAACAAGAAAATATCTGTTCTCATGAAAAAATTGCCTTTGGCCAATGGCAAATTAGAAGTTATGAATTGTTACCTTATGACCTAAATTCTATCCCTTCTTAAAATCTTCCATCAAGTCAGAGACAGACAAGTAATGACAGGCAAGACATGCATTTTATGGGTGGAAAAAGAGCAAAAAGATCCTCGTGGAAATGCAATTTGACAACACCAGTTAGAGAGAGGCTGAATGAGCTGGGGTTTGTGAATTGGAAGGGTTTACAGGGATATGGGCCAAATGCTGGCAAATGGGACTAGGTTAGGTTGAGATTATTGGTTGGCATGGACAACTTGGACTGAAGTATCTCTTTCCATGCTGTATGACAAAATGCCTTGTCGTGTATTAACTCAGAGTTTAATGTTTTGCAATTTTAAATTGGAAAATAAAGGAATAGTCATGAAAGAAAACAAACAGAATTAAAGAGATAAAAAATGGTTAATTTAAGCAATAGGGTTACTTATAGTTTTGAGCATTGCCTTGTTATTGAATTATATAGATAAAGATTAGTTTGCTTCAGAATTGTGTATGTTAATTAAAACTGATAATGGACTGCTTGGGTTGTGGATGCATTTTTCTAGGTGAAGATTGGTAAAGGTACAACACAATTTAGTAGGGAAAATGTCAAATTCTGAGGTGAATTCCTTTTCCCAAATGTCTGAATTCGTCACTGCTGCTGAGAGCAACAGAAACTTGAGAAGTACCTTAATGAGCGGAAGATGTACATCATAAATGAACAGTGCAGATTGCATTAGGCAAGAACTCCAGTTTCCAAGTGCTGAAAAAGAGATTTTGGCATCATAGGACAACCTATGACTGTGAAAACAAAAGATGTAAAATTAATGGTTTATGCGAAGGAAGGATTATAAACTGTTAGGGAAGATGGGCTGGTCACAGTTTGCTATATAATTTTTGTGAGTAGCATTTTTAAGTAAGTGAGTTGTACAGAGAAAAAAAAAATTGACTTATTAATTTGATGCCAAGCAATTTGATATGAGATTGTTACTAAAATATCTTTTATTCTATCATACACTCACTGTTTATACGTTTTAACTGCTGATGAACACTCATGACTCACAAGATCAACAAGTCTCTCATTGAATGCTTTGTTGCAATATGAAAAATGACTGGAAACGTTAACAGCATTGTATTCAAGTGAACAATTATGTTACTTGCTGGAAGAATTTTGCTGAGATATTTTTCTACGTATCCTGCTCCTAATCAGTATCCAATGTCCTCTCCTTGAAGATACTAGGTGGATGTTCTACGTACATAGGATTAAGCTTCATTATTTCAAGGAAAGTTTGTTTTAGATATACTTTTGAAAATAGTTAAAATTTTGCAACATTTATTGCAGACCCAATAATTGAATAACCGTTTTAACTTACATGAAGTAAACACTTTAATTCCCATTGGTCACACATAGCAAATCTAGCTTGCACTTTGGATAATTGTCAATTTATTTTAAAAACATATAAACAACATTTATAACTATTTGCATTGTATCACAAACATTGTGTTAAAAACATTCTGCAACTTTCCATGCCTAACTCATTCTGAGGAAAGCAACTCATTCCAGCCTCCCTTGAGGTTTATTTGAATGATGCTGAATCTACCATTGTTAAAAAAAGTTATTTTGGACACCTGAAAACAAAAATGAGTGCATGGCATGCTCAGTGATTAATTTGTTTATAAATGATTATTTTTTTAAGTTGTCCTTGTAATGTTTGATGGCGTTCTTGTGAACTTCTATCTGCAGTGGCTTCAAGGTTTCCATTAGACCTATATCCTTATTTGTATAATGGTAGATACTGCTTTAATGGTTTGTAAAAAAAACTCGTTCATGTGCTTGTTAGTGCTTAAAAGCTGTTATTTGTTCTGCAGTGCAGTCATTACTGTTGAGGTGAGCATGTGCTATTGATTACTTTGTTTTTGAGATTTGTTTTAAGAAGGGAGCTTCATTTAACTTTGTCAGTGGGATAGGATGACTGTTTCTATCAAGAGAGTTAATTTGTTTTCCTTCAGTAGGTTCAAAAGAAGAAAAGGACGGAAAAAGAGAAATATACCATTGCTGATGGATTAATGAGCAGGTATGCTGTGAAATGATATGTACAGCAAGATTAGATCTGTCTTTGGTCTTGTTTTAACTCATCCCATTTCAGCTGCATTATTGGATGCACTGTAGAAAAAGAAAAATAATCCAAGGTTACTATTGCGGATTGCTTTTTAAAATGCAGATTTTTTTGAATCAGTGCATATGAATACCTGCTCCAAGATGATTATATGCATTTAAATTCAACATTTTGACTCTTCCTGAATGATATAATACTTTTAGGGCGTGCATCTAGTAAAGGCGTTTTTAAAATATAGTTGGTTAAAATTACAATTAGAAGCAATTGTGGCTGAAAATTAACCGAACGGCTATTCACATAAGTCACATTTGTGCTGGAAAATGAGGTGTGATGTATGATGATTAATTGACCCCAGGAGCTTGAGTTTCTGTAGAATGGGATGCTGATGTTGTCGGGTTTCATGAGCTCAACCAATTTAAAGCACTGACTGTGTACGTGTTTGTGTGTGTTTTCATATGCAGAGAGGAGCTGTGAGGCTTCAGGTAGACACCTTCTCCAAAAAGGTTAATGCTGTTTTGACTCCCCAGTTTTCTCCTTTCAGACTGATGTAAATGAAAGCTGACCAAGGGTCATGTGTCAGTAGTCTCACTTTGAAGTGAAGCTGCTGCTTCAGCTCCTCATATTTACATGTTGTCACACTAATTACAAGGTGGAATGTCAGCTGGGCATTGGAACATCCTCTCGGCTCCACCCTAAAGCTGAAATCATACGCTTCATCTCATGTTAAAGAAGACAGCAGTACACAACAGCAAGATACCTGTGGTTATGGCAGTCTCATATCTGCTTCATGCAGTGTAAGCACTTTAAATTGTCAATGTGGAGGCCACAGGAGATGTTGGCATAGGAGACTTGGTAGCTTTATGCCATCTAAACAAGGTGAATATTTCTTTCAGCACTTTTTTCTCACATTTCAAACTCATTTAGTCGGAACGACACTGGAATATCTACCCAGAAGCAGTGTGGTACTTCAATACACTTTTCTTTTGTGTACGGTGCTTGTTTTCTCTTTATTTTGGAACACTGGAAGATGTTGTACATGATAGCAGGGATGAGCAAAACAGTTTGCCCATTATATGGCTGGAGGAAGAAAAATCTATCCTCAAGCAATCAAATTGAAAGGAAGGAGTCAACATCTGATGAAGCAGCTGGAAAATTGAGAAAAAAGTGGGTGTGATAGCAGATGAGATACTGGAGGATAAGAGATAAGATGCCCATCTGTCATAGAGTCATAGGTTTATGAAGGCAGCATATAGAGCAGGAGCTCACTAGACTATCCTTTGATAATATCCAGCATTTACATGGTTGACAAAACTACACAGATCCCTATTTCTCTAATGGCACTGACATCTGAGCAACCTGTTGTACCTGCAAACAGGCCTGAAATAGTTAATGTTCATATTATATTGGATGGAGCCTTTCTACTGGTGCATGCAAAGTCTGCATGTAGATGTGGAGATGAAGATGTTGGACTAGGGTAGGCAAAGTCAGAAGTCATATGATACCAGGTTATAGTCCAACAGATTTATTTGAAATCACAAGCTTCTGAAGCGCTGCTTCTTTGTCAGGTGAAAATTGGTAGCCCACTTTGAGGGCAGGGATCTGCAGGTCCTGCTTGACAAGGCAATGCACAAGTGGGATGTTCTCTTCCTGTAGGACCAGCTGAGGAAGCTGCATCAAAAGATCTTGCCAACCTGATCCAAGGTCGGCACTGGTCAATGTAGTCTCAACTGTCTGCAAGAATGCACAGCACTCTAGGAAGAAGGTCAATCACCTTCTTTTCTCTAACCGTGTAAGTACCACCATCTGGCTTCCATTACCTCACATTCACTCTGTCTCTGCTATTGCATCCACCTCCCACCAAGGCTCATGCTTTATCATTCTTCCCATTACCTGCAATACTGTACCATACTTGTTCACACTGACCCCAACTCCTGCGAGCGTTAAACCTTCATGTTTTTGTGCTGCCTACTTACTTGCTTGGGGCACCTCCCCACTTCCACCAAAATTAACAGCTATGCCACCCACTTTTAATTGCCCTTTATACCTGTCTCTCTCCATTCTAAGTAGAAACAGCTCACAAGAGGGCAGAAAGAGTCTGGACAGATGCTGAGCTTTGTGGCTTTGCATCTGCATTAAAAAACATGACAGTATGGCAGTATTTTGAACCTGGTATATCTTGTTGAGAGGGAAAAGTGCAAAAAGGCAATACAGGGCAATACAAGGCAGGGATGCTGTGAACATCCAGGGAGGCTCAGAGTGAGTGACTGCAATTACAGCAAGTGAAGAGCCTGGGGATACAGCATGGTCCAGTCCATAAGCTGGGTGCAGGTACCTGAGCACACAATGTCCTTGCAGCAGCATTACAATGATGGATGCTGGTTCGGCACAAGGTGTATCATTGAAGTGTAGAAATGTACCATATATGGGCCATTTGGGGTTTCAAAGGCTGGTATGTCAGAAGGAAATCACTAGGATAGGTCCAACTCAAAGCAAAGTAAAAGGAAGATTCTAGTTCAAAGATGAGCCCAATAAAGGTGGCAAATACCATAAGGTACCAGGAGTGGTTCTTCTGGGAAAATACCTCAGAACCATGTAAGAAGTTTTCAGAAATTTACTCAGAGATAAAAGGTGCTGCGGCCCGAAACGTCAAGCCTTCCTGCTCCTCTGATGCTGCTTGGCCTGCTGCGCTCATCCAGAAATTTACTGTTTGCTACAGTGCAGTAAAAACACAAAGCCATCTACAAAGGAATCCCTAAGAAAAGTGCTGATATGTAGCTTGCTTGCTGATCTTGATTACACACCTATTGTCAATTCTGGGCACTTTACATACCAGTCCTGAGATGTGAGTTTAAGTGAACATTAATAATGGATGTTACATTAAGGTGGGTTAACAAAGGTCCATTTCCACACTAATTGCTGGTCATGTATAGGTTGAGGAATAGTAGGTTGTGGATTAGGAGAATATCACGTCCTTCCAACAGGTTCATCACTTTCTGAGGACTGATGAAATGGCAGGCAGTGGATAGACAGACCAACCAACATCATTCAAGTTGAACACTTCATTCTTTTGTCAAACCTGAAAAAAAAGGAACAGTTTTTGTTTGCCAACATTAATGGATCATTTTTTTTTGGTGTGGACAGGGCTGCACAGCAGGAATTCTTCAAAAGCAGGGCATTGTCGGTGGTCACTTTGTGCTTATTAGATCTCTTCATAACACATTCATGATTTATATGACCAGAAAGTTTACACTCAATTACTGTTTAGATGGTTTCTGATTGCATAAATTTCATCAGGCATGACAATGCTCACTATTCTGAAAACAGTTATGATCATATTATGATGATTTCATTATCAATATGCAATGCTTCATTATTTAAAGGAGATGAAACACTGGTGGATGACTCTTGGGAAAAAATGATTATCCTTAGCATTCACAGAGGCTGATACCATTCCTTTCACCTTCAAAAAAAGCATCTGATGCAGGTTAGGCACACTGAGAAAGCATATGTAAAAGGACAGTGGCTGAATGCAATTTTTTGAAGGATACAGCAGCTACCACCTTAGGTGTATGTCATGTTGGATTGATCCCAAAGAAATGTGATTAATTATCTTTGCCCACACCCTTGTACCAGCAAATATCTTCCCTTTTTGGAATCTCTCTGTGTGCACCTGGCATCTGTGATTTTCCTGGCCTGCTTCCCAAAATTGATGAACCTCCCGCATCATGTCCTTCAATCTTACAGCGTGAGAAATAAAACTGCTGCAAAAATATCTCCATCCAACTACTTTTGCAATTAATACATGTATCTATCACAATACAACTTTACCATTAATGGCAAGCTTCAATTTTTTAAGAGATGGCAGCTCTTTGGATCTTTTTTGTTGATTTAATGGCCAAATGTTCTACAGCCAACTCCCTGGGTAATCTTTTGATGGGACAGTAACAAATATACATTGAGTGAAAAGATTAGGTCGATCAAGTGTGTTGGGTGGATCTGAACTCTTGGAATAAAAATTGTTTAAAAATGAATAATTGGTACTCAAGTATTTCATGCAGTTAAGCACCTGAAGTAACAGTTGTGTAAGACGTAGTGAAATTTATTTTCAACTGCCAAAATTATTGGTTAGTTTTTCATCAGGAGTTATTGTCAACAGCAAACAGGCTATAAATATCCTCCCTGTCCTCACTTCTCCTCAAATATCCAAAACAAAAAAGGAGGGGAATATCAAAATTTGACTGTCAGTTACCTGATGATCCCTTTCACCCATGCCACCCATCCATCAGACGAAAGCAGCATGAAAATAACCATTTAGTGCTGATAAAATAAATGGCAATTAGTTTATCTGGAGCATGAAACATTACTGAGATACTGTGTTGCCCATCCACAGAGAGATATTTTATTCTATTTATTTAAAAGTAATTATTTTACTTATTTTAAGTCACTTATTGTAAAACATGCAATTCCAAATCATTTCAAAGCAGTTTAAATTAGATGAAATCCATTTGTTTACTTGCATGTGTAGCACTTGTGCCCTTAGGAGAAGGTTCTAGATTCCAGTTGGTCTCCAAGATTTCTGATGTTACACAACTTAACAGTCAAGTATAGCATCAAGGGAATATTGCAATGCCGGGGATATATCCTTATGGCTAAAGCATTTAACTGAGATTTCTACTATTCATGTAGTTTAGAGAGATATTAAAATCCTCCAGTACTGTTCAAAGAGGACAAAAATGGCTCTCTTGGTTCTGATGTTCCTTCCTCACCAAGAACAACTTAATTGTTCATGGGCCTAAAACTTCTTGTTTGTCTTAACATCAGGCTTATTGGGCAGTATTTAATAGTGAATGCTGGGATAGTGTTTTCTAGTTGATGGGCCAGTGAGAACTCAAAATCATCTCTTTTAGGGAAGCCCCACTATTAAGTGCTACTCAGGCACTTAACTAGACAACAATGAGCCTTCCCCAGGATGATACAAGGATCCAGAGGATGGAAATCTTGTCTACTGTGAGCTGTTGGCCAATCAGAGGCTAGAAGCTATGTTGATTGGCATGTCACTGGGAGGTAGTGGTAGTGATCAGTCCTAGACCCATTGCCTCCCATGTGGCAGGATCGAGGTTATAAGGGGAATAGGGCAGGAGTTGGCTGTTTGTAAAAGCCCACCTTCCTGATTCCAGGATCTTTGATCAGGCCTTGTGACTTTGGACGAGACACCTTTGCACCTTGGGTTGCTGCAAGCAACCCTGCACAGGTTCTTGTGTGCATGGCCCACCTGATTCTGTGTTAATACTAGTGGTAGCAGGATGAGGCTTTATGTGGACCTTCCCACTGCAGATTTAATTGATACAGTGGGAAGAAGGTAGCAAGGCCTTCACATGCCACCTCCTGGCTAAATGCCAACCCACCACCAAATTCACCATAAGGAGGGCATTGATTTCCACCCATAGTCCATGACTAGTGATTCCTCTTAGTATTAATCCTTATTAGAAGTGCACAAACGATGGATTTGTTCTCTGTGTCAAGCACCTTATATGTAGCTATTTAAATGAAACATTGTAAACATGTTCAGATTGCAGGGCACGAATGTGCAAATATGTTTCACGACTCTGCTTTTTATCATTAATTTGAATTAGACTAAGAATGCTTGGCTTTTGGTAAGAGATCAAAGGGGAATAATTTAATTGAGCTTCGTGTCCAAAGAGGTCTTTGATCTTAAAAAAAATCTTGGTTTTCTGATTTGAATTTCTAATAGGCTCAGTGATGTGAATATCAAAGGTTTCTTAAATCTGAATAAACTAAATGGTTTAAATATTGTAATATTCATTTAAAATTGTCATAAATGACAACACAAAACCCTACTACTTCATTATTTATCTCAGGCCTTCCATTACCTCTGCATGGTCAAACCTGCTGTCCTGGAGGAGCTGCAATTTCCTCCAGCTGACCATGACAGCAGCCATCGGAGTGAATCAATGTTTTCAGTACATGGGCCGATAACTTTTCAATCAATGAAATGCAAGTTGTAATCAGTTACAAATCAGACAACTTCTACAAAAGGAAGGCAATCTACACAGATTACCGCACAGACATCAAAGATGAAAATTTACCCCGTGCATTGCTACCTTACCATATTCCACATCTCTCCTTACAAAGTCTTTTTTAGTTAAAAGAACAATTTGAAATTTTAATATTGTTCTTACTCTGACTCAACCCATATCCTCTCCATTTCAAAGATGGCCTACATACAGATCTGTAATATTGTCCAACTCTGCCTTTACTTTTATCTATCCTACCTGTTGAAACTATCATCTATGCTGAGGTGAACTCTGACACAACTGTTCATTGTTCTGCTGCTGGCTTCCATTTCCCCACTCTTTGTAAACTTCAGCACTTCCAGAACTCTATTCATGCATCAATCTGTGTTGCCTTACCGCATGGACTTTTAGTCGATATCTACTTTAAAATTTTCATTCTCATGTTTAAACCTCTTGCAAGAAAATCAAGAGAATTTCAGTCTTAGCTATAACCTGTAGCCAAGTGCTTATCAGCTACATTAAGAAAGGCTTCCAGAACAACCAGAAGATAGACACCATATTTTTAGATCTTACCTTAGACAAGACCTGGCATGGAGGCCTACTTCACATTTTGTCATCAATCTTACTGCTATGAGTTGTCATGGTCATCAGTTCCAAGTTTCACTTGGATCAAATAAATTGCTCCTGGAGGTCTCAAAGCAATAATGTACTTCAATGCTCACTTCTAGCATTTTCAAGCTGTTTGAAAATGAGCTTTCAACATCACTAGAAATATTTTGTTTTTGTAGAATTTATCCGTTGGATAGTACAGGAATAATATTTCAGTTATCTAACAGAAATGTTGGACTCTGACATTGAAGAGATTTTACTCTATTTCAAAAGATGAAGATTTTAACTGTCAAAATGACAGTTTCCAGTTACTTATATCTAGACCACAAGAAAGATAGATAATAGCCGAATACCTTTCTGAACGATCACAGACTGATGCAGTACAGTCATTTTTCAGTACTGCAATCGGCCAGAACTTGATTTTTGAGGAACCCCTTACTAAGACATCACTGAAAATGCTGACAAGGAACATTTTGATCTGCAAACTGGCCTATTCAATCTGTGAAACCAGAATGCAGCATGAACAAATTAGTGGCTTGTACTTTGGTATTTTGTATCAGGATTTAGTTGACTAGTATGATTCAGATGTTAGAAAGAAATAACAGGCACTCAACTGAATGAAAACACGAACACATTTGAGACTGGCTGTCAATCCTGCCCAAACCTTTCTCCTAATGTCAAGCAGCAGATCATCTTGTTGAAACCACCTGCAAAGGAGCAAGACATGTCTTTCCTTTCTAAAGATGTGTTCATGTAGACTGCAAGTCTTTGCTTTATGTTTCTACGCACCCAACAATTCCCATTTAGACAATTACCACGACCTGATATTGGGCAAGCACAACACCAGGACTGAAATTCTCTCCCTCACTTTTACATTGCTGCAATTGCCGACCTTTCTCAGAGCAGACCATAAGAAGAAAGAAAACTATTTGAAAATTGTTGTTTATCACAGAAAGCACTCTTATGTTAGAAACTAAAGACAATTTGGAAATATGCAGCAGTCGAAAGAAATATCATTTTGGTTGAACGAGTACTATGTGATCTTTGAGTATCAAGTAATAGTTTTAGCCTTTTGTTATGGGAAAGAGATTAGATTCACCCTTGCCTTCTATCCCAATTATTTTCAAGGACAACTGAATGCGTCCAAATTCCAATATATCTGGTGTGTTTTTTAGTAGGCTTGAGCAATTCATCAAATCTCCAACACCAAAAATGATCTCAATATTTCAGTTGTATTGCTTGATTTGTGTGCAAGCTCACAGAACACTTTTGCGTTTTATTATTTGTTGAATGGCGTATATAACGGCTGAAGTCCAAATAAATCCAAATTGTCCGAGAAAGCTCACGTCAGTTCATTTCAGATGCAGACTGATTTCTAAGCTCATCCCCATTTGTTTAAAGGACTAAATCGTTTGTTCATCTTGGCTTGCTATTCACACTGTTGTCAGATCGGATATGATTAGACTGTAAGGTACAGACCCACAGAGGCCTAAACTGGATAGTCCTTGAAAACAGACATGGAGATTGTGGTGTGTGATTAACTCATGCCCATTGTTTGAAACGTAGGAAGCATGCAAACTTCATGCTGCCTGATCATTAGAATGACTGCTACATATAACTATTGATGGCTGTGCTGTTCATTGGCTGCGCTCATCAGCGAAGGGTCCAAAACCATAACTTACTAACAACCATAAACCAAACCTGAGTTGCTCAGAGCTCTGCCTGTCCCCTTTAAAGGGTAAGTGCACAGTGGCTGAAGCAGGTGGTAGCAGTTATGTCGTGTTTCAAGGACAGGCTAGACAACAGTCATACTGCTAAATTTGGACAAGCTGACAAAGGGCTGTTCGGTTCTTTGAGACAAGTAAAATTCCTGAAAGTGTTGGTTTACCAGCCAAGTTATGTTCAACTCTGTGAGTCTGGTTTGGCCCAGAATTGCTGGAAGTGTACGAAGGTATGGCTTGGGATCCTGGTCAGTAACCTATCAGAATTCTTGTTGAAAAATATCATCACCCATCTTTGCAAGTGGAGAGGGTGTGTGAGGAATTAAGAATATGGCAGTCCATTTCACTGCTGAAGGTGGAATATAAAATTCTATTCAAAGTCATCAACAATGAGGTTGAATCTCTTTGGAGTTGGTGGCTCACGCTGATTAGCCCTGTGTTCTACCCACCCAATGCTGTTCAGGAATACGATCACTGATGTGTGGGACAGGCGTTGGGTGCTTTGAGAAGTTAGGGATATGGTTTGCAGTGGCCGGAGTGTGTGTCAAAAACAAAACTGAATATGTAGTCATGGAGAATCATAAATTGCGAATGTGGATATGACATTGCATCTCCTTGTGGAGCCAAACATAGTCATTCGGCACAAAACAGTACCAATGTTCCCTTAATCACTTAATAAAGGATGAAAAGTCATATTCAATATTTGCCTCACCCTGAGGCCTCTTTGTATGCAGCAGCATTTGCCTGTATGTAGACACTCAGTATGCAAACACCATGTGTCATTATATGCTGATGTTTTATTTTTCCCCAGTGATGTAATCAGACAGTGTCACCCAGCGCAGGTTGCCAGAGCCATTTAGGAGAATACCTCATTGCCAGAATTTTCACAAAGCACCAAGAGGCAGCTTGGCTGGTGGTGACCAGACACCCACTAACAAGTCCTTCCTGCATGCCTAAAGTCTCTGTCTCTGATGCTGCCTGCAAGGTGTTTCTGGTGTGGAATGTGCCTTTGCAAATCAAGTTTGGAAACAGATGCCATGGTTCATGTTGAAAGTTTTCCTGAGGGTTTCCAAAATGAACGTCCTTGCACTCCACAGACCGTTCCTCGGGATGCTTATCAAGATAAACAATAACTGCTGCTGAAGGACCAACTCAGTGAAATATACTCTTTGGTCTTCCCAAAGCTAGTCTTCCAGATTGAAACGTTGCTGACAACCAAGTGCTGCAGGTTCCAAGGTTGAGCACTGCATGCTGAGGGACAAAATAAGGCTTTTGGGGGCAGCTGCTTTAAAGGCTCAATGCAGAAAGTCTACTGTGTAAGGCACTCTTGTTATATTGTACGGAAGGGTGGAAGTGATGTAGTCTTTTGGGCTTATTGCCCAAGAGAATTATTATGATTCCATGCTGATGGTAAAACTGGACAAACCAGATCCCAGAGTGAAATCTGGCTTGATATACAATATGTCTAATTGTGCATAAAAACAAAGTTGCTGGAAAAGCTCAGCAGATCTGGCAGCATCTGTGATAGAAAAACAGAGTTAATGTTTCAGGTCCGGTGACCCTTCCTCAGAACTTTGTTTTTATTCCTGATTGACAGCATCTGCAGTTCCTTTGTTTTTTTTAAGTCTAACTGTGCAATTTAGTTACTGTGGTGGTCAGTCACTGAGCATATTCACAAGAGACTGCCAAAGTACTTCTAGCAAAAGAACATAAGTTTATTTCACAGAATTTTTTATATAAATTCACACATATAAGGGCAATTTGGAAAGATCTTATAAACAAGAAGAAGAAGATTCAACCCTATTCTTTTGCCATTGTCCTTTACAGATTCTCAACCCCAGTGAAATATCACTCCTATTCTTCAGTCTAAAATTGCTTACTGACAAAGTTGCCAGCAGCATCATTTGGCTAATTTCTGCCCATTCATCAGATGTGATTCTTTTTGTTACTGTCTCTTCCTGAGACACATAGACACAGTCTAACTCACTGGCTTATTGCATTGAACTCTAAAAGAGAACACATAGGGCTTTTACCACTTACTCTGACTGCCTGAGGCTATTAACTAACATATCAGTTAGTATGGATCTTTTCTTCTGAACTGAACAAACTTGTAGCCATTCTTTCTTTATTTATGAGTTGTAAAGCCTCAAATTTGTAAAGAGTTCAGCAATTATCTCAACAAGTAGATTGCATAGTCATTTAGCTTCAGTTACAATTGTTGTAAACTTGATTTACTCCTAAAAACAATGAGTTGCTGGCCTTTAAATCACATCAGGTCCCCATCACAGAGCTGAAAACCTAAGACCCACGTACATGTTCTTTATTTCCCAAAAGCAATAACATATTCTAAATGTTCATCACTTGTCATCACAAAAATAAATGTAGAGGTATCTTTAAGAAGCAAATTCATTGTCTATCAAAATTTCCCCGTATTGATATTATTATTTTATTTTGATAATAATATATCTATATTAAAAACACATGATTTTCTTAATAATCATATTCTTCATAAGTTCATTTTGAACATGACAATGATTTCCCCTATATTTGCTCTTGATGAAGGATCCATTATAATACTTTCTTTTCCTGTCGCATCAATGATTTTCAAATTATATGGTTGTAGCATTAAACTCCAATGAAACAGTCTCAGATTTTAATTAGGAAATCTTTTGTGGCCAGTTAAAGGATCATGATCAGCATATATGACAGTCTCTGCTGCATCTTTGGGTATGTAGACTTCCAAATATTGGAGAGCCAATGCTTAGTGTCTCTTTCTCCACAGTTGAATATATTTATTCAAACAAATTCAATTTTAAAAAAAACCTGACATTCAATTTCCATCTTATCATTGTGTAAGAACACTGCACTAATGCCAACATCACTATGGGTGAACAGAAATTGGTGCTGCTAATATAATTGCAGTAGTCAGTGCAGATTTCAAGTTATCAAAGGTGCTCTGATATTCTTTTGTCTATTTAAATTTCTTGACTTTCTTGAACAAACTTGTCAAAATAACCATAAAATAAACTTGTCAAAATAAGCTTCCAATAATTTCAGCACAGGCTGCTGCAAGATTTCATGCTTTGTCTTGGGCTTGGGGTTTTAAGAATTCTTTCAAATGTTGCAAATGTTCCTGTCAGGTTTGGCTGAGCACATCAAACTTGATGTACACAACAGTTGCATGATCTGTTGATGACATCATTGATTGATTACTGAAAAGTTGTCGGTTCATTTTTCATTTCAAACACCATGATTTTAAATTGATAAACTCCATTTGGTGTTACTAAAGCCGATATTTCTTTAGCTCCACAAACCTAAATAGAGCTTACAAATTTCCTTTTAACAAGTCAAATTTTGTTACCATGTTAACTTTGTGTTACCATCAGACTAGGTGACTCAGTTAAATAGAGTTATTGTTCATTGTAAATTTCACCGCTTACCTCACTTAAGCTAACTTTTTTCTAAGTTGAATCTGAAAGAATGTTGTTTCATGGCTAGCAAATCCCCTGTTCAACGTGATGTTTAACCAAAGACAGTATCTCTGGCCTATTTAACCAAACTAATTTATAAATCAGTAATTGTTTTTATAAATCACTTTAATAGTTTTTGGGGAGATAGCATAACATTCCTTCTAATTACCTGGGCACCCTGTGTTGTTCAACAGATTACTGGATCAACGTCTGAATATTCATTTGCTGAATTATTCCAAAATCTTTCTAATATTTTTATTTCACTTCCCATTTCTTTCAGCCTTGTAATGCGTCCCCTCTGAATACCTTGCCTCTCTTACTACAACCAAAACATTAAGCTGAAGATAGAAGTAAACCTGGATCTTGTAAGGAGGAGATGCTCCGAGTATTTACTCAACATTTATAATTAGAAAAAGGAAAACTTAATTGAGAAATAATAGCTGGAATTAATGAGTTTGAAGTAAAATATCTTGAGTTAGAGGGAAAGAAAAGATAGAAAGACAGGATAAAGGAAAACAAAGGGGAATGGAAAGTGAGAACATAAAGAAACTGAGATCAGTTAAAAAGGGGATAGAATTTAAATTGGTTGGAAATTGGACAACATGAAAAGACCATGGAAACGCTTAGAATAAAGGAGGAAAGAAGAGATTGTAGCTCACAGGATGATTCTAATTTCAATAAGGGATTTGATTTAACTAAGAGTCAATGCTTAATGTGTAAATTTACTGAAGATGGACTCAAAACATATTTCTTTCATCTCATTTCAGAAGATAGCCAGATAAATGAAGTGTCCAATAGATTTTTTGGACCTGTGTTTTGAGAGATACAGCTATGACTATGCATGCAAGGTGGTCAACAGAACAATCTGCAGATGATGAAATGTTAAAGAAAAGTAAAGCTCAATGCTTATGGGATTGTAGATTTTGCAAGGGTGACTGAAATCTATGGGATCAGTGGTTTCAGACACTAAGACTGGAGAAAATTGTTGAGAGCATAAGGGAAATTGTGATTGTGGAAGAATTCAGAAATAGCATTTTTGAAAACCCAAAGTCTATTTAGATGAATGACGAGCATCAAAGATCAGAGAAGCAGCAGTTCTGGAGAATAACGATGTTATCTCATAGAAACAGTTCCAGCTGGAGAGATGGTCACATTGGAATTCACAAAGAAATTGTAGGAAAATGAAATCTGTGGATGAAAGAGGTACTGCTTTTAGGGAACAAGCAAAATGATGCCAAAGTAATAAAAAAGAAAGGCTAGGCCCAAAAGCTGATGTAAATAAAGTATGTTTCCATTGTAATAAGACTGGATGTACCAATTGCTGGATGCTAAATGGGAGACTGATTGCTGTAGTAGGAATGCCAAAGGAATCTGTGAAGAAGGTGGCGTAAGAGAAAGAAATAAGCAGTAAAACTGGAGCATAACAAGGCGTGGGGCTGGATGAACACAGCAGGCCAAGCAGCATCATAGGAGCAGGAAAACTAGACCCTTGATGAAGGGTCTAGGCCTGAAACGTCAAGTTTTCCTGCTCCTATGATGCTGCTTGGCCTGCTGTGTTCATCCAGCCCCATGCCTTGTTATCTCGGATTCTCCAGCATCTGCGGTACCTTTTATCCCCAGTAAAACTGGAGCAGTTGTGTGAAGAGAATATGTTTCCTGAGCATGTATTAGGAAGAGATGATGACTCAGGACAGTCTTGGAATTTTTATTTAAATATTAACAAGGAGTATCAGACCACTGGAGGTTCTGAGCATTTTATTGCAAAATATCTCAAAAGAAAAGTTATTGCCTCATGCTTTGAAACCAATAGAGATATTGAGAAACACTGGATCACGTAAGCCACTGATACTGGCTAATAATACTAGTTATATAAAACAAAGAACTGTGGATGCAGGAACTTCACCAGTTTTGATGATGAGTCACCAGAGTCAAAATATTAATTCTTCTTTCTCTGCACAGATGCTGCCAGATATTCTGAGTTTCACCAGCAACTTCCATTTTTTTTGTTAATGAAACTATTTGTCTTCCTACCAAGGTTAATGGAGGACAAAATAGTAATTGAGATAAACATGAAGGTTACAAACCAGTCGTATTATACAAAGTTGGATTAAGAGTTTTGAAAAATTCATTTCTGTGAAATTGGCTAGGACAGCATTTATTGCACATCACTGACTGACCACAAAACAGTTAAGAGTCAATCACATTACGTTGGGTCTGGAGTCACATGTAGGCCAGACCAGGTAAAGGCAGCAGTCTTTTTTCTTGAAAGATATAAGTGAATTAGATGGGTTTGTCCAGAATCAGCAAGCATTTCATGATCATCATTAGGCTTTTAATTCTAGATTTTTAAATTTAACCTAAATAGGGAAGTTGAATTTGGAGTAGTGAAACAAATTGCAGTAGAAGGAATTGATCCTATCCTGGGAAAAGACCTGGTTGATTTGAAAATATTGGCCTCACTGAGGTCATTTATACAACCAATGGAGTCTTTCAAAAATGAGATAACGATAGTTCAGAGGCATTATGTTCCTGTTAGAGTGAAGGGTAAGGCTGGTAAGAGTAGGGAACAACAGCTGAATAAAGATATTGAAGCTCTGGTCAAGAATAAGGAGGCATTTATTAGGTACAGACAATTTGGTTCGAGTGAATCTACTGAAGAATATAAGGGCATTCTTAAGAGGGAAATCACAAGGGCAAAAAGGGGATATGAGATGCCCCCGGCAGATAAAGTTAAGGATAATCCAAGGAGATTCTAGATGTACATTAAGATCAAAAAAGCAACTAAGAAGAGAACTGGACCCCTTAAAGATCAATAAGGCCGTCCATGTGTGCAGCCATAGGAGATGGGAGAGATACTAAACAAATTCAGTTTTTACTGCAGAGAAAGACATGGAGGCTAAGGAAATCAGAGAGATAAATATTGATGTCTTGAAAACAGTCCGCATTACAGAAGAGTTGGATTAATCTCCAGAACCTAATCAAGTGTACCCCAGGACATTATGCAAGGTTAGGGAAGAAATTGCAGGGCTCCTAGCTGATATTTGTATCATCTACAGCCACCGGTGAGGTGCTGGAGGGAGGCTGATGTTGTGTCTTTATTTATAAAAACTGTAAGGAGAAGCCTGGAGACTATAAACTGAGTCTGAAATTAGTGGTGGTAAGTTGTTGGAGGGGCTTCTGAGAGATAGGATTTACACGCATTTGGAGAGACAAGGACTAATTAAAGATAACACAGCATGGAGTTGGAGGAATACAGCAGGCCAGGCAACATCAGAGGAGCAGGAAAGTTGAGGTTTCAGTTTGGGACTCTTCTTCAGAAATGGGGAAGGGGAAGGGAGCTAGGAAATAAATAGAGAGAGCAGGGGTTGGGTGGGGAAGATGAGTGGGGTGGTGATAGGTGAGTGTAGGTAGGGAATGGTGGGGCATCTGTGCTCTGTACACTACAAACAACAACACCTTTCAGTCACCAACCATCTTAACTCTCCCTCCCACTCCCTGGGTGACATGTCCATCCTGGGCCTCCTCCAGTGTCACAATGACACCACCCTCAAACTGGAGGAGCAACACCTTGGGAGCCCATTGCCCGATGTTCTAAACATAGAATTCACCAGTTTTAAAATTTCCCATCCCCGGCCTCATCCCATGTCCAACCCTCCCTCTCAGCGCCAGCTCCTTGACCTGACCCAACCTGTCCATCTTCCCTCCCACCTATCCACCCCTCCCATTCCACTGACCAATCCCCACCACTCCCTACGCATAATCACCTATCACCAACCCACCAACCTTCCCCAGCCCCAACCCTCCTGATTCGAAATGTAAACTTTCCTGCTCCTCTGATGTTGCCTGGCCTGCTGTGTTCATCCAGCTCCATATTGTGTTATCTCTGACTCCAGCATTGGCAGTTCTTGCTTTCTCTGAGGGACTAATTAGAGATAGTCAGCCTGGCCTTGTGCATGGGTAATCATGTCTCACAAACTTGATCATGCAGTATATGTCATGCAATGTGGAAACTCCAAATGTCAGTTCCAACTGGGTTTTTAATTCTGATACTTGCAGGGTTTAGTAGGGTCTTAACAGATTGTGTAGGAAACCTACGTAAAACCACAAATAGGAATCTTTCAATGATTTAAGATGTGTCAACAATGTTTCCTGAGGCTACATCTTTAGGAAAAGCTGCTAAAAGACCATAAGACCATAAGACCGAAAGAGCAGAAATTATGCCATTTGGCCCATTAGGTTTGCTCTGCCATTCAATCATGCCTGATGTGTTTCTCAACCCCTTTCTCCTGCTTTCTCCCTGTAACCCTTCATCCCCTAGACAATCAAGAACCTATTTCTGTCTTAAATATATGTAGTGACCTGGCCTCCACAGCCTTCTGTGACAATGAATTCCATAGATTCACCACTCTCTGGCTGAAGAAGTTTCTCCTTATCTCCGTTCTATGGGGTCTTCCCTTTAGTCTAAGGCTATGACCTCATGTCCAAGTCTTTCCGACCAATGAAAACATCTTCTCAATGTCCACTCTGTCCAGACCATTCAGTAATCTGTAAGTTTCAATTAGATCCCCCTACATCCTTCTAAACTGCATCAAGTATAGCCCCAGAGTCCTCAAACATTCCTCATATGTTAACCAATGTCAGTACTGTCACAGTGATAGTGGAAAAGTTATTTCACTTAATTGCAACATATGGATTACCCAAAGAAATACAATCAGAGCATTTCATTATGAGAATTTTCAAAGAAATGCTGATTACCTTGGAATTAAAATAATTTATATCTTCTGTTTATCACTCTCAATCCCAAAGTTCATTGGAAAGATGTCATCAAGCTTTGAAGACCATGATTACAGCTTATTATTAACAACACTCTAATTATTGGTGCGAAGGAAATCCCTTGTTACATTTGCTATTAAGGATGCTACTAATGCGTGCAGTGGAATCAATCTTTTTGAACTGATATGTGGATGTTAGTTAAATTAAGACTACTCAAATTGATTAAAGAAAAATTGATAAACCAAAGTTCAAAGACTAGGCTTCCAGGCTGTGTCTTAAGTTTCAGAGAGAAACTAGTCAAAGCATGTGAGTTGGCCCAGAGCATTTCAAGAGTGCTCAGCAAACAATGAAAACTAGAACAAATAAAGAGGTAAAATTGAGAATTTTAACGCTGGAAACAAATTTTTTTTCATTGTTACCTGTCTCTGTGAAATCAGTAAATTAAGGTTCACTGGACCATATCAAATTATAAAGAAACTTAATGGTGTAAGTTAAGTCCAGGCAGATGAAAGAATCAGTGAGTGTATCATGTTATTACATAAGGAGATATTGTGATAGACAATCAAGAGAAAAGTTAATCAAAGAAGCAGGGAATGAAACAGAAATAACAGGGCAAATGGAGAATGAATCAGAAATTGAAAATCAAAAGTTGATCTTCAAGCAATTTATTGAGTATATTGGAGGTGCTTAAAAGGTTAGCTAGCATAATATTCATCTTCCAGAAATGACTTACAAAGACTATTACAAAATCATGAATAAATTTGACTGAATAGACTAGGATTGTCTCTTCTTGATATTAATGCAGGAGAAGCATTATCTATAAACCAACATCCATACATGGTCAATCCAGGGGAGTTAGCTCAAGTGAGGGAAGTGATTAAGTTCATGATAGAAAATAACATTTTGGAACTGGGTTATACTACTTGGAGCGCACCTGCAAAGAAAATGGATGGGTTGCAAAGTTGTATGAATTCAAAGTCAGAGTAGTAACAAAAGTAGACTTGTCTCCTTTCACAAGATCAGAACACTGTGCTGAAAGATTTAGATATGCGTAATTCATCTGAAAGACCTACTGAAAAGATATTGGCAAATTTAGCCAAAAGCTAAATTTCTTCAATCACCAGTAATAAAGTCAGATCCATAATAATCACCGTTCGATATATGTTCACTCATTATCAGTTAGCTAACTCTCGTCTGATCAAGGCATAAGTTAGAAAAGAGGGCCAAAGTCAACAAGAGTGGAAGAATGAGGTGGATTATTGAAGAGGTGGCGGGTTGTGGGTTGGTGATGGGAAGGATACAAAGCAGGGAACAAAGAGTTGTACATTTAATAGGGACAAGAGGTTGAACATGTATCCAAAATATATACACTCAGACATTGGAAAATGCAATATATTCTTAGGAATGACTATTAGACTATTGAGTACTGGTTAAGAAAGAAATTTTTAAATTCTGGCAATAGCTTAATTTGTTGGCCTTTAATCCAGGAGAGGGCTAGGTGAGTGAAAATGAATTCAAGTACTTATATTGACTTATCAAATATCTAAAATATAGTAGTCTTTCTGTTAGAACATTGTGATCATTGAAACAATATTGAGTTTGAGACAACCTGCTTTGTTTAAATTAGTGAATTATAATCTTCTAAATCAATCTACTCGGTATTCCAATTTTGACATTGTTGGTATTCTGCAAAGCCTTAGATTAATTCACGCTGTGTCCTTTCTTTGTCCTTCATATTCTTCAACTTTATTTTTGACTTCTTCGTTTTCTGGCTCCAGTTCATCACCATCTTACAAGCACACCACACGCCCACTGTCCACTCCTATACCTCCTTGAACTGGATTCATTCAGTGACGCAAACATGCTATTGCTTTTGACATAACTGCACAACATGTACTCTTCCTGCTTGAAGTGGTGACTGAGAATTGCCATGATCAGCATCAATGTTAACTTTCTACTGCCTGTATTGAGGTCAATTCTCAAGACAATTCTTTAGCTAAAATCCAGGTAGCTTGAACATCAAAACCATTGATAGATAATCAGTGATGGCTAGTCATAATCCATGAAAAAAATGTATGCATATTTTACCCCAAAAGTATAGAATTTGCGAGAGCTGTTTAATCAGTATTTTTTAAAAATGCTCATGGTTATGTAAAGGATTATAAATAAGTACTGTAGTGAGACATTTGATTATGATTTAAAACTTGCATTTCATAAAAAGGTAAAGGTAACATTGCCAGAATTTTACCAGCCCAAAGGGCTGCTCTACCACTGAAGAGAGAGATAGGTGGTTGGTAAAGGTTTAATCTGAGGGTCACCACACATTAAACGAGAGCGGAAGATGAGAAGGAGAGCTTTTCATGGTAACTTCAGCTAATGTGGGAATTGAGGCTGACACTGTTAGCATCAGTCTGCATCACGAACTGAGGTAACCAATTCCCCACGTAATATGGGAATATGATTTAATCCTCACAATGTAAAATCTAAATTTCACCAAACAAATCATTTTAACTTGGCTTGATAATTATAATGAGAAACTTCATATTGTAATGAGAAATATTTTCATTTCCTGAGCTCCTGAGAACGTTTTTTTCATTCATTAAGGCTTTTTCTACTTATGAATTAGAAGAAAATGTCAGTTTCAGTGGGTATTGTGGTGATTTTGGAGGAAAAAAATCAGCTTTTTTTTATTGAACTGCAACTATTTCCTACTGTTCTGGCACAGACATTCAAAATTGAAACAAAGAGAAGATCAAATATGTTAGAAAACTCAAAGAGAAATAGAAAATCTACATTAGAAAGTTAAGAGCTTGAAATCAAAAATAAGTTAATCTGTCACTTTAGAGGAAGGTATTGTACATAAAGCTTTTCTTAACACACATTCTAGATCAGTGGACTTTGCAATCCTGTCAAAAATAGACAGGAAGTTGTGATTTATTGAAATATAGTGTAATGAAGTTATGTTCTTGTACTTTTCATGAAAGAACAAATGCAGCTAGTTGAAAGGGTTTTTACACCTGCTTCCCTGGTCACTGCTTGTTCCTTCAGTCCCAGTACAGCCATGGGGGACAACTGAATCAACAGTAGATCCAGCATATGTGACAATATTATGGCTTTAAGGGGTGTATTTTATCCTAGTTTTTTTTAATGAAGAATGGCTGAGATCAGATATGCTGACTGATCTGCATCAAAGCCCATGAAGTAAACAGCTTGTGAGGCTTTGATTTTTTTTTCCCCCGAAGGTTTAAACGATAGAAGCAGCCAGAATGGGTGGTATCTAGCTCCCACAGAACGAGGATTTTTAATTTTAGTTTTCCAGCAGTTGTTGCTGGAGTCTTGAAGCTGGGTTTGGAAACTGCAGTACATCTCTCCTTGCTACTCAGTCTCTCAGAGTTTTCTCAATATTTTTTCTCCTAGACTGGAGAATTGTTTGTGAGAATTCTATTTTACAGAATTTGCCTTTGCCAAGTTTGTGTTTATGGAATCTTACTATCTTGAAACAGTTACTGTTTAGTAGCTAAATAATTTGTTATTCTGTTAAGTTTTCCAGTAAAGTTAAGTTATTCCAATTTCTTCTTTCTTTAGTTATATTTTAGTTGCAGTGTATGAATAAAGTATATTTTGCTTCACGACTGGTAGCTTGACCAATGGAATTGCATCCAGAATGCAACACCTAGGGCACCACAGTGGCTGAGTGGTTAGCACTGCTGCCTCACAGGGCCCGGGCCCTGGGTTTGATTCCACCCTCGGGCAACTGTCTGTGTAGAGTTTGCACATTCTCCCCGTGTCTGTGTGGGTTTCCACTGGGTGCTCCGGTTTCCTTCCACAGTCCAAAGGTGTGCAGGCTAGATGGATTGGCCATGCTAAATTGCCCATAATGTTCAGGGATGAGTGGATTAGGTGGGTTATAGGGGGATGGGTCTGGGTGGGATGCTATGAGGGTCAGTGTGGACTTGTTGGGTTGAATGGCCTGTTTCCACACTGTAGGGATTCTACGAACTATGATCCTGGTGCTTACCTTTAAAATAAGAAAAAGTAGAGGCTAGGCTATCTTCTTAATATATTTTGAGGGGGTTTGGTCTATAACACATAATAACAAGTACTGAAATTTATTGTCAATATCTACCTGAAGATTACTGTCTTGAATTTTCTGTCAGCTTAATTACTTACTCTGTCTTCAAACGTGCAGGCTAGAGCAGCAATTTTGCATGTTCTACAACTCCCCCATATTTGTCACTTGCTGAGCACTGTGACAAAAATGTTTGCAGGTTCCATATCAATGATATGTTTTCTCATGCAAACTGTTCATTCGTCTCACTAATGATTTAAATATTCATGAATGTTACTCACGGGGAGAGGTGTAATTTAATTTTTCTCACTTACTGCACAGGCAGTGTGCTATGGAATAGCCAGCCAGTTTCTCGCACTCTAGGGAGTGAATATTAACAACAATAGTGTTAAATCAGTTTTGTTATTTATCAATGTTAAACTAAGATTGCTTTTCGTTCCAGTCTTCACTTGATTCAATGAAAAAGGATTCTGAATTTTTTTTTAGGATGAAAGCAAAGTAACAAGTTTCCCTTTCATAACGGACGAAGTACTTATTCAGTATAGTTTGGAAGTTGGATCAGTGAAGGAATGTTAATTTTAAGCATTAATCTCTTTCTAAAATCTAGTCTAGTTTGCACTTAACATTTTACGACAAGTTACTGTCTGAGTTAAGTTTCTTTCACTCCTGGTCAGGGATAAACCAGGTCCTTATTGACGAGGTGGCTACAAGTCAGGTAATTAGTTAGCAGGTTTGGCTTCTCTAGCCAGGATATGCGACTCATCTTTGTAGAATTGAACTAGTATAAATATTGGTGGTCTTGTTAAACGTATAAAGTAAGCATGCAGATAAATAGCAACTTGTTACTGATTACAGCTTAAGATAGAGCTTGAGTTTACAATTTGAGACTGAGGGGATTTAGTGTACCGAGTGAAAATGTTGTTCTGATCTTTTTAAAAAGCAGTATGGACCAAGAAAGGGATGAGTGCGTGTGTATGCTTTTTGTGTGTGCGCGCTCAGACTGTGAAGAAGAGACTTCTCAGTTTCAGTGTTGACAATGAGTAATAGGGGAAGGAGGAGCTGTACTGGTTAAACAACCTTCATCTGAACCATGCTGGGACCAATGTTCCGGTGAATCACATAATTAGCATTATGGAGAGCATGACATGATGCTCTTTAGGCAGAAAAATTTTGCAAGACAATACAAAATAGGAGGTTTAATTCTAAAGGAGGTGTGGGAGCAGAGGTACCTGGGTGAATCTATGTACAGTTCACTGAAAGAGGCAAACCATTTGGAAAGATCATACACTGTTCTCAGCTTTATTAATAAGGTCTTAGAGTACAAGAGCAAGCAGATGATGTTGAACTTGTACGAGACACTTCTTAGACCTCAGGTTGGGTCCATTTGTAGGTACCACATTATAGGAAAATAAATGCATTGAAGAGAGTGCAGAAGTAATCAAGAAGAATGGTTCTACGAATGAGAAACTTCAGTTATGATGATAGATTTCTGTAGAATCTCTACAGTGTGGAAACAGGCCCTTCGGCCCAACAAGTCCACACCAACCCTCAGAGCATCCACCTCGACCCATTCCCCAAACCCACCTAATCTACACTTCCCTAAACACAGTGGGAAATTTATCATGGCCAATCCACTTAGCCTGGACATCTTTGGACTGTGGGTGGAAACCAGAGCACCTGGAGGAAACCCACGCCAACACAGAGAACGTGCAAACTCCACACAGACAGGTGCCCGAGGGGGAAATCGAACCTAGGCCCCTGGCACTGTGAGGTAGCAGTGCTAACCACTGAACCACCATGTTTTTCTTAGAGAGAAGGAGGCTGATGTTTGATAGAGTTGGCTGGCTATTTAGGGTAGATAGGGAGATATGGTTCCTGCTCATACAAGCAAAAAAAGAGAGGGCATGGATTTAAAATGATGTGCAAATAAAGGAAAGGAGATGTGAGAAAATCTCTTTCACACTGCAAGTAATTAAGCTATGGAATACACTGCCTGGAAATGTGTTGGGGGCAAGTTTAACTGAGGCATTCAAGAAGGCATTGATGACTATTTGGATAGAACTGGTGTTCAGGGAAATGGGGAAAAGGCAGAGATTGGTGCTAGGTGATAGAACCAGTACCGACACAACGAGCCAAGTGGCCTCCTTCTGCACTGTAACAATTCTGTGATTCTGAGAACCATCACAATGACTAGAGTAAAAGCAATGGGAATACTAAAAGAACCAAAGGTTGACACATCCCCTGGATTTGATGGCCTGCCATCCTCGGGACTTAAAGAAGTATTGCCTGCATTAGTTATAATCTTTCACATCCCCTTGATTACTGCTCCAATATCTGGACCATTAATGTCCTTCTTACAGCAGGATGTGACATTTGAGTGAATAAAAGTGATGTAGTTGAAGGAAAAGATGAGAAGATCATTTTATCTTTGTTTGTAATGATCCCTTAAGAAATTGTTGTCTTGTGGACATTTTTTGTAGTTCTGATAGCAAATTTCTCAAAATTAGAAGCCTTATTTTTCTCAAATGTGATTTTTGAAATCTAAAAGTGATCAACAAAACAGTGGAGGTTGGTGTGTTGTTATTTGGACATAATATGACCTTCATTAGGCTCTCAGCTGACTGTGACAGCATGTTATTAACTTTACTTTGGTCTCTGGTATTGCTAAATAAGCTCACAAACTGAAGATGATGATCAATGTCAGCCCATGACATTTGGATTTCAAGCTGGGCTACTTTGCTAACTTTATCCTTGATGTGATAATGTCAAGCTTTAAATTAATAAGACTGATCTCTAATTGGTGTCAAGAAGTATCTAAATCTCAAATAAAACACCTTATGTGTTTTGGCAGTCATATGATGATAAATTACATAACCTAAATATGTGTGCTAAGAGTCTCTGTCTATTTGTATTAAATTGCGTCGATTGACTTTAGAATATAGGCAATCACCATTCTTTGAACCAAATAACCTTTACACCAGAAATCAGTTATGATAATAGTTAGAAACTAACCAGTTTTGTACTTGAAATTTGGAAAATATCCAAAATCTATACAGAGTGCAAAATCTAGCAATCAATTTCATGACATCTGAATGGTAGTGAAATAAAATAAAGAAAACTCAGCTAGTATTTGAATGATTTTGACTATGTAACAGGTTTGCTAGCAGTTAAGACAATACGCTTCCCTTTGTTCTTAATTGCATTTCTTCTTTTTCATAGTAGGAGTTTGCCTGTTGAGTCTGTTCGGAATCTTAGACAGTTCATTCAATCCCTTTTAGGACAAGACCAAGCAATTGTTCTACCAAATGGTGAGTTTGATCATAAATTAGTTACTAAACATTTCAATGAAATGTGCTTTTTTTTTGGTATAAAGACTATTTGGCTCAGGTAAATATATTCCACATTCTTCCTTTAAAAAATGACAGAAGTGAAACAATGCTACAATATGGGGTGATATCACATGACTTCTTAGGGTTCTGGACATGATATCTGTGTCTCAGCTAAATGATTCTTTAGGCTTGTGTCAAACCCATGCAACTTAACATGTTTGTGAAATGAGAAATTCAACCCACTCCAGCTGATGACAAGAGCTCAGTGAAGCTAGTAGGGAACTTCGTCTTTATGACATTGGATGCAAACAGCAGCTTTCAACAAGACATGTTAGATAAAATGTTTACACTCTTGTCTACATTTATTACTACTCTTGGAAAATATTGTTTTAGTCTTCTGCCATTTGGAGTCACCTCAGCAACCACAATTTTCCAATGGACCAAGATTTACAACATAGAGGATATTGTCAGAGTAATATGCCATATAACTCATATTCTTATTCATGACTCCATCATGATGGAGCATGATGCCAGAATACAAATGGTGTCGTGATAGTTACAGGCTGCAAAATCTTCATTCCAGCACAAGTGAGTTTCCAAGTCTCCCATCAACTTTCTTTGGCATGGCGATATCGAAGCAAATCCCCAAAAGTTAGCAGAACTTGAGAATTTTCCATTAGATGTTATAATTACCGTACTCCAATGTTTCATGGGCATGTTACCCTACTGGGCAAGTCCCTACCAACCTGTCATTTAACAATAAACCACCATAGCAACTCCTGAAACAAGATCACATTTGGTGTTGGGACACATACCAACAATGGAGTCATATCTATTTGAAAGATGATCTGTTACAATTTGGACCTACCCCTTGTTGCAACCAATGCACCCTCCCTTGATCCTCAGAGGTGTTTTGTTCCATATCTAATGTAATGGCTCCAAACAGTCTGCCATGCTTCTAGGACATTGCCAGTTAGGGAACAGCAATGTACAGTCATTGAGAAAGAATTTCCAGCAGTCAACTGGACCTGTGAAAAATTCTCTTCTTATGTCCTGGGATTCTAATTCACAATCCAGACAGATCACAATTCATTAGAGACCTCCCTTAAGAACAGGAGCTGTGAAAGATGCCACTCCAAATGCAACAGTTGTGACTACGTCTTATGTAGTTTGCCACCACCACAAAATATGGACAATGCAAACTCTAGACAATTGTTGGTGCTTTGTTTCATATCCCTGTTTGGAAGCCTGCAAAGAATATGTCTACTTTGTTGAGTAGATTCCCATGGAGTCCCATGCTTCTTTGCTGATTAAGTCTCTCCCTCCAACGACTCAGAAGTTCAAAGAAAGAATGTGAACGAATACAGGAGTACACTGTCAAAGGATGGCATTAGTATGTCTCCATTGGTTGAATTTAAGGCCAACATCTTGGCCTTCTAAAAAAAAACCCAAAAGAACTGTGGATGTTGTAAATCAGGAACAAAAACAAAGTTGCTGGAAAAGCTCAGCAGGTCTGGCAGCATCTGTGAAGGAAAAAAACAGAGTTAATGTTTCGGGTCCAGTGACCCTTCCTCAGAACTACTTCTAGGTGACCTTATAGTCTATAATGACAAAATTGCTATTTTCAGCCTCCTCAAGCTAGACATTTTCTCATGCCTGGATCAGGGTAATTTGGGTAATGCTAAGTGCCCTGCGTGATCATACTATGGCTTTAAGAGGTGTATTTTGTCCTTTTTTTTTAATGAAGAAAAACTGAGACAGAGGTATTGAGTGGGATTGCTCAAAACCAACAAAGTAAACAACTTGTGAAGTCTTGGGATTTTTTAAAAAAAGTTGTAACAATAGAAGCAGCCTGAATGGGTCGGGTCAAGGTCCCACAGCACCAGGATTTTTAGTTTTAGCTTTATGCAGCTTTAGGGGTCTTGAAGATGGTTGTGGAGGCTCTTATTCCGATGTTACATCTAAAAGCTGGGGTTCTCTTCCTGCTGCTAGAATTGCATGTGAGACAATCTATTTTGCTGAATTTGCCTTTGTCCAGGATGTGCTTATGGAATGTTAGTATATTGGATCAGTTAATTACTAGGAGTTAATACATATATTATATTGTTAAGTATTTCAGTAGAGTCACAGTTGGTCAATTATTTTCTTATTTTGTGTGTATTTTAGCTGTAATGTAAAAATACAATGTGCTTTGCTTGAAGTCGAGTAGTTTGACCAGTCAAATCGCATCTGGGACACAATGCCTTCACTTACATTTAAAATAAGTAAAGTTAGCATTTGAGTATCTTCTTAATATATTTGAGGGCGTTTGTTCTGGTCCATAACACCTGAAACTCAGTGTGATGGCCTGATATACTGAAGGAATTTGAAGATGTGTGCATTTGAAGAAAGGCTGTATAGGCTTGGGTGGTTTTGTTTAAGGCTGGGGACGGCTTGATTGAAGTGTATAAGATTATGAGGGGCATGGACAGGATGGATAAGAAGCAAATATTCCTGAATACTGGGGATTCTCTGAGTGGCAGCAGAGGTTACTTGCATATGGCTTGCATGGAGTCTCCTGATCACAAAGGGGAATGAGAACTCTGGGCATCTTCAGTGTACTGCGATGTCATCAGAAATATCCTATACCTTGGGGAAACTAGCCATCCCCTTGAATTTTATCTATGCTATCAATGCTTTCTCTCTGCTGTCAGTGGTTAATAGGATGGGGACACACAATTGGCTGATCAAAGGAAAAAAGGCCTAAAGGGATTGAGAAACCTGGGAGAAGCAGCTTGCCTGCACATAAACAGTGCCGATTTCTTAAATTCAAGTTTCTTTGCCAAAAGTAATTCTCACACTGCTTCTGCACAGGCAATGCATAAAAACAGTAAGGGAATTCATCCTGTTGCCTTTGTGGCTAATTACATTGAACACTGAAGCTCCTGTAGCTTTAGGCCAACTCAGTCAGTCATCTTTCATTGGTGAAAAATGACATGCATTTGACAACTGCTGTGAGAATCTAGTCATTCTGTGCCTATTTTTTAAGAGACCTTTATTCTATCCCTGTACTACCAATATACCTACAAGTTGAAAATATGCGCAACTCGTATGCTTAAAGAATACATAACTTATGAATACTTGTAAAAATATGATATTGTAAATGACCTAGTGACAAAATCATCATGTTTTTCCAATTGCCTGTCAGATTTGAGGGATTATTGCTCAACAATGAAGTTAGGATAAAAGAACTGATATTTATGTCTGCAAAAATGTATTCTCTTAGTCAAATGTATGTAGATATTAAAAATAAAATCATGTGGAGTAATTTGAAGTAATTTTTAACTCCAGCAAGTGTGGATGGGGAGACAGCTATTCATCTCTGATGAATCAAGAACAGAAAGTAGGTGCATAGGTTATAGCAGCCCATAAAAGTTGAAAGATAACAATGGCTGGCTCATCTTTATGGGTTAAACAAGGATCTTGATATGTCATTAGAAAAAAAAATGTACATACGGACAACAAAATTAATATAATGAGTCAGCCAGTCAGCTCCACTGTTCAATAAAACCTTCAAAAAACTTTCACCTCCAAAAATTCAAAGATTCTATTTTAGTTGCCTTTTCATGAAAATAGTCCCAAAGCCTCACAACTCTTTGTTAGAAAAAAAATTCATCTCATCTATTATAAATGTGTGGCCCCTTATTTATCAACAGTGATCCTTGACTCCAGAATCTCCCATAAAAGGAAACATCCTTTTCATATGCACCCTCTCAGAACCTCAGAGGATCGAGTATGTTTCAATCAAGTCAAGTCAGCTGTTACTTTACTAAACGTTCGTGGATAAAAGTCTAGCCTGTCCAACATTTACTCATAAGACCATTCCAGGTATTAGTCTACCCAGCCAACTCTGAAATGCATTCAATGTATTTTCATGCTTCCTTAAATAAGGAGACCAGTAGTACATCAGATGCTGTCTTTATCAGTGTCGTGTACAGCTAAAGCAAAATCAGTCTTCTTTTGTAATCAATTCTCCTTGCAATGAATGACAGATAACATTACATTAGCCTCCCCAACTGCTTGCACTAACAGCATACTAACCCTATGTGCTTCACACCCTGACATACCCAGATCCTTCTGTGTCTCAGAACTCTGTAATCACTCAACATTTAGATAAAATGTTTTTTATTCTTCCTACCATTATAGATAAATACACAATTTTCCATATTATATTCAATTTACCTGAACTTGCCCAATCCATTAATTATTTATACTGCTTTATAGTCTCCTTATCTCTTCTTTCATATCTTACTTTCTAACCTATCTTACGTCATCAGCAAATTTAACAACCATACCTTCTGTCTCTTCATTCAAGTCATTTCTATACATTTTTAAAAACTGAGGTCACCATATTGATCCTTGTGGCACATCACTCCATATATCTTGCCAAATGGAAAATGAGCTATTTATGTCTATTTCAGGTTTCCTGTTAGCTAGTCAAATTTTTATCCACGCCAATATGTTTTCCCTACACCATAAACTTTTATTTTCCACAATAAACTTTGATGTGCAAATTTTTCAGCCTTATGGAAATCTAAGCATCAGTGCATTCAGTGATTTCCTTTAATGCACAACATTTTCCTTCTTCAAAGAACTCCAATAAGTTGTTTCAAAATGACACTCCTTTGATTAAACCGTGTTGATCTTATTACCTTGAACATCTGTAAATGTGCTACTATAACTGCTTCCATAATAGTTTCTAACATTGTCCCTACGGCAGATGTTAAGCTCGCTACCATATTGTTCTCTGAATTATCTTCCTTCCTTCTCATTTATTTCAATCTGATAGAGTCTTCCCTGAATCAAGGGAATTCTGGAACATTAAAACCAACAAGCTAACTATCTCACTAATCATTTTTTGAGAACCCTAGGGTAAAGTCCATCAAGACTGTAAATTAACTTGTCAACCTAAAGCTCCAAAAAGTTGTTTATAATCACTTCCATTGCCATTGAAATTTTCTAGAATTCTTCCATTCCTTCCACTTATGATTTAGACATATTTATGGGATTTTATATTTCTCTTCCATAGAACGACCAATTAAAAATTTATGTTTAATCAAGGCAACTCCTTATTCTCCATTATTAATTTCCCAGACTAACTTTCTACAGGACCAACGCTCACGTGGTTAATTCTTCCATTTTAAATATATGTAGAAGCTCATTAATCTAATTTTATGTTTCTAGCTAGCTTTCACTCGTACCATAACTTTTCTTATTAGTCTTTCAGTAATCCGTTTTATATTCTGTCCCAGCTTCCGGCCTGCTACGCAACTTTTCTCAATTTTATATACTTTTTCTTCGATGCTAGTTTTTGGCTAACCACACATGTTTAATCCTCTTCTTGCAATTTTCTTTCTCATTCAAATGAATCATTGGCTATCCTGTATTAAAGGGGGAATTCTACACTGCAACTTAAGTCCTGTCAAAGTCAAACCCAGGTTCATTTCAAATAAAGGGTGTTGAGTTTTGAACGATTTCAAAATAGTGGACAGTAAACAGAAACTCTCAAGAATTGACCAGGATGACTTTGGTCTAACAATCTCGGATGCTTCAGAAGACTTTTGGTTGGAGAAAGCAAGGCGAAGAGAAGTGTTGTTTCCGTACGGCAGCTTTCCTGTCTGACTTGGGCTAGAACCCACTTTTTGTCACAGTCAGAGATGAAAGGTACTGCAGATGCTGGAGAATCCGAGATAACAAGCATGGGGCTGGATGAACACAGCAGGTCAAGCAGCA
>JAHRHZ010000289.1:7945871-7992818 GCA_024137785.1 Ginglymostoma cirratum | reverse complement strand
TGCTGCTTGACCTGCTGTGTTCATCCAGCCCCATGCTTGTTATCTCGTTTTGTCACAGTCATATGTTTTACTGAATAAATAGTGCATTAGAATCTGTTCTTGTCATGTCTGAGGTTGGTGAACTTTGGCTAGGAATGGACAGGTTGAGGGGCTGGATAACATTTGTGACTATCTGTATAGACTAGGATTAGCACATGCCCAAACATACCATGGAAAGTGATTAAAAAACAAACGTATCTTTTGGAGGACTTTGCACTGAAGACACATGAGGTGTGATAGATTACTTAGGGAATTAACTGTTACAGTTTTCTATATATTTGCAGAACTCAGAAACAATAGCTGCCCTAGACTTGGTGTCAGTCAATTTAAAATCTAATAAAGAGGGATGTAAAGGAGTCACTTTTTCACAAGAAAGTGTGAGCAGCCTACATTCATTCCCTTTTGTATGTCAATGGTTTATGTATGAAATTGTTTGTGTAGACAATGTGAGCATGAAACCTCTGGTCAAATGATAGCAACTGGCTTAACACACCAGATATCTTATTATTCCAAGAACAATCCAGGGAAGGCAGACCTCAAAGGGTATGATCTTGCTCTAAGTAAGAATAGAACACTGCCAGGAAGACATCATCTCAGGTAAAGAGGTGCAGATTTTCTTAGAAAATAAACAAAAACCTGCTATTTTTTAAAATTAAATTTGTGACTTTGTCTCCAGAAAATCTCCAACCTTAATTTTCCTTCAGCAAACAAGAAGGGAATTTTCCGGCACTCAGCTTTTCCAATCACTGCCTTGAAGAAATGGCATAATGGTGCTTCTTGAATTCTTTTTAAAGGTATAAGCGTTTGCTGCCTTGTTTTTGAAATCCTTTTTATTTGTGTCTAAGTGTGTCTTGTGTTAGTACATTGTTGTTGTAATTACATTTTGGATGTTGAAAAAATATAATTTTACTCTGTCTTTTGATTTAAAGTTCCAAGGAAGCCTGCCTTGTGTATGTTCTTAAAATTCACATTACTGAGGGTTTAAAACGCACCTTCTCAAAAAAATATGCATTTGTTAGAGTCAGCTGAGATGTAGAAAAATAGGATATACTTTACTACCTCTCTGCCTAGTCTGTCACACATCTCAAACTCTGTTTAAACACAATGCATCCTCCATAGGGTTATATTCATTCTTGCTTGATTAATTTGCAATAAATTATAAAATAAACGAGTAGAAGTCTTGCATTC
This sequence comes from Ginglymostoma cirratum, assembly GCA_024137785.1. NCBI lineage: Eukaryota > Metazoa > Chordata > Chondrichthyes > Orectolobiformes > Ginglymostomatidae > Ginglymostoma > Ginglymostoma cirratum. Next base: position 7,991,591 of record JAHRHZ010000289.1, on the reverse strand, counting down.
TCATTCTTATGTGGAAGATTTAGGCTTAAGTGCTCAAGAGCATTTTTTTTATCAATTGTTAGTTAGTTTGTTATTACTATTCCCCATGGAGTTGAATGAACTTTTTTGTTCCCAAAGACAGTTATACCGAATGGGTACCAACAACAAGGTGGTCATGATGTGGAGGTGCCGGTATTGGACTGGGGTAGACTAAGTCAGAAGTCACATGACACTAATTTATAGTCCAACAGGTTTATTTGAAATCGCACAAGCTTTCAGAGTGCAGCCCCTTCGTTTGGTGCAGTGAGACAGCAGACCACACAGACCCAGATTTTAAAGGCAGAAACATCAAGGGCAGAGAGATCATCATTAGCCATGAGTGAGGTTCCAGAAGACTGGAGGGTAGTGAATGTTGTGCCCTTATTCAAGAAGGGCTGCAAAGAAAAACCTGGGAATTATGGACCAGTAATCCTAACATCTGTGGTAGGTAAGTTACTTGAGAAGATTCTGAGGGATAAGATGCACATGCATTTGGAAAGACAGGGTTTGATCAGGAATACTCAGCATGGCATCATGCGTAGGAGATCATGCCTCACAAATTTGTTAGAGATCTTTGATGAAGTGACGAGGAAAGTTGGTGAGGGCAGGGCAGTAGACATAGTGTATATGGATTTCAGTAAGGCCTTTGATAAGGTTCCACATGGTAGGCTGCTCTGGAATGTTAGGTCACATAGAATACAGGGAGAGCTAGCATATTGGATACACAATTGGCTTGATGGTAGGAATCAGAGAGTAATAATGGAAGAAGGCTTGTCGGACTGGAGGCCTGTGATTAGTGGTGTGCCTCAAGAATTGGTGCTGGGGCCTTTGTTGCTTGTTATCTATATCAATGACTTCGATGAGAATGTACACAGCATGATTAGTAAGTTTGCAGATTACACTATAATAGACAGTATCGTGGACAGTGAGGAAGGTTACCAGAAATTGCAGCAGGATCTTGAACAGCTAGGGAAGTGGGCCATGAAATGGCAAATTGTGTTTAATATAGAGAAATGTGAGGTGTTGCATTTTGGAAAGTCAAACCAAGGTGGGAGTTTGACGGTGAAAAATAGGGTCTTGAGGAGTGTAGTGGAACAGAGGGACCTTGCAATACAGGTATAGTAGGAACTGCAGGTGCTGGAGAATCTGAGATAACAAAGTGTAGAGCTGGATGAACACAGCAGGCCAAGCAGCATCAGAGGAGCAGGAAAGCTGACGTTTCGGGCCTAGACCCTTCTTCAGAAAATCATTTCTGAAGAGGGGTCTAGGCCCAAAACGTCAGCTTTTCTGCTCCTCTGATACTGCTTGGCTTGCTGCGTTCATTCAACTCTATACCTTGTTATCCCTTATTGCAGTGCAGGTGTATGGTTCTCTGAAAGTGAAGTCACAGGTTGACAGGGCAGCGAAGAAGACTTTTGGTACATTGGCCTTCATCAGTCGGGGCATTGAATATAGAAGTTGGGAAGTTATGTTGCAGTTGCACAGCATGTTGATGAGGCTGCAATTGGAATGTTGTTCAGTTTTCGTCACTTTGCTATAGAAAGGATGTCATTAAACCGGAAAGAGTGCAGAAGAAGTATACAAGGACATTGCCAGGACTCAAGGCACTGAGTTATAGGGAAAGGTTGGACAAGTAAGGACTTTTTTCTTTAGAGCATAGGAGACTGATGGGGGACCTTATAGACGTGTATAAGATCATGAGAGCATGGATAGGGTGAATGCGCTCAGCTTTTTTCCCAGGGTTGGGGAATTGAGGACTACAGGGCATCAGTTTAAGGTAGGAGGGGAAAGAACACATGGGAACCTGAGGGCCAACTTTTTTAACAGAGGGTGGTATGCATATGGAATGAGCTGCCAGCACAAGTGGTTGAGGCGGGTACATTAAGGACTTTTAAAAAGCATTTGGATGAATATATGGATAGGAAAGGTTCAGAAGGATATGGGCCTATTGCAGGGAAATGGGGTTAGTGTGGATGGACATTTTGGTCAGCATGGACCAGTTTGGGCTGAAGGGCCAGTCTCTATAACTGTATGACTTTAACTGGTATGAGTGGACTGTCAGATGATAAGTCTCTGCAGGTGACGAAGAATGTCAGACAGTGAGTCAAGTATCAACAGCTGAATAACCAATGAAGCGATGACCTATAATCTGATTAAGTGAGGCAGAGAGTTTATTACAAAATATTAGAAATAAGGTGGTACCAGAGACAAACTAAAGGACCTGAATCGCACACCGAATTCAAAACTGTACAAACTAATAAAGGTAGAGAGATCATAACAATTTATCAAGGTGATGTTATCAAAACAGGACAGTCAGGAAGATCTTACCGATACAGAATAGTATTGTGTGGTCACCTGTAGCATAAGATGAACCCAAGATCACAGTTGAGCCCGTCCTCATGGGAATGGAACTTGACTATCAGCCTCTGCTCTGCGATTCTGCATCGTTGTGTATCTTGAAGTTTGCCTTGGAGGACGCTTACCCGAAGATTGAAGGCTGAATGCCCTTGATGGCTGAAGTGTCCCCCGACTGGGAGGGAACATCCATTTCTGACAATTGTTGCACGATGTCCATTCATCCATTGTTGTTGGGTCTGCATGGTTTTGCTAATGTACCAAACAGGGTCATACACCCCTACAGCATGTGAGATAGACAACTTTGGCCGAGTAACATGAGTATTTGCCATGTATGTGGTGGGTGGTGTTCCTACGTTTGACGGTAGTGTCCATGTCGATGATCTGACATGTCTTGCAGAGGTTGCTGTGGCAGGGTTGTGTGGTGTTGTGCTTGATGTTGACCTGAAGGTTGGTTAGTTTACTACGAAAAACGGTCTATTTAAGGTTTGGCGGTTGATTGAAGGCAAGAAAGGGAGGCGTTGGGAAGATCTTGGTGGAGACCTTGATCTTGAAGATCTTGATCATCGTCGTCGACTACATGTTGAAGGCTGAGAAGAATATTCTGTGGTTTGTTCGCTCTGTGGAAGTTCTGGACTGAATTACTGCTCAGATGAAAAGGAACGTGACGGACACCTGAAGGTTTTGAAGGACGCTCTCATAAGAACCGGATATGATGCTCAACTCAATGATTGCTGGACCTGACGTACACAGTGAAAAACTGCAACGGCCTCCTCAGAAAACGGACACAGGATATGACTGATAGAGTGACCTTTGTCGTCCAGTACTTCCCTGGAGTGGAGAGACCAAACCATGTTCTTTGCAGCCTTCAGTATGAGGATGAGCATCTCACCAAGAAGTAAAGGATAGAGCATACAAACATAACTGTGCACCAGCAAGAAAAATCAGAGCAGGGAAGACGGTAAAAAGACAGAATTAAAAGCTCTTTATTTGTGTGCCCATAGTATACATAACAAGACAAATGGATTGATAGCACAAATAGAAATAAATGTGTATAATATGATAGTCATTACAGAAAGATAGATGCAAGGTGATCAAGATGGGCATTTGACTCAGAATAATAAGAAGAGAGAAAAAGGGGGTAAGGCAGGTGTTATCGACTAGACCAAACACCCTGCAAATATATATGTCAAGGCGATAGCCTAGACCCTAACTTTTATCTTATTTAAAGGCACATGCAAAGTGCTGTGTTCCAGATGTAATTCAATTGGTCACACTACTCAGTTTTAAGCAAAACACACTTTATTCTTATGCCGCCCACCCTCCCCTCACCACTGACACCAGTTATAATACAAACAAAAGAAAGAAGAATTTGAATAACTTTAACTCTTGGAAAACTTAACAGAATAATAGATTATTTAACGACTAAACAGCAACTGTTCCAATATAATGACATCCCATAAACCACACACTTGGCAAAGGCAAGTTCAATAAAACAGATTGTCTCGCATGTGATTCTGGCAGCAGAAAATGAACTCCAATGTTTTTCTGTAACAGAGAGAAGAATGTAGCAGTTTCTACCCCTAGAACTACTGAAAGTGAAACTATAACCCTGGTTCTGTGGGAGCCTGTCTCCACTCATTCATGCTACTTCTATTTTTCCAACTAAAAATAACCCAAGGCCTGATAAACTGTTTATTGGGTTGGAACAGACCGCTCGTTACCTCTGTCTCAACCTCTCTTTATTAATAAAAACCGGACAAAATACACACCTTGAAGCCATAGTGTCATCACGCTGCCCCTTCAGAAGAAGAACCATTAGCATACAAACTTTTAAAAGCCTTTAGTCTTATGCCACCATAACACTATATTATATTGACTCTACAAATGCAAACATTCAATACTACACACCATTTGGATCAATTTCTTCTGCTTCCAAACACCTTCACCTTCTTTCTTCAGTGTCATGACAATGTATTGACAATTACATTCTCTTATCCTGCCACAAGTATAATCTTCAAATAAAATGGCTGTAATAACAAATACCATTTAAATCGTCTGGTATTTTTACCTCCAATTTTTTCCAAAAAACTTTAAGGGGTTATGATCAGTATATACAATTGTCTCAGACGCATGACTGGCAACATAAACGTTGTGATGATGAAATGCCAACAGTAAACTCAAGGTCTCCTTCTCAATGGTGGAATATTTCTGTTAATGAATATTTGACTTTCTGGAAAAATATTCAATATGTCTTTCTATCTCCTCATCATCTTCTTGTTTGTGAGCAGCAGCTTGATGGTTTGTAAGTACGCAGAGACCACACGATTGAAACATTTGTGTCAAAATGCCCAAAGTTGCCAAGCAGTGGGTTTGTTTTGTTACCAAGACATGTTTTTGAATTTAGCTAATCAATTTGAACCAGGCCCTTAGATACCAAAAACCAATTAAATTTCATTCTGATGGTTTTGACAACATTGGACCAATCCTAGTGTATAAAACTGATAGGTCATCAAGGGTATAAAAGAAGAGGGCAGTTGGCCAAAGATAGGAAAGCTAACTGCCAGCTGCCAGACTTAACAGCTCTCAGCTCTCAGGAGAGAATCGTTGGCTCTCCCAGTCTCCTCTAAGCCTTCGAGAAAGCACCATCTCAAGAACAAAGGTACCAATGGTGCAACTAGTGAATATTCCTGACAGAATAATTGATGGAGGAGGCCTTCCTGAAAGAAGGGTTGACAGAGAAGACATAGGACATTCTAGAAGATACATAACATGGCTGTAATTTCAATTTCAAATTCTAATTTTTATTTTGTTTTATATAAATGGGACTTTTATTTATTGGAAAAGCTTACCATTAGAATTTTTTTTATTCAGGAATTAATTAGTAGTTGGAAGGGGGTTTGTTTGGTTTGTTATAGTTTAGTTAATTTGTTAACTGTTAGAGTTAGATAAATAAATTGTTACTTGTTGATTTTAAAGTGAGTGTCAGGGATTATTTCCGTTAACCACCAGAAGTTGCTGAAAGGCAGGTTACACCACTTTTCACACTCCTTTCACAGATTATAGCATGAGGTGCTCCTCTTTGAGCGTTTCGGTTTTAGATCCCTGGGGGTCAACCTTTGTTTTATAACACAATAAACAGGGAAATTGACACAACCAACTACACAGAGAATAGGAACACTATTAAATACACTATATTAGCTAGATTAAATGATATTAGAACCTAAAAACAACAGTTTCATTTAGAGACTCTTTAATCAAGCTTCCTACCCCCAGGATCCCAATGCAGTGTCACCACCCACCTTCCCCTCCCTTTGAGTTAGGTCAGAACTTTGGAGTCTTGGGAGTTTCAGCTCACCACCTGTTCCTGCTTGCTGTACCTGGAGCCTGGATGAAGGCTTCGGACGTGTAGATTTTTCAGTTTGGGTTGAGTCTGCTGATGTGGTAAGGTTCATATTGGATATATTGGGTAAGTACCTGGTTTTCTTTACTTTCTGCTGGTTCTACAGGCCTGGTTTTCACCTCAGGATGTGTTTGAGGCCTTGTGGTGTTGGTTGAGTTTATTGGTTTCCGGAGTTTGTTGTTTCTTGGGTCTGCTGGTTGTGGTCATTTGCCATTTGTTCTCCTGGTTTGGAGCAGGCCTGCGTCTGGTAGCTCTTGCTTGGAAGCTCTCAGAATGTACATGGATTGCTCTTGGATCATTTTTGGAATTGTTCTTAGAATTGCTCTCAGAAAATGGCTCTGTCAGGGGAGATTGCATCCCGCAATTATACTGATTGTGAACCCCTTATCTTTGTGCCAAATCTGTGCTTTCCATTGACTTTCTGTTTCTCTTTCCGAAGTCAATTGGTTTTCCAGTCGTTAAGAGTATGTGTGAGTGGATTTCAATTGAAGATGAATGCCTGGTATCTCTGTGAATGGATTTTGATTGAAGTTTAATGCCCGGTATCTCCATAGGTCCAATATTGTCTCTTCCGTGTAGCCAAAGGCATAAAATCTGTCTCAATTTAGAGTCTGTTAAGTTTGTTTGATTGTTCTTTTAGAGAGGAGGTATAACTTGGAATTATGGGCTGAACAATAGCCCCAGATAGAGTTCCCCATTCTGCTGGCTCTGTTGTGTGTTTGCTGCAGCCTCAGTCCATGTTTTTGCCCTATATTTTGGATATTGGAAATGTTCAAGCAATTGCTCAGTATTTCAGATGATGGGGATTTTTGCTCAATCCTACAGTACCTGCCAATATCCTTTGAGTAAGTCCAGTTACAAAATATAAGCTCCTTGTCCCACCTTCCCAACAGCCTTCCAGTCGTGAAATAGGATATGAATCAAATTTTGTAACACATCATCTTTGTGGTAATCAACACATAAATGCTGGGTACTATCTGGTTTTAGTATCATTACCATGGTGAGCCCCATTTGCTTCAATTCACTTTGACTATATTGTCTTTGAACATGCTTTCAACCCCTTTGTGCTAATATTAGAGGGTTATGTCTATAAGAGTGTTGCTTAATTGGAACAGCATTTTCTATATATACATCATGCATAATCAGAGTGGTACTCCCCAGCTTATTGCCACATAATTCTCCATGTGATTATAATAACTATTTCATGATATTCTGATTCTCCTCTGGAAGATAACTTTATAATTTATCCTAATTTTTGGGAACTTCTTCATTATCCAATTTCATTTGAGGAGATTCTAGATTTGGTTCCTCACTCTGAGTTGTAACAAACACCATATTCTCCTTTTGCTTTCCTTCCCTTACAAAATACCATTGAGCATATTCACATGATGCACTCTGTGAGTATTCCTTCTATCTGGCAATGTTATCAAATAATTCACCTCTCTCATTTCCCTTTCAATTTGATAAGGCCTACTAAACCTTGCCTTTAAAGGGTCAACTACTACTGGTAGTAAAAGTAACCCTTTTCTCCTCTAGTGAGGCTGTGAATTTTTGATTTCTTGTCTGCTTCCAGTTCATCACATGCTGTGCTACTTTCAAATGCTTTCTAGGTAACTTGCCCACTGTTTCCCTTTCTCTTAATCTTTCTCTAAAATTTGACACAATGTCTAAATGTGTTGTCTCTGAACTTTGACTTATCAATTTCTCCTTAACTAATTTCAGTGGTCCTCTCACCTTACGTCCAAAAACTAATTCAAACAGTCTTCATTGATTCATTAGGTGCATTCCTAATTATAACAATTACAAACGTAAATCATTTAGCCCCATCTCTGAATAGTCTTGACTATAAACCCTCAACATGGTCTTTAAAGTTTGATGCCACCGTTCTAATGTTCCTTGCGATTCTGGATAGTATGCAGTTGATTTAAAATATTTTATTCCTGAGCTATCCATAACTTTCTTGAATAATTTTGATGTAAAATATGACACTTGATCTGATTGTATCTCTGTGGGTTGTCCATATCTAGTAAAAATTTGGGTAACTCATCTACAATCCTTCGAGTGGTGATGTTGTGTAATGGAATTAGCATTTGGAAATCTAATAGACACATCCACATTAGTGAACAAATATTGATTCCCAATTTTTCTTTTAGGAAGAGGCCCTATGTTATCAATTATGTGAAAGGTTCCTCAAATACAGGAATAGGTATTAACAGTGCTGGTTTCATCACTGCCTGAATTTTCCTATTACCTGACATGTGTACAAGTCTGGCAAAATTCAACCATACCTCTATGCAGTCCAGGCCAATAAAAATGTTTTTGTATTCGGTTTGAGTTTTCAGTAATCACAAGTGGCCTCCTACTGGTACTTGTGACACCTCCTTTTTGAGAATCACTACACAACATGATGAACTTCTGCCCATTCTCCTTTGCCTGTATGTGTAATGGTCTCCATTTCCTCATCAAAACTTCATTTTTAAGATGATAACATTCTGGGATACACTCAGATTCTTCTGTGTATGTCTTTGTTGATGCAACTGCTTTATTTTTTCCATCTTTTTGTTGTAATTCATCTAACCTATCTGAAATGAAAATGTCCACTTTGCCCTTTACCTGTTCTTGTTTTTTTTTCAACCATTTGATCAAACATAGTTTTTGATAATTGAACTTCAAATTCCTTTACTTTCTTCTTTGATTTCTCCTCCTGTTACCACCTTTGGCTTTGTGACCTTGTTATCACATAGTTAGGAAAAGTCTGAGGAAGGGTCACTGGACCCGAAATGTTAACTCTGACTTTTGCTTCACAGATGCTGCCAGACCTGCTGGGCTTTTCCAGCAACTTCTGTTTTCGTTCCTGATTTACAGAATCCGCAGTTCTTTCAGTTTTTATTTAGGAGAAATCCCAGCACATACTTCCTGCAGCACCTTGGTTGCCTGATTTTCCACTGGCTTTTCAGCACACAGTAGACATCACTCCCACCTGTGATCCAGTTATATCACTGCCGAGGATAAACTGTATCTCTGGAACAGAGAATTTCTTGTTTACTCCTACCACCATTTCCCCACTTTTCACCAGACTCTCCGACATCACTTTATACAATGGAATGCTACTCTTCTCACCATGAATCCCACATATTACCACCTTTTCTAGCAGTACTCCTTCTGAATTAGATATCTCCTCATTTCTCACTGTCAATGATTGACTTGCTCCTGTATCTCTTAAATTTTAAATTCTTTACCTACACCTCCTGGTAAACATGAGACAGCCTTAACCACACAAGTAAATTCTTTAAAAAGATCTGGTATTTTCTTATTAATCAACCCATGACCAGGCTCTTCATTCTTTTGCAGCTCTTTAGCTTCCAGTGTGCTTTCCTTTACCATTTTAATAATCCCCACTGACTTATCCTGTTTTACCTCATCCGTCTTCCCACTGCTTTTAACAAACCACCAACACTGCGACATCATGTGTCCTACTTTATTACAGTGAAAATACCTCAGGGTTTTTACTTCTGTTCTCACCTCATGGTTTTTTTTAAAACCTGTGGTAAACTATCTTTACTACCTTCACTGAGATCTCCTTTTTGTTGACTACCTGAGGATGTTATTTTCCCCAATTTCGATCCTCACAGATTGAAATTGATTTCGGAAGCAAAATTTTGATTTATGGACCAACTCATAACTATATGCCATTTCCACAGCTAGTCTTGTAGACTCTACTCTTCCACATGAGTTCTCACTACTTCAGGAAGCGAAATTTTGAACTCCTTGAAAATAACTGTTTCTCTAAGACTGTCATATGTTTGATCTATTTTCAATGCCCCTATCCACTATCAAAATTACTTTGTTTGATCCTTCTAAACTATATGTACGTTTGACCAGGCTCCCTCCTTAAATTCCTAAAACTTTGCCTGTAGGCCTCTGGCATTAGTTCATACGCACTAAAGATGGCTTTTTTCACCTCTTCATACTCACCTGTTACCACCTCTGATAGTGATGCAAAATCTCACTCACTCTACCGACCAGAGATAACAAGGTGTGGAGCTGGATGAACACAGCAGGCCAAGCAGCATCATAGGAGCAGGAAAGCTTGACGTTTCGGGCCTAGACCCTTCATCAGAAATGGGGGAAGGGAAGAGGGTTCTGAAATAAATAGGGAGGGAGGGGGAGGCGGATAGAAGGTGGATAGAGGAGAGGATAGGTGGAGAGGAGGCAGACAAGTCAAAGAGGTGGGGATGGAGCCAGTAAAGGTGAGTGTGGGTTGAGGGGGGGGGTGGTAAGGAGGAGATAGGTCAGTCCAGGGAGGATGGACAAGTCAAGGGGGCGGGATGAGGTTAGTAGATAGGAGATGGGGGTGGGGCTTGAGGTGGGAGGAGCGGATAGGTGAGAGGAAGGACAGGTTAGGAAGGCGGGGACGAGCTGGGCTGGGTTTGGGATGCAGTTGTGGGAGGGGAGATTTTGAAGCTTGTGAAACTCTACCTACCAATTTTGTTTGAATCAACAACATCCACATGGTCACCGGCCATTTTATTTGTTTGGCTACTTTCTCAAATGAAATGAAAAAGGCTTCTATTTCCTTCTCATCAAACTTTGGCCAAGCTTGAAAGTATATAAACAGATTTCCATGAGGCTTTTTGCTATGATGGGTTTGCTCTTCATCGCTGTCCCCAGCACTACTCCTACTTTCTAACTTTGCCACTTAAGTCTACTTTCCTCTTTCATTTCCAACTTCCAAAGTTCAAGAACTCATTCTTTCTCCCTCTTCTACTTTTTAATTGTAACCTAATCTGTTTCATTTCCTTTTCATGTTTAAGTTGTTTTAATTCTTTTGCTCTTTGTAGTCATTTTCTTCTCTTGCTTGTGCCTCTCTTTCTTTTTCTTTTTCCCTTGCCATTTCTAATGATTGTGATTCCATTCCTGGCAATAGTAAATGCAGAGCCATTGCTGCTTTTATCTCTCTTTCCCTCATAGCCACAGGCAATTCTGACTTCAACTTGCTTGACTATTCCTAAAGTTTTGCCTTGCTCACTTTATGTAAACTACCCAAAGTGGCTTGTTCCACACCCAGAAAACACTTAGTGACTGAAAGAGCCATTACTACATAAGGCACATCCTATTTAAACCAACCAACCAAAAACAATACTCACCCCTCGCTGTCTTTGAGCCCAATAATCCTAAACTCAACCTGGAATTGGATCCGAACAAGAGCCCCCAATTTGTTATGGACCAGACAAAATCCCCTGCAAATATATCAAGGAGATGGCCTAGACCCTGACTTTTATCTTTTGTAAAGGCAAGTGTAAGGTGCTGTGTTCCAGATGTAATTCGATGGTCACAAAGCTCACTTTATTCTTATCCCCAGAAAAAATATAAATAAAAGAAAGAAGAAATGGTATAACATTAACACTGTTGGAGAATTTAATAGAACAATAGATTATTTGACTACTAAATAGGAACTGTTCCAAAATAGCGACATCCCTTAAACACACTGTTGGCGAAGGCAACTTCAGTAAAATAGATTGTGGGCAGCGGAAAGAGAACTCCAGCTTTTTGCTGTACCAGGGAGAAAGATGTAACAGCTTCCATCCCTCCACTACTGAAAGCTGAACTAAAAACCCTAGCTCTGTGGGAACCTGACTCCACCCATTAATATTGCTTCAGTAGTTCCAACTTTAAAAAAAGACAAGGATTCACAAGCTGTTTACATCATCGAGTTGGAACAGATAGCTCAACTCCTCTGTGTCACCGTCCCGTCTTAAAAAAAAGGACAAAATGGACCTCTTAAAGCTGTGGTATGTTCATACAGGTCTGTTAATAAAGAATGAGATTAGTACACTGCTAAGAAATGATCTTGATTCAGAAGATCAAGATGAAAAACCATTTTAGGTGGAGTTAAGAAATAACAAGAGAAAGGAATCACTGTTGGGAATACTTTATCAGCACCACAAAGTAGCGAAACCTTAGCACAGATTGTAAACACAAAAGTAACTTGCCAGTTAAGGGAGGCGATGTTGATCTTCACAGAGATTGGACATATTAAATTGGCAGAGGTAGCCTGAATGATGAGTTCATGGAGTGTATTTGGAATAGTTTCATAACAAAATACATTTCAGAACCAACTGGGGAGGAGGTTATTTCAGTTTTGGAAGTGTTTGACAGGATTCATAAATACACTCAATGACATTTAAGGCAAAATTGATCATAACATGATGGCATTTAATCATACTTTTTAGGGTGAAAAAAGATTTAAAACTAGAGCCCTAACTTAAGTAAATGCAGTCACAAAGGTATAAAGAGAGATTTGGCTAGAAGGTTTGTGTGTGCAGTCAAACTGAACCTTTGTCTTACCATCTGATAAATTTGCTGCCATCATCCTCTTTAAGTATAAGGATCTTAGGGCCTTCTTTGTTTTGTAAAGTAGAAGAGACCAACTTACTAACTAAAGGAGGCTCTTGTATTGAACAACAAGTCATTTATTCTGCGTTATCAACAAACTGCAGACTGGATTGATACGATTGATTATTGGTAGTGAGATTATGTGGAGGACCTGGATGTTTTGTCTTCCTCTTTTAAGATCCTAAGCGGTTCTGTCAACAAGTCCTATGGCATCATAGAATGTGTGTTTAAGGCTTTTCCCAGTTTTCACCCTTCCAGATGTTTACATCCTTGTACAACATCTCCCCAAATATTTTTATTCATTACTAATATTATATATTTAGTTTATTAATTACATTATCACTAACTTATTGTCCCTAGAGTCTCTTGACTTCATGAATTTAGGTGGTTTGAACCTGTCACTGTTTTCTCAGAATGCACTCTCTTTGGTCTTGGAATATTGGTGGATCTCTGGGTTGAAGAGTGTTGATTCTTTTTGATTCTTTTCCTCACAGTCTGAGGTGTGAAAGTCCCATTAAACTGGAGTACCTTTAATCTTTTGAATTTTCTTCACAAGAGGCCAGCTTCTCCGCTGAAACCAGCGATTGATCCTTCACACTATCTCAGACCTCTAGCCTCATAGATTTACTTCTGAGAGGATGGCTGCACTGTAGAAACAGATAACTTCTTCTCCGTTATATCATGGATCTGTGAATCAGGCAATATCTTCTTTACGATATTCTTTACAATATACAATATAAACCTTCTCAGCCATGACTTCCATTGAGTCACATGCACCACATCAACAAATGGTTAGTCTCAATCTGTCCATAAATCTGTGCTGAAGAATGTAAACATTTTAATGTAACTTGTTTGATTTGAATTTATAATAGAACAGAATAGTAATTTATTGTTACTTACATTTTGAGAAGAAATTCAGTGAAAAGTGTGTAAGTCGCCTTATCCAGGCACCTATGTTAAAAGCAGAAATCATACATAAAAAAAAGTCCATCTTTGTTCAGTTCACGGCTCATGGATTCCCAAGGTCTAGAAAAAGACAGGAACCACATTCTCCCCAGCTGCAGAAAGCTGACATCCAAGTCATCAAATTTCAGTCCGTTGGAATCCCAGGCCAGACCACAATGCCACCAAAGATGCCTCAAGGACCTACCTTGTCACTGAAGTCGCCACTGAAGCAAGCCACCATGCGGGGCCATTGGAATGTCAAGCTGCAAGACTCGGCAGAATCCGCCTCAAGGAATCCTGGGCTGTTGGAATCTTGGGCCGGACCCACCACATCGCCGAAGTTTATCTTTTGCTTATTTGTTTACTTGCTGTCAGTGATTGCATTATTTGTGAAAGCAACAGGTTCACTTCTGCAGTTCTGGTCTTTTAGGATTTTGCTTTTCTCGGCATGATTGCTATCATTGTTACTGCAGATTCTTCCCGAGAAGAAAGAAAAATGAAATTCTCTGTTTGAATTTTCTGTTCCGAGCCACCTCCGCATTTAACATCTATCAGTACAATTTTTTCATGAGCTGGTTGCTGTCTGAATTACAGTTATGGACATACTGCTCATTGTTATGGACCAGACCAAATCCCCTCAAAATATTTTAAGAAGCTTCCCTAGACCCTACCTTTTTCTTATTTTAAAGGTAGATGTGACGTGCATGTTCCAGATGCGATGCAACAGGGCAAACTTTTTGACGTTAAGCAAAACACAATTTATTTAAACACTATAGTTAAATCCAAACCAAGAAAAGAGTGATTTAGAATTATTCAATACTGGAAAACATAACTGAATAATGGATACAGTACTTATTACTAATTAACCGTTCCAATATAGTAACATCCTATAAACACACCCCTTGGCAAAAAGGTAAGTTCAGACACAGATTCTTGCACGCAGTTCTTTAATTCGGGAGGGCACAACATCAAGATAGGTTTCAGAGAAAGGAGCAGCTGGGAATCATTTACTGAAGCTTCTAAACCTTCTGGGACCCCAAACAGCTTCTGACTGCTACAGCTAAAAAAAAGTAGTAAGCCCAGTCTGTGAGAAGTGGCCACTCTCCTTCCATTGTTACACAGTTTTCAAAAAACATAAAGGCCTCATAAGTTATTTACTTAAGCCTTTTCCAGTAGCCACCTTGGAACTTCTCTTCAAAAAAAAACCCAGGACAAAATACCCCTTTTAAAGCGATCTGATTTGCTATCTGATTTCTCATGCTTGCTCACAAATCTTGCTGATGCTTGCAGTCTAAATGCTCTTCAATGTTGATGTCAATGGAAAATGTTTCTGTTGGTTCAGTATAGTTGCAGGTTTCCATGTTATGAAGCAAATTTCTTATGTCAACGCAACTAATTTCAATGAATTCTGATTGGGTTTCACTGAGTCCAGCAAGCCTGATGATATGCTTCACCAGTTTCCCTGGATCAATTGGACCATATGTTTTTTGCCTTTCATTTTTTGTTCCATGACTAGCTGCTCTTATGCCAATTGGTTCTTGCCCTTAACTAGATGAACCCCTTTTGTCCTTGAAGAGGCTTGAAGATGAAATATATATTCTTACTCATGAGTGAGAACTCCTGATTGTGAAGAAAGTATGCATTTCCTACAAATTGGTGTCCATTAAATTGGAGAGTTGCTTGCAGCATACTTTTATTCTTAAGTACAATGCCACTTAAAACACATAGTTGCATTAATTGCAGACTGTGTTTTCTCAGCCTTTACTCACCACCTCATTAGGTAGTGTTATGATTGCAGCTGATGGGGATTATGGGCAAGTTCGATTCCAGAATGAAGCCTGGCTTGATAGAGCATAATTTTCATTTTCCTCTACCCTTATAAAAAAGACAGATCTTTACAATTGAAAAACAAGAATCCAGTTTTCTTCCACTTTAAAGCCACATTCTTAAATAATAAGAATAACACTCACCCTGTTTTCTAACCTGAAATTCATGAGATGACTATTGATATAGACATTAGCTGATTAAAATGTATAGTCTGGATTACCTATTTCTCCTAGAAATACATTTCTTTTCTATCATCTAGCAACCTCTTTGGCTAGCTGTTTACTTCTTGCTTTTCTGTAACTGCATCTTACTTTGGTACACTTGCTGAAAGTAACCTTATTATAATACAGTAAAACATTCACTTTTAATACCTGGGTACTGTATGTGCTTGTGAGGCTTCTTTGCTTCACAACACTGACAAGGACTTTTAATTTCTGGTGTCTGTCCTGTGTCCTGTACTGGTTTATGACATTTGTCTTCTATGGATTTGTGCCTTAAGAACTAAATGGATTCTGCTGATCTCTTGTGTCAAGGTTGAATTTCCCCTCTTAAATTGATTTCTGTGGCTTTTGCTACACTGACCTACTGAATAAATTTATTTACAGTCAAATCTTTTCAATATAATAAGTCTGGCATAGACTCATCAGGCAACTACCTCTGTGCTTGGGCGACTGTGTGGAGTTTGCATGTTCTCCCTGTGTCTGCGTGGGTTTCTGCCAATGCTTCTGTTTCCTCCCACAGTTCAAATATATGCAGGTTCGGTGGATTAGCCATGCTAAATTACCTATTGGGTCAGGAATGTGTAGGTTATGCGCATTAGCCATGGGAAATGTAGGATTCTTAGGGGAGGGTAGGGAATGGGTCTGGGTGGGATGCTTTTTGGAGGATTGGTGTGGACTTGTTAGACTGAATGGTCTGTTTCCATACTGTAGGGATGCTAAGGTATCATTCTAAAATTTCTGAGAATAGTTCTGTGGCTTATGAATTCGAAGTTTAAATCACCATAATTGCTTTTTTTTCACTAATTTGTAGATTTCATTCATGAAATTATCAATGGATTTCCCTAGATGCTTATATTTAATCCTACTTTTTGAAAAAAACTGTTCTGAGATTAAAGTAATTGTTAAAGATTTTCAGTGCATCTACAAAAATATCTGACGCATCTTTTTACACCTTAGTGAGCTATAACATCATCAACTGTGATCACAATTATATATTTGAAGTGTGTTTACTTGTTCAACTTCTGATTTAGCATCAAAGCTGAAACCTATTTGTAGCTTAAGACATTTTTTAACATGTCTGATTTTGTGTTCTATTTATCTCATTTTTGAAACTAAACCTTTCTGGCAATGTTACTTGTGATGCCATGTCATGCTAATGTTAAGTACTTATTTTCCTGGCTGAAAAGGTTTTTATTTTGCAGTGATAGCAGTGCTGCTGCTATTGGAAGGTTTTCCTACATTTTACAGCCAAAGTGGAGGATTCCAACTTCTCGCGGCTAAAATGGGGGATTCCCATATTTTGCAGCTAAAATGGAAGATTCCTGCTTTTCTAACTTTACTGGATGAATGCTGCTGTTTGTGGCCTTAGTAAGTGATTCTATTTCTTTGACAGCTTTGATGATAAATCCCACTGTATTGAGCTTCCTGTCTTATGCTCGGTATCACTGAATGACTCCCGCTATTAATGCTTCAATAAATTAATTTCAATTCTTTCACAGTTTTTACTAGGCAATTCCCATTGCCTGCTGCTTTAATAATGACCCCCGTTTCTTTATAGCTTCTTTTCCAGTATGATTTCAGCTTCTAGCATTTTAAATAAATTCTTCGTGCTTTTAACCCAGTTTTAATGAGGGATCTCCCACCCTCACTGCTGGCTTATTTAAATCGACTGGGATGAAATTATCCTAGCCCATGAACAATGTGGCCAATGGCGAATTGGGAAAAATAGTTACAGATTCTCAGAATCTTTACAATGTAGAAGGAGACTAATCAGTCCCTTGTGTCTGCTCTCTGACTATTTTAACTTTGTATCAATTTAATGCCTTTTCTCTGTAACCAAGCACATTATTTCTGTTTCTATAATCATCCAGTACCCTTACGTAAGTCTCAACTGAATGTGCCTCCACAACACTTCCAGGCAGTGCATTCCAGACTGTCATAGCCCCTTTGAATTTCTACACAGTCCTCCCCACGGTTTACACATTTCCCAAGTTCTGCGTCATCTTCAAACTTTGAAATTATCCTCTGCACATAAAGATCTAGATCTATATTATGAAATGCCAGAGTCCCAATACTAACCCTTGGGAAACTACAGTATAAAACTCTTTCCAGCATGAAAAGTATCCATCGATAATTACTCTCTATTTCCTATTCCTCAGTCAATTTTGTATCCATGTTGCAACTGTCTCTTCTATACCATTATCTATAATTTCCCTCTTAAGTCAATGTGTGGCTCTGTGTCAAACACATTCTGGAAGCCTGTGGACAGCACATCAGCGGCTTTCTCCTCATCAACTCTCTCTGTTACCTCTTCAAAACCTTTAAGCTTGTTAGTTGCAACTGATTTTTTCTAAAAAATCAATGCTGACCCTTCTGCATACATCCACAATTTCCATAAGACTATCAATTTCATTCTGAATAACTGTTTCCATAGTTTGCACCCCAAGGCTAAAATAATATCATGAGTAACATCTTGCTTGTGAGTATGGAGAGACCTATTTGTATGCCTATTATTACCTGTTCTTGCCCAAGTTATACACAATTTGTTCTTCTGCAAGGTGGTAGAGAGAAATTAGAGAACAACAAT
The DNA here is from genome assembly GCA_024137785.1 of Ginglymostoma cirratum. Taxonomy (NCBI): domain Eukaryota; kingdom Metazoa; phylum Chordata; class Chondrichthyes; order Orectolobiformes; family Ginglymostomatidae; genus Ginglymostoma; species Ginglymostoma cirratum. Next base: position 7,973,839 of record JAHRHZ010000289.1, on the reverse strand, counting down.
CTTGACAAGAAAGTCTGAGTGGTTACCTGGCAGCTCCAGCTTGCTGCCTATTCCTCTAGATCACCATCTTAGAACATGAAGACATAAAAAGAGGCCATTCAGCCCCTCAGTCCTGCCACACTAATCTACAAGATTCATGGCTGATTGTTCCCAGGCCTCAATTCCTCTTTCGTACCAACTCCTCATAGCGCTGAGTAATCCTATATTTCAAAAATCTGTGTACCAATTCTGTAATTTGATTTTGTGATCTAGCCTACACACCTATCTGGGGTAGAGCAATTCAGACATTCATTCTCACCCTCTGAGAGATGAAATTGCCTTGCATCTCAGTTTTAAATGAGAGTCCCTTATTCTATAACAATGTCCCCTAGTTTGTGGTTCACCCACTAGTGGAAATATCTTCTCAACACTGACCCTGTCAAACCCCCTCAGAATTTCACGTGTTTCAAGATTACCAATAAATCTCCTAAACTCCAGTAAATAAAGGCCTAAGCTGTTTAACTGTTCTTGATAAGTCAATCCCTTCCATCCTAGCAATCAGCCCAGTCAATCTTTTTTGAACAGCCTCCAACGCTCTTGTACCCTTTTTAAAATACAGAGACCAAAACTGTGCATAATATTCACAATAAACTGACATGCCCTTTTCCCCAACATATGCATCTACAGGTTGTCTGGAGCTCACAGAGCACCAAAGGGAAAATGTTCTTACTTCCAAGTGGACTTTGATGTTTGCCAGGACGCTGGCTGCCACAACGTAGAATTCTCCAACAGTTTAACTCATGAGGGTGTGTGCCCACAGCATCAATGTGGGCAACCATCTGAACTCAAACCTATGCTTTCTCCAGTTAAGCTCAGCACTGTTAAAGGTAAGCTCTATTGCAAGCAGTCATAGGTTTTAATTATGTACTCATCTACATGCCTTTGAAACCATGTTACAGGACATTTAACCACTATCTGAGCTCTGATATCCCACAGTTGACTTTGTTGTGCTTGCAGCCATTAATAATTTCTCCCTCTTTTCTCCTCATGTAAAACTTGCTTGGGCTGTCACCTATAGTCCAAGGAGATAACTGAGTAAGGGATTTACAGGGAGCAAGCCCAGATCCACAGTCGTATTTCATACAAAAGAATTGTACCGGCACACAGAAGGCAAGCCAGTGAGCCATGTTTATTTGGCAGTGGGGTGTACCTTGAGTCTCATTGCTGATGGCAAATGGAAGTCAAGCATAGCCAGAAGAAGGAACACTTGGCATCTCGGGCATCACCCCAGCTGCACACCAACACCACCCAAAGCACTATTTGCCCAACCTGTGATAGAGACTGTAGGTCATGTAATGGACTCTTTAGATACCTGGGAGCTACTCCTAAGTGAAAGTAAGTTATAGGTAACCACAAAGGATTGCCTGAAAAGAAGAATGTTTAATGGGCACGATAACAATCAAAAGAAAGGAAAACTAATACATTAAAATATGAAAGGTTTAAATCAAAAAGTATATCTATCTTTATCTTTCAAAATCTGGCCGTCCAAAAGTACATTTCCAGAATTTCCATTTTTCAAGTCAGTTGCACACGTTTGTGAGGGTCATCTGGGTTATTTCAAATATTATTAGGTATTGAATGGACAATTGTCAAACTCACCCAAAATCATTAATTCGACTTTATAAATAAATATAAATAAATAAATAGTGCTTTGTGTGGTGTTGGTGTGCAGCTGGGGTGATGTCCGAGATGCCAAGTGTTCCTTTCTCTGGCTATGCTTGACTTCCATTCGTCATTAAAATAACTCTGGTTTCAAATTAATGATTTTGGGTGAGTTTGACAATTGTCCATTGAATACCTAACAATATTTGAAATAACCCAGATGACCCTAACAAACATGTGCAACTGACTTAAAAAATGGAAATTCTGGAAATGTACATTTGGACAGCCAGATTTTGAAAGATAAAGATAGATCTACTTTTTGATTTAAACCTTTCATCAAGGGCCATGTATTATTCCTTAAGATGGTACATGATTAACATTGAACTATAGAGTCATAGAATCATACCAGTGCGCAAACAGTCAATGCAAACTGTAATCCCAAACTGAACTAGTCTCACCTGTCTGCGCTTGGCCCATATCCTTCTAAACATTTCTTATTCATGTACTTATCCAAATGTCTTTTAAATGTTGTAACTGTACCAGCATTGACCACTTCCTCTGGAAGTTCATTCCACATACAAAAAACTCTCTCTGTGTAAAAAAATTGCCACTCATGTCTTCTTTAAATATTTCTCCTCTCACCTTAAAAATATGCCCGCATTGTCTTGAAATCCCCAATCCTTGGGAAAAGGCACTCACCTTATCAATGCCCCTCATGATTTTGTAAATCTCTGTAAGGTCACCTCTCAACCTCCCATGCTCCAGTGAAAGTCTCAGCCTATCCAGCCTCTCCTTATAACTCAAACATTCCATTCCCACCAACATCCTGGTAAACTTTTTCTGAACCCTCTCTAACTTAATAATATCCTTCATATAACAGGGCAACCAGAACTGGACATAGTATTCCAGAAGAGGCCTCATCAACGTCCTGTACAATGTCAACATGGCATCCCAACTCCTATATTCAAAGGTTTGAGCAATGAAGGCAGTCGTGCTAAATGCCTTCTTGACCACACTGTCAACATGCGACACAAGCTTCAAAGAATTATGTACATGAATCCTTAGATCTCTCTGTACTTCTGCTCTACCCAAGGCTTTACTTTTAATTGAATATGTCCTGTCCTTGTTTATTTTACCGAAATGCAATACCTCACATATATCCAAATTAAACTTCATCTGCCATTCCTCAGCCCACTGACATTATTAGTTAATATTGTCTGTATAAATAATTGTGCTCTTTTCTATTTGTAGTTACTATGGGAAGAATTGATGTAACGTTTCACTTGTTGAGTTGAGTTATACCATTATGGAAGCTTAGGTTACTTATTTGTAGAAAAATTAGAAAGTTCTTCATATATCAGAAAGTGTTTTATTCTTGAGCATTACAAATGCTTTATCTTTACATTATCATTAGCTACGAAAAAATTGTTCTCAATTTTTGATGAGTTTTACTGTTCCTTTGCATGTTATTCGTAAAGGAATGAATGAAATATTGTAAAGTCTATCAAGTATTCTGCTTGATTTAAATACAATTCCAATCTGTAAGGTTGATTTGAAGAAAGCTTTTGATAGGTTTTGACAGCTTATTAATACATTCGTGAAATGAAGCTGATGAAACTTGACAATATTGATGGAAAGCAAACTAGCCTTTAGACATCATTTGCACTTAACTCATAAAGCTAACCTTATAGTTACGCCAAGACTGCAGAGTGTGAAGGTTAATGATTAATTCCAGCAATCTCGGATCTAGAGTGCCAATAAAAGAATTTTTTTGTCAGTACTGATTAATAATAAATTACTTGTCTAAGCCTTTTCGCTTTGTATTACACAGAACTATTTGAAGAGTAAAAAGTTGCTTGTGCTTGATGGGTTTGCTCCTTTCTAATTGTGCTTATGACAGTTGACGGTGTCAAAATTTGTAGAAAAGGAGAATGGGAAGCCATATAGTTTTATTCTAATGGAACCAATTGTACTGCTTTGACAGACAGGCATATGGTGGTGCTGTAATTATACTGTCAATGGAAAACACACTTCCAGCAAAAAAAGGTCAGTATTAATGCCTCCTGTACATATTAACGTAGTCTGGTATGTAGGACGTTCTGTGTTATATTGAACATTTTGGCAAAGAGCAGGGTCTGGAGATTGTCACCATTACAAAGTGTCGATTGACGATAAGTGCTTGCAGAAATTGCCTTTCATTTTTAGACAATACAAAACATTGATTCAAGACAAGGGAAAAGACCAAAAATTATATGGAACAAAATGACATTTGCCTGCTGTCAAGTACCTGCCATACAAATTTCAAAAATTCAGGTTAGTGCCATTTCTATCACATTTCATTGCAATATTTAACATTGTTTGTAAATTAACATTCCCAGACAGGGCCATGAGAATACAAAAATGGAACGTACAAAATATTTGTGATTGTTCTAGCTTTTCTAGCAAGTAAGTAAAAGAAACACTTAAAAGGAGATTCTAATATTGTATATTGGTAGTGGGCTGACCATCAGTCTGCTTCTATATGAAAAATGAAATTATTTTTGCTTTATCAATATTGTAGCTACACTCAATTTGTAAACTACATACTTGAGCAGATTTGGCAGTGGAATACAAAATAAGTCTTCAAAGTTTGCCAGTGATAGCAACATTGAAGATGTGGCAAACTTTGGGAATGGTAGCAATTGATTGCAACAGGATTACACAGAATAGCAGAAAGTAAAGAACATGGAATTTAATGCAGTGAAGTGCAAGATCATGCATTTTAGCAGATGGGATTGGCTGAGGCAATATAGGCTTAATGGAGCATTTCTAAAGAATGTGCAAGAAAAACATCGGATGTTCATGTGCATTGATCTTTGAAGGTAGAAGGACATATAGTGAGAGTAATTAGCAAAGCACATAGGATATTGGGCTTCCGAAATAGAGGCATTGAGTATAAAAACAGAAAAGTTATACTGAACTTAAATAACTTGCTGTTCCTCAGCTGGAATACTTTATACAGGTCTGGGGATCATCACATTTTAGAAATGATATTAAAGGTCCATGGGAAGTTGAAGAGGTGATTTATTGGAATGGTTCTAAGCATGCAAGACTATAGATATGAGGAAAACTTTGTTCACCTTTGAACAAAGGAGACTGTGTTGTGATTTGGTAGTATTGTACATCTGGGTGTAGACAATGATAGATTCAGACAAGTTAAACAAAATGTTGCCATCAGCTGCATATGAGGACTAGAAGACACAGATTTAAGGTTTTTGGCAAGATGTGCAGGGAGATATGGGGGAGATTTTCTTTGCACTGTGAGTGGTCATGTACCTGTTGTCTCCTGTATCCCTGATTCTGGATCACCATTTTCCCTTATGCAAGAGGTTAGATCTAGGATACACAGTTTCAAAATAACAGGTCTGCCATTTGGTTGGAAACAAGGAGGAGCTTATTAAATCACTTTCTCACCAACATTGAATCTAAAAATTGCATTTCTGAAAAGAAACAGGTACATTTATTCTGCAAGGATTTGTCCTAGTCTTTCAAAAGGCAGCTTTGCTTTGTAGTTCTTTTAAGAAGACTTTGATGCATGTATATGAGAATCAGAGCTCACCTATTCCTTTTTATTATCCATGTTTCCTTCTCTACTCAGTTTACTGTGCCCTTTTCACTGACAGCTGCAGGCTTTCAAAGTCATGCCTGTGAATTATTTCTCCATTACCTCCAAGTGACAGCAAGCTTCTGCAGCTTGGTCAATTGGGAGTTTATCATTAGTATATGGTCAGACTGATTAGAACAGTTAATTGTCAACTTTTGCATTTGCCACTCAATATGTACAATATGTTTCATTTTGTTAATAAAAATGCTCAAATGATTAGGCATTTGCTTTCTGACAAGCATTCTTTACAAGCATTCTTGGAACTTGGGATATTATTACCCAATCTTAGTTATAAACTGTGGGCTATTGAGCACTCAAATTTCCTCAGAATTTCAAAACTTTCATTGAATAGTAAACAGCGTTAAAATAAATATGCAACAGGTTCTTGAAGAAAGATATTTATTTTGTTGGAATTGCCATGTTATTGTGCTTTAACTCCTGAATAATATGTGGCATAATAAGCTGAAATTTTATATATATATCTCCCTGTATATAGTCACCTTTTTGCTGGAATTTCACTTAAAAATACTGAAAATAATGTTAAAAAGGAAACATCCCTTCCTGTAAATATATCCTCCGCATATTCTATTTAAGGCTATTACTTTTCTTCTTTCTTAGGATGTAAAAGTAGTGGGATTCTTTTCTACTTCATTTTCTCCTGCAATCTGCAATCTTCAGATTCCCAAACATGACATTGATTAACCATTGCTTCCTGATGGATGCTTTATTTCTAACTCTTTTAAAACTTGGTCATGTCCATAAAATAGACCCATGTGCATCACTTATGTTATGGTTTATATGTAAGTAAAAAGAAGACTGCTGGTTTTCTCATTACTTTATTATCAACAGTTTTAAAACTAATTGCTGCAACCCTGAAGCTAGTTGTAATTGCAGTTTGTGAACTCATTGTCAATACACAATTAAAAATATGCTTCCTTTAATTTATTGCGGTAATTGTCATTATTTATAATAACAATTAAATTAATGTAAGAACCTGAATGTGAGTATTATGCAACAGAGCCATGGAGATGTACAGCACAGAAACAGACCCTTCGGTCCAATTTGTCCATGCTGATCAGATATCCTCAATAAATCTAGTCCCATTTGCCAGCATTTCGCCCATATCCCACTAAACCCTTCCCATTCATGTACCCATCCAGAAGCCTTTTAAATGTTGTAATTGTACCAGCCTCACCACTTTGTCTAGCAGCTCATTCTATTCACACACCACTCTGTGTGCAAAGTTACCCCTGAGTTCCCTTTTAAATCTTTCCCCTTTCGCCTTAAACCTATGCCCTCTAGTTTTGGACTCCCCCACCCCAGGGAATAAAAAACCTTGTCTATTTGCCCTATCCATTACCCTTATGATTTTATAAACCACTATAAGGTCACCCCTCAGCCTCCAATGTTCCAGAAAAATAGACCCAGCCTATTCAGCCTCTCCCTATAACTCAAACCCTTCAACAGTGGCAACATCCTCGTAAATCTTGTCTGAACCCTTTCAAGTTCCACAACATCCTTCCTATAGCAGGGAGACCAAAATTGAATGCAGTACTCCAGTAGTGGTCTAACCAATGCCCTGTAGAACCGCAACATGACCCCCAACTCCTATGCTCAATGCACTGACCAATAAAGGCAAACACATCAAGTGCCTTCTTCACTATCCTGCCTACCTGCGATTCCACTTTCAAGGATCTATGGAACCCCATGACCTCACTTTCAAGTGTATAAGTCCTGCCCTGATTTTCCTTCCCAAAATGCAGCACCTCACACTTATCTAAATTAAACTCCATCTGCCACTCCTCAGCCCATTGGCCCATCTGATCAAGATCCCATTGTACTCTGAGGTAACCTTCTTAGCCATCTGCTAGACTTTCAATTTTGGTGTCATCTGCAAAAGTACTAACCAAACCTCCTATGTTCACATCCAAATCATTTGTAAAAATGATGAAAAGCAGTGGACCCAGCACCGATCCTTGTGGCACACCACTGGTAATTAGATTGGACACTAATTTAATTTCAAAGTGTATCAATTATACAAATAAAAAACATCTAACATGGATTCTTGGTGTATTTGGTATTTTAGCAATTAAAATGTTATACTGTTATTTTGATTCTGTGGTAAAAAATTCAATCAAATCATGGCTAATTATGTCTGACACTTTCATTAATATGAATTTTTCAAAGGTATTATTGATAAAGTATTAAGATAGTGCCACTTCTTCTGCAATTGATAGTATGCCTGTGGGAGATGGGCAAAGTCTGACGTTCATCTTGTTTAGTTCAATATAGAACTATGTCAAGGTCAGACAGGCAGCAGATTGCATAATGATGATGGAACAGTATTCTAATGTCACAGCGTCTGGTTTCCACTTGATTTCTTGACATTTGTCAGCTGAAATGGTGCTGCAGGAGGAAGGAAAAATGGAACAGAAGTCATTGTATTTGAAGATGCCGATACAATTAATTATTAGTTGTTAAAAGGGTATTGTAGATATGAACATAGAATCATTAGATGGTCATATCATAGAAAGAGCCCATTCAGCCCATTCTGTCTGTCTGCTGCTTTCAAGAGCAAATCAAAGAATGTCACTCTGTAGCTCTCTCCATAGCTGTACCCCTGCAAAAAAGAAATCCGTCCAGATGCATTTCCAATTCCCTTTGGAAAGTGGATATATCTTAACAATACATAAGATAATAGGAATATTCTGAAAATGCAGCATGATTCAGAAATAGCCTTGGAATAATGTAGTCAGAGCTGGAATCCTTTTTAAACCACCTTACCCAATTTAGCCAATGATAGAAATGTATTTATGCTTTTTACAATTGACTTAAAGCACACCCTAGATCTTGCAGCATTATGTAATTCCTGAGGCTCATCAAAGTATTGCCCATCTTCTGATAAAGGTAAATGACCAAGATTACACAATTGTCTTGATTCTAGCAGTGTGGTCTCTTTCAGTGCAGGTTTTTCAGATTGCAATGTCTCTTTTAAGCAAGCTAGGTAACCAGCTACGTTCCACTGAAATTTCTGGAATATGGATTGAGGCATGCTCCTTTGATGTGCCTTCAAAGTACCATGCACCATAAGCAGGTTAATGATCGCACCCCCATAATTTTGGATGGGGTCCTCCCATTTGGTTTTCAATCTATATATGGGTTTTCCTCCACCTCACCTGAACCAGCAGAACAAACCCATCACAATTTAAGCTCCATTACTTTTAAAAGATGATCCAATGGCTGAATCATTGCTTCACTCGAGACAAAAATAGCAATTGCATCTTATTAGAGAAATGCCCTCATTCAATAGAATGTGCAACAAAAAACAGAAATTGCTGGAGAAACTCAGCAGATCTGTGGGAAGAAAACAGAGTTAATATTTTGAAGCCAGTGATCCTTCTTCAGAACAAAATACATACTTTAATTTTACTGTTCATTTTGGAATTTTGACTAATTTCAATTTGATATTGTGCGCAAAAAGTGTATGTGAATCTAACATTTTGGGAAATCTAAATTACCAAACATAATTAATGCAAGTCATCCTTAAGTGTGCGATAAGGAAATTAATAATTTATTCCTCTTGTAATCAAGTTCCCAGGGATATCATCAGGCGCTAGCTTTTTCAATGTGATTTTAAAAAGTCACAGCTGGGTGAAATAGAGACTTTGGATGCTGACTTTACTCATAAGAGTAGATTTTGAAATTATCTGAAGGCATATTATTTGCACGTTTAATTGGAAAGTGTGGAGGTCAGGAAATAGCACAAATTTCAATGATGTGAACTCTCACATTTTCGAGTTGACTTTTTAGTTCAGTGTAAAGCATTCTTACACAGATTGTGATAGAGCCAATATTAACACATTCAATTCCATTTACATTACATTTAAAATACTCCGTGTCAATTTCCCACCCTTACGGAAGGAATTGCACTGCGTGCTCAGCTATTATGAAGTCTGGGTAATGGAAATTGCATGCACATTGGAGCTCATATGCAGGTTGAGTTTTTTCTGAAGGATTGAGTTTTTTCTCCTGGTTTTTGGCTGTTCTTTTGAAGCTGAGAACATGTTAGAACATAGAACAACACAGTGGTGAAACAAGCCTTTCAGCCCACCATGTGTGGTTACCTGATAAAAACTTTTGAAGGTCACTGGAAATAACTGACTGAAAATATTCTATGTGATCAGCTGAACATGAAGACTAATAAAGAAGAGGGGATCTGAAGAGGAGGCTCTCCAGCATAAGCATATGGAGTTTCATCAGAAAGCAAGGAGCAGCATGACAGCGCAGTGGGTAGCATTGCTGCCTCATAGGGCCAGGGACCTTGGTTCACTGTCTGTGTGGAATTTGCACATTCTTCCTGTGTCTGCGTGGGTTTCCTCTGGGATGGTCTGGTTTCCTCCCACAGTTCAACGATGTGCAGTTTAGGTGGATTGGCCATGCTAAAGTGCATGTGCAGACTAGGTGGATTAGTTATGGGGAATGCAGGGATAATGTGGGATTTGGAGGATTGGTGCAGACTCAATGGGCCAAATGACCTGCTTCCACACTGTAGGGAGTCTATGATCAAATTCATATTGTGATGTGGTCACTGTTTCCAATGTTCCCTTGATACAATATTTAACGATTAATGTGACATTCAATAGAAAAGAAATCAGCAGATACCAGACCAGACTCATTACGGTGCCACCTAATTTGTCTATGGGCCTAGGAAGATCCAGCAAGATCAGCCATAATCTTATATATATTTGAAAAGCCCTTTTCTTATAATGTGGCAACATTGCTTTATTTTCATCATAAAATGTCCGGCATGTTATCATGCAGGACATAATTGTAGGACGACCATTAAAAAGCATTGATAAAACATAATAATTTATTGATACTGAATGCCAGGAGCAACAATGCACATGAAAAGATTTAAAATTTTATTTAAGACAATAATCAAATTGTTATCCTGGGGCATCAAGATTTCTGTGATAAATAATCCCATTTTTATGATTACAAAAACCTGGAATGACACGCCATGAATGTGCCTTTCCAATATAATAGAAGTGTCATAGTTGATTCACCAACCATATTATTAATCATTGGAAAGAAACAGTAAAAATGAAATGACTGGTTTTTGGAACAAAGAATGGTTAAATGTGCTTCATATTTGAGTTGTGTGAAAACTGTGGCTCCGAGTCATTCTCCTGGGTCAGCCAGTCCATGGTTCATTAACACGACATGGGGTGGACATTTATTGGTCAATGATGTCATATAGGTGCAGAGTTGATTGAGCTTTCAGATGACCACTGCTGACTTCAAGTGAAATGAGAATGCGTTGCCAACCATTGTAAACATGTGATGAGGTAGATCGCTGCTACCATCCCAATTCTGACTAGATCTACAGGACCTTTCGGCTGAGGCATGCTTGAGTTCCCAGCAGCGTCTGCATCCAGTAGAGATTTACGGAGGCAGCAACACATGTGAGCCTAGGCCCGGTACAAGACCCTGCAGCATCAGCAGCAGCTGCATCGGCGGGGGGGGGGCCCAAAGTGAACTCTTGGTGACGGCGAAGTTGAGTTTGGGTTGGCATCACACCTGGTGGCATCTGCACTGGTGAGGACTCATAGTGGTGAGGGCATGGATGGAGGTGAGATGGCACCAAAAAGTGGTGACTTTCGTTCCTGTGGCAGCACTGCAGCAAAGGGGCCATATGACTGGCCACCAGGTCCATGGCCCATGGTGGTGCACTTAACAAGAAGGACTATGAAGTTGAACCTTTTTTCTTTATTCTTGCACCTTTATATTTTATGGTTTGGTTGATTTTTCTGTGTTTTAAGATGGCACCGAGAGTGGATACACTATACAACACTTTTCACTGTATTTTGTTACAAAATACATATAACAATAAATAAATAAATCAGATAACGTGGTCAGGGAGAATCTCGAAGTAATCTAACCAGAAGACGGTCTTATTCATAAACAAGATGGAATTTATTGCACGAGAGTAATCAGAGAAGTTGTATTGGTAAGTAGACATTGGGCTGAATTTTACAAAAATGTGGCACATCATTTGTGGGAATTTCATAGAGTCTTTTTCTCTGTGAGATCCAGTGAGTTTACTTGTGTGGCTTTATGCAGTTCACCTCATTATCTATGCACCATGTTTCCATAGAACCGTGCTCACACTGTCTTGTTCTCACCTGTGGCAGAAGTGCTCGCTGCCTGCTGGACCTTTCAGCTTACCTGCCACTGGTGCCATATTTAAATGCCATCTGTGCAGCAGTTCAAACATGACCAGCTGGGAACAGTCAATCACAGCTGCAGTGTGGGAAGAATTAAGGCCAATAAAGGCCATTTCGCACCCTGATGAGTGACAGGGACCTGGATATCCTGGATGAATGGGGTGGTGGACCGAAGAGGGGACATTCTTCCTCAGAACTGCCAGAAGAGCCCATAGGAACAGTGGTTGGCCGCCTGGTCTGACGATGCCACCTGATAAACTGGCAGGCTGCTCATGTGTATATTAGGGTGTAGCTGTGACAACCATCGAGAAGGATGCAACAGGGACACTTTGTGTACACAAAAAGGGACACAGCACAACGAAAGCACAAGGCTGCATCTCAGGGCTGCTTCTTTTCTTTCTTAAAGCTCAATCATTTTGTGCCTACATGTCTTGTCATGCCATGCCATGCCTTGCTATTTAGCACATTGGCACTTCAGCCAGAGCCAAAAGCTGTCATTACTGTTATTCTCAAGGGCTTTTTAATGTAGAGACACAGACAATTGCTTATCTGTGTTGGAATGGTGTTGGGCTAACATCATGCTGCACACGCACTGAGATGGCAATGTCATTCCTGGACTACTGCGCCAGTTGCCTTACGTGACACATTCATTCAACCAAATGGATATGTAGAAATTGCCAGCAGCTAATTGTCAGTCAAGTCAAGGGAGATTTTGCTGTCTATCAGTGGTTGATGGTACTGACAGTCTTGATACAGTTCTTTGGCTGTGCCACGGTCATCTGTTAGAGATGCTCAAGGTCCAGGGATTTGTTCCATCATAGTTAGGTGGCTGTTCAGTGGCCAGCATGAGCAGTCCAGAGAATCCGGCATCGTTCGTCTGGGATTTATAAACACAGCAGTCAGTGGTCTGGCCATTCGTATCCCAGGGCTGATCTTCACAGTCAGTAACAGATCAGCAGTAAGTACCATCCTGGGTGTCTGTCCATTGATATGTTTAAAGTGTTTAAGGGGATTGGATGGGGGAAGGTTGGGACTGTGGGGATTCAACAATAGAAATGATCCATGGATCAATGCTGGGGTGAGGAAGTAGAACCATTTATCGTTGTGAGGATAAGAAAGATGACTAGGGGGTAGCTCAGTTTGAAGGAGGAGGAAATCAGATGGACGATTGTGATTTTCTAGAAGTCATTGCTTAAAATTGTGGTAGGTGGTAGTTATAGGGGTACAGGATGACTACTATTAGCTTTAATCATCTCTGTATCTTCCACAAGGGGAATGTAAGGTCCCTTGACATAGTTGGGTCTCAGCACATTGTGATAGAGTGGGACTCAGAGGACAGTTGTTTGTGAGGTTCATTGTGGTAAGTCTCCTTATTGGAAAGATGGATCAAAATGAGTTGTTGAAACCCTGATGTTGAAAAGAGTTCAAGTAGCAGACAGAGCATCTCCAAACCCCTGGACTGAGACCAGACTCTGCTTTTTACTGACTCAGATGGGACCCCTGACTATTGACAGTCCTCTTTGGCTTGCTGAACACTACTCCTCTTAGACATTTTGACATGGCCATTTGATTGAAGGACAAACAACACTGGCTAGGATGAATGCCCAGAGGAGCCGCTGGTGAATCGCAGCTTCCAGGTTGCCACACTGCCTTTCATATCAGGAATTGCCACTATTGAGTTTTTCCCCTGTTGTCTGTGAGAGTAGCAACCTGCATATAAATAGGTGAGATTAGGCATTAGTGAGATGTTACTCATGTCTACAGGCCTCTCATTGCTCAGTTGCGAGATTCTTACAAGATTGAAATCTTATGGGCAAATTTGGACATTTTTTCTCAATACCAAGATTCTGAATTTTTATTTTTGTCATACTTTCTCAACTGTTTCAACATTACTGACATTGTTCAAGTTCTGAGAAAATTTTGCACGCGGTTACAAAGGTTATAAGGAGATCTAGATTAGCTGGTCTATCCTCTTCAAGATCCAAAGATGTTCTGCCTTTCAGCATCCAAGCCCTTTTCATCAAATTGGCTGGTACTTAATGCAGTCTTCAGCATTCACCCTTCTACATTACCTTATATGATAAACACACTTTTTTTCTCTTGCTTTACAGATGATCTAGTTAAGTGCTAGCGAATGTAATTCTAAGTGCAATTGGTGATTGAAAGCAGTACCTGAACTTTGGAATGTGTAGAATGATCCCACTGGGGACTGATTGATTTTCAAACATTTTTAACACCACTATAAAATCATGTTTAAAATCACCAGGTAAATGCACTTCATTTTTCTTTGTTGTATTCTCTACAAATTATGTTTTTACCATACAATGTCCTCCATTTTCATCTATAAGTGCAACCATTTCTAACAAATAAAGTAGAATTTGGTTGGTTATTCTTTACTCTTCATGTTTTAAACAATGCAACATTGTATTAAAAAAAAGAGTTTATCAGGCCATGATACATGCAGAATAACAAGACTATATGCTCCATTACAGGTGAAACAAACATGCAGTTCCATATATTAAGATCATTTAAAAAAGTTACACAGTTTTCATTTCTTGAAGGCTTTTTGACAGTTCTAAGGCTATTTCTTGCTAAGTGGCTCAAATTACACTGAGTGGGGGAAATAGAGAAAGGAAAGTAGCATACTGTTTGGTACTTGGCTGTGACAGTTTAGCTATCCATAGAAGGTCAAGGATGGTTAGAGAGGGAGTTTAATTTCATCTGAAGATGTACGTATTTACTTATTGTTCATTTTAACACAGCCTTAATTTTGCATCTTCAATTTAATTCTAGTCATGATGATTTAATGTATAAAGTCAGTTCTTAAACAGCTTATTTATTTGATTTTGTAATATAAGTCAATTAGTATAACATACAAATGACATAACATGAACTATGAGAGCAATGGGGTCCACTTAATTTCAGTTAAATTAATCTATCAATCCCTAAGAAGTGGGCTTTGTAATAATGCATTTCAACAACAAATGTAGTGTCAGTGTGGAACGTAGCACTTTGCAGCAATACAAGGCTATATTTGTCCTGGTGTTCTGATTGCCAGCAGAGCCAATTTTAATCAATGGTAATGCTCTTTAAAATTGCCCACTTACCTGTTGGTGATCTTTCCAGCCAAGATTTCGTGTTTGGCCTGGCCCAAACGCATCCATTGAAGGAAAACAGAGAAAAATCCATTGAGTGCAGGAATAGCTTTGCCGGTAAAGACATGCCCCATTTTCACAACACTTGCTGCTATCCCAGGAGTTAAAGGTCACAAAGGCACTTTGTGACTGAGAAAGGATAGATGCATAAGGTAGGTGACAGGGTAGAGTGCCAGACAGGTGAGGCCATGTTATTGGGGAAGGGGCTAGACCTAGCAGGGCCAGGCCAATTTGTTAGTGAGACGGTGTGGGTGGGAGGAGGAAGGTGAGTGGTGGTGAAGGGGAGGGGAGCAGTGTGGTCCCAGAAGGGTCAGGTGGGGGTTCATTTCCAGCAGGGTTGGGTCATGCTGGGGCTGGGAATGGGAATGGGGTTGGGGGTTGTGGGCCCAGTCCCAGCAGGTCCAGGTTTGTTGGTTCTGGAAGGGCTTGGGCTGCACTGGACTGAGCCAGGGCATTAAGTGGACAGTGGGTCTGGAAGTTGGCAGTTGCCCCTTTAGCACATGTCAAGGTTTGGAAAGTATAATTGGAAGTTGAACTTTGGTGAATTGGGCATTCGGCTTAATACTATCCAGGAGTTAGAGCAGGTTTGTAATCCTCTAACTTTTCCTGGGTAATCATTATATTTAAATAAATTGGAGAGTTCTGAGGCTTTTAGCTTTAATGGAGTTGGTCTGAGGGTCACAGAGGCAGCTGAATTGCCCATCAAAAAATATAATTCCCTAGGCAATATCCACAGAGTCAGCTGTATCAGGGATTTCACATGATCTCATCTCAAGGGAAAGAAGTGAAATGTGACTCCATGGAGCAAAACTATTCCCCGTGCTTTAATGTAACAGAGTGCAGGAACATTGAGGTTATATCACTGCTTGAATTTCCAGTAATCCAGAAGCCTGCACTCATGTTATTCCTGAAATGTGGGCTCAAATTCCTTCAGTGCCATTGGAGAATTTCAATTCAGATAATTAAATGTGTGAAACAAAAAGGAAGTGCCAACAATGAGGACAATGAAGTTACTGGATTTTCATAAAAGTCCATCTCAAAATCTGTGACTTTAGTTCCAAACCAGTTCAAAAATAATAACAAACCAAATCGACCATTCGGCATCAACCCAGACAGAACAAAGGCACTTACTGCCTAGAAGTCCTTACAAAGTTATACCAACAAGGACAAGGCAATTCAGCCCTTGAGCCTGCTTTGCCATTTAACACGACTGTGACTGACCTCATCTCAACTTCAACTCCACTTTCCTGCCCACACTCCATAAACCATCATCACATTACTAATTAAAAATCTGTCTATCTCCTCTATCTCCTTTGTTCAATGACCCTGGGGTTAAGTGAATTCCGCATCTGACTTGTGCCAAAATTAAAATAACCACAAGACCATAACGTATAGGAGCCGACCTAGGCTATTCAGCTCATTGATTCTGCTCTGCCATTCGATTGTGGCTGATATGCTTCTCAATCAAATTCTTCTGCCTTCAACCCTTGATCCCCTCGCTAATCAAGAACCTATTCATCTCTCTCGTAGGCACACTCAATGACATAGCTTCCACAGCCTCCTGAGGCAACGGGGTCCATATATTCGCCATCCTCTGGCTGAAGGAATTCCTCCTTATTTCAGTTGTAAAGAATTGTCCCTTCACTCTGACGATGTGCTTTCACATTCTAATCTCTTTGACTAGTGGAACATCGTGTCTAAGTCCACTCTATCCAGGTCTGTCAGTATTCTGTAAGTTTCAATGGAATCCCCCCTCATCCTTCTTATCTCCATTGAGTGAAGACCCAGAGTCCTTAACTGCTCCTCATATACCTTTATTACAAATTGGTTAAGTGATAGTCTGACTTAGTCATACTCATAGAATCACACCTTTTAGCCAATATCCCAGACTCTTTCATCACCACCTACAGGCATTTGCTGACCCACTCATAGAACAGGCCTAGAAATAATGACACTGCGATATACAGTCAGAAGGAAGTGGCTGCGGAGTCCTCAAATTGATTCCATGGATTATGAGGTCTCATGGCATCAGCCATCAGGCTTAACATGGGGCAAACAAACCTCCTTCTGATTACTACCTACTCCCTCACTCAACACTCCTCCACAATCAGTTTGGGGTTTAATATCTATCTCCAAGGTTTCCTTGGAGGCATCACTATTGACTGGATTGGCTGAGACCCAAAGGACACAGTCTACCAGTCACAGATGCACCTGTCCATGACGATATTGGAGTGACCATTGTACAGTTTTTTTGCAGAGGCAAAATCTTGCTTCCACATGAGGATACCCTCTGCCATGCTCTTTGGCACCACCACCACCATGCTTAAATGGGATAGGTTCAGAATGGATCTAGCTGAGTAAAAATGGATATCCATGAGATACCATGGACCATCATCAGCAGTAAAATTAAATCCCAACACAATGGCTTGGAGGAGCAAGCAGAGAGCTGGAGATATCAGGTACTGCTCTGACTTTCATGTTACGATTTGCTGCTGCTTAGTTTCTTCTGCTGGATGAAAGAAGAACAAACTGCATATAAATTAAGCAAGAATAGACAATGATGAATAATAATGCATGTAAATGGGTCATTTGATGCTCACCAGCAAAATTCTTATCTAGCCATTTAAACCTTGGGTGGAAAAATGGACTTCTTTTTCTCAATATTGAGAATCTCATTTTTCCATTCTCACAATGTTTTCCCAATTATCTCGCTATTGCCTACATCATTCTGGGACTGGGACAATTCAGCTCAATGTACGTATCATGAAATTAAACAATTCCACATCATGAACTTTACAAAAATATTAGCATTTTTCTAAACGTTGTGCTTCATACAGTTGTAGGAGATAATAATTCCTATACATTTCTATTAAAGTATGTCAACAAAATAGAATCAAGAAGTACAAACATGGAAGCAAAATCTTTAAATTTGTAATAAACCAAAATTTATTAAACGTTTACTTTGGTGAGCAAGTTTGGTTGTGACCCTCAAAGGTTTATAACAGAGCTTAAAATCACAATGCAGGTAGGCAAACAGGAAAAATAAAGATCAGTTTTAATCAAAACATAACAGTAAAGCTGATGATCATATTTTGTGTATGTAACATGCAGGGTGATGCAATCATCTGTCATCTGTAAATCCAATGCCCAAAAGAAAGTTTTCCTTTCCAAATAAAGTATGAAGACAACACAAATAAAGGCTGTTAGATCAAAGCAAAGTAATTTTCGATAACACTTTCGGAAAAAAAATGGCCTCGTAGGAGTTAAAGAATTGACATGTAAGAATCATCAGTCTTGTGAAAGAATAAACAACTGTCTTGAAACATCTGCACCAGTACTACTCTGCTAATTGTATGTTGTCAATTTAAAAGTAAAAGTTAAAAGTTAAAAATTTAAAAGTTAATGGTAAAAGTCAGATGAAGTCTGATCCATCTCTGATAATTAATGTCAGCACTGTTCATTCTACAGTCTTTCTATAGTCTTTAGGTTTCATAAATGCTGAAGACACCCTTTTCACTTTGCTATCCTAATACAGCAGGGAAATGTTAATGAACTGAAGTCAACTTCTTGGACTTTGAATGAAGCACTTGATTATAAACATTATGGGATTCTTTTGTCTTACAGATTAAGGAATATATCATATATAAAAATGTTTGAACGCACAATGTGTGCTAAATATTGATCATATAAATTTTGACCCACTCACATTAAAACAACTATGTAAATGGCAAATCATGTTTATTTTACAAAACACATAATAAAAGATCTTTTCCAGCCAGAGGATTTTAATTAAATATTTATAGATATTGTACCTTATTATCACATTATTTCCAATTTCTAATTTATAATTACATGCAGCACATGTATTTTCTCCTTTGTATTTTCTTGATGTTTCTCCTACCTTCTTTCCTTCACATCAAGGTGAAGCAGACCGAGAATGTTTTCTTAAATGTAATAAATAATGAAGAATAATTCTATCTGAAATTTCCTTACCTCTATTTCCTTTTGTATTTATGTCCCTGCTCTTTTATTTTTCAGCTAGTATTAATAATGGCATTCAGTCAAACACAATATGCTAGTCACCTTGATGGTCCACCTATCCATGGACTCTGCTACAAATCACTGCATTATATGGAAACAGGAAATGTATTTCTCTCAAAATTCATCCGTCATACTTAGCTCAGGTTGGGCATTAGGGGGTTTGGGGTTTAAAGGAAAACATAGGCCTTTCTATTGGGATTATCATTTTACACCCTTCAATTTCCAGAAAGGCAAATTAAGAATGGATCCTCTGCCCATGGCCTTTTTATTATGAAGGTGTGTCAGGACAGTGCCTCCACTTCCCAGGGATGATCTTCTTCACTGGCAATCGAAGAATTAAAAAGAAGCTTTTGATTTGTTTGAGCCTTTTAAGGATATCAATTTGTTCTGGCAAGGTACACCAGGCTTGGTTAAGGCAATGATTGTTGATACATCTTAGCAATTACCAGCTGTTTGCTCTATATGTCCAAATTACTCCATTCCTGAAATTTGGAATTGATTTTTTGGAACATTGAGTGGGATAGGGTGGGCAGGGAGTTCTACTCTGCAATTAGGCAAGGAGAATAGGGCCCAGGAAATTCCAGGCAATTCTGATCAAAGTTGACATGGAAAGGGGTTTCCTCACGTGAGTAAGTCCAGAGTTACGGGATATTTTTCCAAATTTGAAGTCATCCTTTTGAAGCCTAGGCAAGGGGATTTTATTTTCTCTCAGCAGGTTGTGTGACATTGGAACGCTGTCACAGAAAAGAATGGAGATGGGTCATTGAATATTTTTTGGGTGAAGGTAGACAGGTTTGTATTAGACGAGAGAATTGATGGCTATTGGTGATTGGCAGGAACATGGAATTTAAATCACAAGTAGATCAGCTGTGATCTTATTGAATAGCAGAGCAAATGTCAAATACCAAATGGATTACTTCTGCTCTTTGTTTTAATCATTTTTGGGATACGGGCTTCATTGACTAGGTCAGCATTTATTTCCCACTCCATGTTGCCCTTGATAAAGCATTCTTAAAATGCTACAGTCCACTTGTTGTAGGTGCATCCACAGTACTGTTTGGGAGAGAGTACCAGAATTTCAACAGAGTGACACTTCAGGAATGGTTATATATTTCCATGAACAAAAACAGAAGCTGCTGGAAAAGCTCAGCAGGTCTGGCAGCATCTGTGAAGAAAAAAATGAGAGTTCATGTTTCAGGTCCGGTGACCCTTTGACAGTTCTGTTTTTGTTCCTGATTTACTGCATCTGCAGTTCTTTCGGTTTTTATATATTTCCACGTTGGGATGATGGGTGGATTGAAGAGAAACTAGCAGGTGATGGCATTCCCATGTATTTGCTGCCTTTGTCCTTCTAGATGATGATGACACTGGGTTTGGAGGATGCTGTTAGAGAAACCTTGGTGAATTTCTGTAGTGCATCTTCTAGGTGGTACACACTGTTGCGACTGGGTGTGACAGTGCTACGCCTTTAAGACAGATGTGTTCTGTGCTGTTTCTCTTGCAGATGGATGTCGCCACAGTGATGCGGAAATGTCTCCTTCAGGCAGGCGATTGATAAACAGCTTTTGCATTGTTCCTGAGTGTTTTTTTTAAATGAGACAAAAGATTTATGAGTGGGCAGGGCCAAGTTTCACATAGAAGATTTTCATTTCTTCTTTCAGGTAGAAGAAGGTCTACTGGCTGCTGAAAACTACTAGAGGAAAGTATTAGATAAGAGGCTTCCTCTTAAAAATCAAAAGGGGCAGGTTGTTTCTTTCTTCTGGACTGGAAAGAGATAGCATGTGAGAATCCTGCCTGTTTTGCTGAATTGCTTTTTTGCCAAAGGGTGAGTTTGTGGGATACTGTCTATATTGGAACAGTTGTTGGTTAGTGGTTAAATAATACATTATTTTGTAAAGTATTTCAATAGAGTTAAGGTTATGCTAATTCCTCTTTTCTTTTTGGATTTTAACTGTGTTGTAAGAATAAAGTGTGTGTTGATTAAAGCCGAGTGGTGGACCAATTGAATCACAACTGGAATCCAGCATTGCACCCTTGCCTTTAAATAAATATAGAAGTTAGGCTCTCGGCTACCTTCTTACAATACTTTGGGGTGGGGGTGGGGGAGTTGTCTGTTCTTGTCCCTAATGCATGTCAATGGTAGAGGGACTGAATGTTCATGGGCATGGTGCCAATCAAGCAAGCTGTTTTATCCTGGATGGTGACAGATGCCATCCAGGCAAGTGCTGAGTATTCCATCACACTTCTGGCTTGTGTGTGGTAGATTGTGGACAGGTTTTGGAGGGTCTGAAGGTCAGTTATTCTCTGCAAGATGCCTAACCTCTAACCTGCTGCCGCACCCACAGTCTAGTTCAGTTTTCCCAAGGTAACTCTCAGGATGTTGACAGTTGGGATTGCAGCATTGTAATGATTGAATGTCCTGAGCAATGGTTAGATTCTCTTTTCTTCAGATGGTCATTGTGTGGCACTTTTATGGTGTGAATTGTCAGACCAAATATCACTTGCTGCTCAACCCTGGGTATTGTCTGGTTCCTCCTTCATTTGGACATAAATTGATCCTGTATATGAGGATTCAGGAATTGTGCTGAATATTGTACAATTATCATTCCACTTTTGACTTAATGGTTGAAAGAATGTCATTGATGAATACATTGAAGATGATAGATAGGATACTAGGCTGAGGAACCCCCGTAGAGATATCCTGGAGCTGAGATGACTGACCTCCAATAAGCACAACCATCTTCCTCTGTGCCAGCTTTTCCTTTGACTCCCATACCTTGGTTTTATTAGGACTCCTTAATGCCACACTCAGTGAAATGTATCCGTGATATTGAAGGCACCTTCAGCTCCCGTCTAGAATAGTTTTATTTTATCCATGTTTGAAATGTGACTATTGACTGGTCAGGAGCAGAATGGCCCTGGCAGAAACCAAGCTGAGTGTCAGTAAGCAGTGTCGAATTTGTATGCTTGTAATCTCCCCTCCATTGCCACAGCCCCCCAACTATAATTGTAAACTGTAAGTAGTTCTAGCTGTGTTTCTTCATCTCAGTTTAAACTTCATTTCATGGCCTTACAAATACAAAGTAAACACAATTTCCAGACATTTTTGCATGTATTGGATCACAACAGTGGGCAAAACAGTCTTCAACATAATGACCCTATCACCAACCTTTCAAGTTAAATCTTGCTGAGCTGTGTATTTGCCTCATACCTATTTTTGTGGATGCTTTCTTTTGCAGTCGATAAGTCCCTCACTCAGACCAGTAACTTATTTCTTTATGCTAATTTTGTCAATGTAGAGGACAGTATATCAAAAATGTTTTAAGAGTTAGGAAAATAATTACATGCTCCACATATAGGTTGAAGCAATCAAACTTAGCAAAATTTAGTCTCATGCTAAAGATTAAAATGAAATGTAGACTATTTTGTAGCAGGCCCAGTGTTCCTGAAAAAAAAATTTAAAAATGGTCATAATGCATGCTTTAATTAATTTACAGGTTGACCACCAAATTCAGGAGATTAAGCAAAACACAGAAATTGCGAAGCTCTATATCTCACTGGTCGGTTTTCACCCCATGGTTGTACAAATTTGAACTTGCTCTTTGCCTTATCGCACATTTTAGCAACTTGCTGAATTTGCATATTAATTGTCTATTAAACTCAGGAAATCAAGTTAAGTCTGGTATTAAGAATGTAGCTACTTTTAAAACCTGATAATTGCTGATGCTAACCAAATTGCCCTCTCTGGCCTAGAATGGAAGTAATTTAACGTGGTCAATTTCATTCCCACTGTTAGCCCTTTATTGTTAGAACCATTAAAAATCATCTACACTCACTTTTTGCCTCTAGTTCTAGTTCTCCTCAATCTCTTAAACCAGTTATCCTTTCCCTCTAGTTAGGGGAAATTTTAACCTGGGGGATTTTGGTGTGGGTTTAAACCCAACAAAATGGTACTGTATTGGGAAGCCAGATTTAAATTGTCTGCTTCTGTATTTAACTGGAACAGATTAAATAACTTGTGTATAAAACCCCCAAGTGAAGCAAGTTTACCATCAAGGAATATTAGTTATTCAAACAAAGGAATATTTCAACTCACTTTCAAATTTAACGTAAAATCCATGATGTTCTTCAAAAAATTCACCTGCAATAGTCATTTTTGAATTGGGGTAAGCATTTGTGGCATCATGCTATTGTTTGGGTAGCTTGACTCATTCGATCTTGTAGTCAAAGACTGGGCCCAGTATGTGGAAAGAATGTATTTTTTTTCCAGGTAAATGACATTGGGGCAATAACTAATTCTTCTGACAGCTTGCGGACCCGCAGCTTTTTTTGGTTATTAGGAGCCTAACTTTCCCTGAGGCACCAGATACTAAAACTATTCAAGAGTTGATGGATTCAGTTAACAAATACTATGAGCCCAAGCTTCCTCTAATTCTGAGATACTATGAGTTTTAGTTGGACAATTCAAGAATCAAGGGAATGTGTTTTGGGATTTTCAACTGGGTTAAGACGGCTGGCAGAGGCATGTGATTTTTGGTTAACGCTTAATGAGATTATGGTGGGCCATTTGGTTTGTGGGATTATTGAAGTAACCATGCAAAGGCACCTACTAGCTGAAGCCCGACTGAACTTCAAAGAAGCACTACAATTGGCTTTATCATTGGAAAATGCAGCAATGGAGGATATGTGTTGCAGAGTATTCTGATGGAATTGGACACTCCTCAGTTAAATGGAGCTTGGAGAACACCACTTGAGTGAAGGCAATTGCATAGACTCACTCAGGACATATCCTGAATAGAGGGACTCTAGGTCCGCCCACAGCAAAACCCCAAAACAAAGCCAAGCCTCAGCCAAACGGTTAATTTTTTCTTCAGGATCCAGGCAGGCAAACCATTGTAGTTGCTGCCGGCACGTGGACTCTGAGAGCTGGCTGTGAGGAAGCTGTGTCAGTGTCAAGGTGTTTTCGCGTGTAAATAAAGGGGGACTGGGTGACAGGATACCAGTTTCTATGAAGTTATTTCAGTTCTTGAGCTTACTGAAATTCCCGAACAGAGGGGTCATTGAAGGCACTAGATTAACCCCAAAGAAACAATGTAATTCTTGCAGAAGCTCTCTTACATAATAGTGAGAAATAGTTTATTTACAGCACTTTGGCTGATAGGGTAATTTCTACACTTTATAAGCCTTCTTAATCATATCAGAATGAATGGCACTATGGCTACCTTAGACAGGGTGTCAGATGAAGATTAACATAATTAGGTCAACTTAGCTGAAGATTCTTCAACCGGGTCTGGCTAGTTGGATTTGTCTAGAATGCATATCTAATAGGTCATCATTTATTGAGTACGTGCGATATAATGCTAGGATCCACTTTTAAGGTTGGGAGCTTCCATATCTATCACCACACTAACTTAGAGGCAAAACAATTAAAGGATTCAAGCATTTTGAGTATAATTGCGTGGTCTTTCATAAGTGAAAAATGGGCCTGGTACTTATTTACTTGCTATCTCTAGAGAAGCTGTGAAAGAAGTGCAAGGAAGAATTGAGAAGAACATTAGTGAAGCTAAGGGATAACAGAGAGCTTACTCAAGGAAGGCTAGAGGACACAGGACAAGAAGTTGATGTACATTGTCAATATTCAAAAATTGCAACATGTTTCCTCTGTTCCTCTTACGCAGTACAATTGCTGTTATAGCTGCCTCAAGTCAAGAAAGGAAGAAAACTTGGAGGCAAGTGATAAAAGTAGATTGTAAGTCAAACTGCAGTCCTTTTCTTTTTTCTGTTTAAGCTCTTATTATTGTTCAAACATAGGATACTCTTATGCTTTACAGAATATAAAGGGCTGTTGAAGGGTAAAGAAGCATTTGGAATGAAAGAACAAATACAACTTATTAAAGAAGATCGTAGTACTAAAGGTGGTGCTGATATTTCATTTGAAACCAGTGTAACTGATATTACTGATAACTGAAGAAGCATTTGCATAAGGACATCAAATACAAGGGATAGTAAGATTAGGCTTGAAAAGCCCTGATTGAAATTACTGAAATAGTATTTTAATTGTGTATATATATAAACGTGGGAAATAAAATATAATCTGCCACTTTAAAAGGATGAAACAGTGAGCATTTGGAATCTGAAGAAAATTGATGGACTTAGAGTAGAATCCTCAGTGATTGACTGAACAGGGCTGAATGATGAATGAACCTTATTAATATGAACTTGTGCTAGGATGGCTGTTACGGCAATATGAAGAAAGCTTCACTAAGGTATAGATTTTCGCAAAATCATAAACATTCTACGGCTTATTCAAAGAGGCAGTGAGAAGCTCGATCTGAGATGCCGACTTCATTTTTGATGGGTCGTATTTTCACTGGCAGGGAAATGAAGGCAGGACATGGCTCGTGTGAAAGAGATTCTAAATCAGAAAGAACATTTGAACATGCTGTTGAGTTTTAACACGTTGTTTTGTTTTCTGAGCCAAATGCTTTATCCCACAACGATACTTTTTTTAAAGAGTGGACATAAATGCTCGTAAAGGTCAGTTAAGGTCTGTGGAAATGTCAAGGTGTCATGCTATTTAAATGCCCAGTGCTTAAACTTTGAAAAAAAATGGCCAATCTGCCTGTATGAGATTGTTAGATGAAAACAGTATGAGCTTTCAGCTTCAATAGATGCTTGTTGACAGAATTGAGTGTGATCATTATGGCATTAATACTGCTTGATTGCTTCCAAAACGTATCAATATCAAAATAGGGATCCCTAAGTTCACAGTTTTGTTAACAGCTCAATGAGTTTATTAAAGGATTAGTCATCTTTTATGTGGAGTTTTAAATACATGTTTTTGTTTGGAACAGGATTAAGTACAGAGGATGTTTAACCGTATAGAATAGGCTTTTATGAATGAGGAACAAAAACAAAGTTGCTGGAAAAGTTCAGCAGGTCTGGCAGCATCTATGAAGGAAAAAAAACAGAGTTAACGTTTCGGGTCAAGTGATCCTTCCTCAGAACTGATCAGTTTGTTTTTGTTCCTGATTTACAGCTTCCACAGTTCTTTCGGTTTTTATGAATGAGAGTGACTTTTCTAATAGTGAAATCTGTAACAGAGACTCAATACTTTGTCTCCTGAGGACAGTGCATGATGGATATTGGGTAAATTAGTATGGAGGGTGTAAAGGCAAATGGTGCTGAATGCGATCATAAGATTGAAATAAGTTATTGCTGAGATGGCATATGAGCCATAAGGGACCAGGCCCATCAACGGGAGTTCATGAGCTGGCATTAAATTGATGTAGGAGTTGTAAGAAACCATGAAATGAGTGAGGGTCATGGGTTGGCATGAGTTAGCATGGCTGGGGCATGACGAGGATGGGGGTGTATGAGGGATGAGGGCTAAAGGATAATATTTAATTATACAATTGGGACAGATCCCATTGAAAGAAGGCAGGACTTTAAGCATTATGCTTCAGTACATGGCATATCCTATGGCTGCCTCTGATTCACTTCTAGAAGTGGCAGATGCAACTCCTGCTCATGTCCCTGAAGACAAATATTACCATCTGGGACAATTTTGGGGCTGGAGAATAGATAATCTTGTTCCTTAGTTTAAGAAGGGCACTAGGGATAATCCAGGAAATTACAGCCTGGTGAGCCTTACATCAGTGGCAGGGGAATCATTGGAAAAACTACTCAGGGACAGAATTTACTTACACTTGGAAAAATATGGGCTTATTAGAGATAGGCAGCATGGACTTTTGCAGGGAAATCATGTCTCACAAACTTAATTGAGTTTTTTGTGGAAGTGACAAAGATGATTGGTGAGGGCAGGGTGGTAGATGTTCTCTACATGGACTATAGCAAGGCCTTTGAAAAGGTTCCTCATGGTAAGCTGATATAGAAGGTGAAGTGACATGGAATCTATGGTGAGTTGGCAAGATGGATACAGAACTGGCTTGATCTTAGAAAACAGAGAGTAACAATGTTAATCCTCTGGAGGTTTGTGACCAGTGGTGATCCTCAGGATTCGGGGCTGGGACCTCGGTTGTTTGTAATATATATAAATGATTTGGAAGAGGATACACACAGTCTGAGTAGTAAGTTTGTGGATGACACAAATTATTGGTGGGGTGGGGTGGGGTGGTGCTGTGAATAGTGAGGAGAATTGCCAGAGGATATAGCAGGACATAGACAGGCTAGAGAATTAGGCAGAGAAATAATAGATGGAATTTATTCCGGGTAAATGCAAGGTAATGCATTTTGGAAGGTTTAATGCAGAAGGCAAGTACACAGTAAATGGCAGAATTCTTAAAAGTGTCAACATAAAGAAGGATCTAGTTCCCCGAAAGTGTCAATACAAGTGGGTAAGATGGTCAAGAAGGAATATGACATGCTTGCCTCCATCAGTCGAGATGTAAAGTATAAAAGTTCGCAAGTCATTCTACAGCTGTATGGAAATTTACTTAGGCCACATTTAGAATATTGGTACAGTTCTGGTCACCACATTACCATAACGATGTGGAGGCTTTGGAGAGGGTACAGAAAAGATTTACCAGGATGTTGCCTGGTTTGGAGGGTGCTAGCTATGAGGAAAGATAGGACTAACTTTGTTTGTTTTCACCTGAACTTCGGAGGCTGAGCGGTGACCTGACAGAAGATTACAAAATGAAGAGAGGCATGAAGAGAATAAATAGTCAGAGTTTTTTTTTTTCCCAGGGTAGCAATATCAATTAGTAGGGGATATAGGTTTAAGGGTGGCATAGTGGCACAGTAGTTAGCACTGCTGCCTCACAGCGGCAGGGACTTAAGTTTGATTCCAGCCTTGGGATTTTGTCTGTGTGAATTTTACACGTTCTCCCCATGTCCACGTGGGTTTCCTCTGGGTGCTCAGGTTTCCTACCACAGTCCAAATATGTGCAGGTTAGTTGGATTGGCAATGCTAAGTTGTCCACAGTGTCCAGTGATGTACAGGTTCAGTGGGTTAGCCATGGTAAAAACCCTCATGCAGGGTTGTGGAGATGGAGTGAAGTTGGGGATATGAGTGGGATGATCTTCAGCGGGTTGGTGCTGACTCGATGGGCTGAAAGGAATTCTATGATTCTAGGGGGAAAGTTTAAAGAAGATATAAGAGAAAATAGGTTAGTGACTGGAATGCCAGGGTGCATGGGTAGAGGAGGAAACAATAGCAATGTTTAAGAGATAAAAGGTACTGCAGATGCTCGAGAATCCGAGATAACAAGGTGTGGGGCTGGATGAACACAGCAGGCC
>JAHRHZ010000289.1:7900369-7945861 GCA_024137785.1 Ginglymostoma cirratum | reverse complement strand
GCGAATAGATAGGGGATAGAGGGATACAAACCGGCAAAAGGATTTTACTTGGGCTGGAGGGCCTTTTCCTATGCTGTACTGTTCTTTCTTGTTTCTTCTTTATTCTTTGTTCTTCATCCCAAGGCATATGCACTGAGCTGGAAATTTTCCCCACTCAATCAATCACTTCAGGTGTAAAGGTTCAGGCTCTACTATCTAGCCATATGATAGATAACCTGGGAGTATTTGATCAAAACGTAAATGTTTCATTCTTCACTAACTATATTTGTCACCTTAAGGAGCACAATATTAAAATAAGATTATGTGCAAAGTTGTCATGTGGAATGAAGTGACCTACAGAAGGAAACAATGAAGAAATAACTGGATAAGAAGAAGAAGAAAGGGTCTTAGTAGGTACAAAGGGGCACAAATCAACAGAGGCCCTAGTGGAATCTAGATATTGCAGAAGAAACTTAAGAAAGCAATTTAGATGGCAAAGAGAGGGCATGAAGAAACACTGGCATGTAAGGTTAGGGAGAATCTCAAGATATTCTATAAGCATATTAAGGGAAAGAGGATAACCAGGGAAAGAGTGGGGGTCATTAAGGCACCAAGGGGGCAATCTGTGCGTCGAACCCCAGGATATCGGCAGGGTGTTAAACAAATACTTTACGTCTGACTTCACCCATGAGAGGGAGAATGTAGGTTCAGAATTCAGGAAGTGGGACTGTGTGGTTCTTGAGCATGTTGACGTGGGGAGTTTTATTGGTGGTTTCGTCAGGCTTAAGTGTGGACAAATGCCCATGTCCAAATGGACTGTATACGAGTTTATTGTGGGAAGTGAGGGACGAAATTATAAGGGCACTGACCCAAATTTTAAAGTCTTCTCTGGCCACAGTTGGGGAGTGCCAGAGAACTGGAGGACAACTCATGTGTTTCCACTTTTCAGGAATGGTGGTAGAGATAAACCAGGGTGTTACCGAATAGTGAGACACACATCAGTGGTCAGGAAACAGCTGGAGAAAATTCTGAAGGAGAAAATTAATCTCCATCTAGAGAGGCTGGTTTTGATGAGGGATAGTGTCAGAGGGGGATCATGCTGAACAAATTTGATAAAAAAAATTAAAGGAAGTGATCAGATGTGTAGATGAGGGTACTGAAGTTGTTGTAGTTTCAGTAATTGTGGATTTCAGTAATGTGTTTGACAATTTTACAGATGGGAGATTGCTAAGGTAAAAACACTTGGGATCCAGGATAGCTTGGCAAGATGGATCCAGAATTGCTTGAGAGGTAGGAGAGAAAGGGTGATGGTAGAAGGCTGGAGGTATGACTGGATACTGGTGTCCAGTGGTGTACCACAGGGCTCACTGCAGTGTCCCTTACTTTTTGGTATATATATAAATGGCGTAGATGAGATTGCGAGAATGTGAGGGTGTTAATAAATAGGTCTGTGGATGACATGAAGATTGGCTGCGTGATTAAAGTCAGAAGTCACATGATACCAGGTTATGGTTGAACAGGTTTATTTGAAATTACAAGCTTTCAGAGCGTTGCTCCTTCACCAGGTGAAGTCAACTTTTACCTGATGAAGGAGCAGCCCTCTGAAAGGTTGTGTTGCCGGTAAAATATACCACGTACAATTGTAGAGTGAGTCAGACACAGTTTTATTAACAAAAGCTTTTGGGAGAAGCAGGGACCTCAAAGGGGCCTCGCCAAACTTCTCAGTTATTACGGTTGATTTCTAAGGTTATATACATTCGTTGTCACGCGCCAACCTTCCCCCCTCAAGTCATGTACACAGTTCGTTAACCTGTTCCCGGCGCCTTGCGAAGTGGTGACGGCTAGCACTTGCGTTGCTGTCGGGACGGGATCTGTTGTTTCAGCGGATGTTTCACCTTGATTGTGTGAAGTTCGATTTAAAGGTCCTTTGTGTTGTTGATCTCTTTATTTCTTCCTTCAGTAAATTAATGTCTTTTTAAAAGTTAATGTCTTTAAAGTTAATATCTGTACTTCCCTCTTCAGTTGTAAATTACTTCACAATGTCTTCTATAGTTAATGTCTTTAAAAGTTAATGTCTGCACTTCCTTCTTCAGTTGTGATTTCAAATAAACCTGTTTGATTATAACCTGGTGTCATGTGACTTCTGACTGTGTCCACCCCAGTCCAACACCAGCACTTCCATGTGGCTGGGTGATTGACAGTGAGGAAGAAGGTTATACAAGGATATAGATGGATTGGTCGGATGGGTGGATCAATGGCAGATGAAATTTAACACTGAGAATTATGAGGTGATGTAATTTGTAGAAGTAGCAAGATAAGGGAGTACTCAATGAATGGCAGGACACTGTGAAGCTCAGAAGAACAGTGGGATCTTGGGTGTTTGTCCTCAGATCCCTGAAGGTGGCAGAACAGGATAATAGAGCACTTAAGAAGGCATATGGTACACTTGCCTTTATCAATCATGGCATAGATTATAAGAGCAGAGAGGTTATGTTGGAGCTGTACAAAACTTTGGTTAGGCCACAGCCAGAGTACTGTGTGCAGTTCTGGTCACCACACTACAGGAAGGATGTGATTGTATTGGAGGAGGTGCAGAGGAGATTCACAAGGATATTGCCTGGGATAGAGCTTTTTAGCTATGGAGAGAAGCTGGATAAGCTTGGGTTATTTCCATTAGAGCAGGGAAGGCTGAGAGGGGCTCTGTTTGAGGTGTATATGATTATGAGGGGCATGGACTGGTGGATAGAAAACAATGGCTATTCTTAGTTGAAAGGGTCAATAAAAAGAGGGCATAATTTTAAGGTCAAGGCCAGGAGGTAGAGATGGGATTTGAGGTAAAATAACTTCACCCAGAGGACGATAGGAATCTGGAAGGCACAGCCCAGGAGGGTAGTAGAGGCAGAAAATCTCACAACTTTTAAAAAGTGTGTGGATGAGCATTTGACGTGACATAACTTTTAAGACTATGAGCCAAGTGCTGAAAACTGGGATTAGTGTAAGTGGTACAGACTCAATAGTCGAAAGGCCTCTCTGTGATTCATGACCATGACTCTAAAACTGGTAGCAGTGTTTCCATATAACTTGGTTCTTCTTCTTTTCCTTTCAATAGAATAACAATTAGACAGATCAAGATAGATTACTGCCTACTCTGGGGACAACCTACCTCATAGCTTCCAATGGCTGCTTTTATAAAGTTTAACCCTATGCATATGCTCAAGCATTATGCATTTTAGAGAGTTCCACAATCGGGAGATGTGGTGAGTGATGCTTCACCACTGATGTCCTGTGCCTAATGATATAGAATGCTGAGGTGCATTTTGTATGTTCTGTCAAAAGTATCAAACTCAAAAGTGAGCAATTTGTTAAGTGACATTGCAGGGTTGACTTGATCAAAGTTACACAGAATAGATTCTGAAATAGATGAGGCTTAAATCCATTAGTCTGCATGGTGTTGAATTTGTGCCCAAGGAACTAGAGACGTTTGTTTTTTGCGGCCACCTAAAATCTGCCTGTAATATGCCTTTGTTACCTAGAAATTATCTTTTTAGAATATAAGACACATTAGTAGAACTCACGTCTGGTGAGAAGTTCCTTTCAGTGGAGATGAAGATCAAATGTGATGAATAAGTGAAGGAGCTGAGTGTTTATAGCTACCTTAGTGAGCGCAGGTAAACAGTCACAATACTCATCTTCCATGACTGAGTAAATGGCCTGGTCTCCTTAGCGCTGACGATATTACCTCATTTATCTGCCCACTATCTATCTGTCTGCAGTAATTTGTTCATTACTTGTCTTTCAGACGGGGTGATAATCATTGTGTAGATTGCAGTGTCATCATTAAAAAAAAATTGTCACTTTTGACAGCATGGTACCCTTTGATGAAGATGAGAAACAAAGTGCTGTCAAACACATTTCTTGAGGGAACCTGACCTAGCTAATGTGCTAAGCAGATGATTGTGCATTTTTCATTGCTCTACAACTAAAAGGAATCCAACAGTCTGTTATTCTTTCAAAGTACTGCTTAATCTGAAACTGGCAAGAATAATGAACTTTGTGTTTCCATTGTCTTCGGTGGTTGAAAGGATGCTGGTTGAATAGTGATATAAATTTTGACAACATAACTGTTTTCTGATGTTAAAGGTATATATTCTTCATGGGTACACAAATTAAGCTGCCAACACAGTAAACTTAAGTTATTGGCTACTGTGAAAGAGAAAGCTTACTTGGTTCCCTATTATCTTCAGAGGATTTCTTTGTGAAACTGATGTTGCAATGCATTGTTCATGTTAAAAAAACGTAGTGACTTGAAATAAATCTGATTTAGGGCTCCCATAGGTTCCATGAGACAAGAGCGAGGGGATACTGTTTGGGGGTAGTGGGGGAGGATGAATTGTGCCTATGGCAGGGAGGGTTAAGTCAACAGCTACCATCATAAATATCATCAGTACACAATTGTGATCCTGACACTCTAGTGGCTTGTCATTCCTCATAAGTTGTTCCAAATTGTGCCAAATGCCTTCAAACAGTGATTACATGGCCAGTCAATGTGCCATCTGCACAACCAGAGGAACAGGTCATGTACCTGAATTGTACTCCTGCCTGAAAAACTGACCTACACAATATATTTTAGAATATTAAATTCAGCAGACAAGGCCTTTAAAGTTGAATTGAATCATCACTTGCATCAAAATACCTATCTTATATAGTCTTAAAGACATATGAACAAGCAAAGATACTAAATTATAGGGACTAAACTAAAAAAGAAAGGTACAGAAGCTATGCACTCCACATTTCTGTAGTCCAGTTAGCTGGTAAATTGAACACATCATTCTTCTGCATTTCCTTGTGTATGCTGTGTGATATGTAAAATATTGCATCCTTTCTGTCAGATTCACAGCTTTGTGGCAGTTCTTTTGAAGTCATGACAGTCGACCGAACAATGGCAATAGTGCATCGAAACTGAGGAAAGCAAACAGACAATGTTCTATGTCAAGATGCGAAGAAATCTTTTCACCAGGAATTAACAGGCAGTGACACGATACAATTTTCTTTTTACTTTCATGTGCATTTAGTTAAATCTTTCTATCTGGCAAATTTCCTTGTTGCAGATGTTTGACATTCCATTGAGAAAGATATACTCGGTACCAATGTGAATTTTCTACTTGTTTCCTGAATTTATATTTTCCCTGCAAGAATCACTTTTACCTAATCATGTTTAAACTAGAAATAAGAAAATAGATTTTCCTTTTGTCAGAGCCAGTTCACAATAGCTAAACGGTCGTAGGAAATAGAAGCAGAAGTAAACCATTCAGTACATTGAACCAGCTCCAAAATCAGCCATAAATAAATACAAAGCAACAAACATTTTTGCTAGTTATTGATATATATCTCAGATGATCAACACAAACTGAGTTCAATTTTAGAAAATTATGACCAAGAGCATTTCTGTTATAAATGTCAATCCTTAAAAAAATCCCACAACTTCCTTTCCAAAATAGTTAAACGTCCTGCTTCCATTCATTTCTTTAACTTTCTGTTTGAATCATTCCAGCCAGGCCATAGCATCTAAACAGACTGAACTGAAATAACAAAGAACATTCTCTATGGCTATGATTCAGCAGTAAAATTTGGAACAGGGCAACTTGGACATACATTACTAGTTAAACCTTTTCCTGTGCTCTTTAGCTCAAAACATAATTTCCCTGAAACTTGCTGGAAATACAAGCTGGTAAGATCATGGTGAGGACATTGGGACATCTGGGATTTTCTTGAATGAAAGGATCAACTATGTATCTCCTTAACTAATTAGATTTAAGGTTTGAAAAATAACTAAAGGATGGTGAACGAGAGTCAAATCACATACAGAAAGAAATAAGGAGACCAAATAAAGAATTGGAACAAGAGAAAACATAAAAAAGTAAAAAGTTTAAAAATGATATTTTATATATTTAAAATCCAGCAGTGACTAACTACATGCAAGAAAGATATTAGACAATTTAAATTGTTCTCTTTATGGTGCAAAGAGGTTCTTTGGTCTTGCATCAACAATTATCTTACAGATAAAAAATGTAATTGCTTTGATTAGCTTTCTGGGGTGAATTTAGTGGCTGTTTAATGTTCAAAATCAGCATATTAAGAAAAACAGGAGGTTACTGATAAGCTGCCATTTGTGTGAAGCAAATGGCAGAATGGCCTAAATCAATTAATATGTTCTGGGGATTGAATTTCACAGTATGAGTAGAATTTTCCCGTTTGAATTAAAGAATGACACTGAGTGTATTGGGTGACATCATATTGTATCACAAGGTGATCATGTGCTTTGAGCTCAATAACTATGCAAGCATAACTTTACGTGAGTAACTTGACAGATCACATGATGTGTCAGTTCAAAATTCTTGCCACAGTCAGGATTGTTGAGGTTTGAAGGCTGTCATGTACAGTAAAAGACAGTTGAAGACCACTTTGGATAGTGCAAGCCAGGAATGTCGTCTTAGACTGTGGCGGTCAGTGCTATGAACAGCTCAACACTCTGACTGCAGTAAAAAGGGATGTCAGCAGCGACGCAAGAAGGTCAATGATCTCCTGCACACCACAAGGGTAAATAGCAGTATTTTTTACTGCTGTCTCATAGCAGCAGGACCAGCATATTTTCTAACGCAAACATTGCAAATGTAGCTCACCAAGGAGGATGGACTGCAAGGCTCAGCATTTCAAGCACCATGCCCATTCAAGTCCTCAATCAGTTTCATTCTCTCAAACTACTAACCACTCCTGTCCTCAGCACTCCTTATTCACTCACTGGGATGCCTCACCAACAATGATCATAAACTGCTTTTGCTTCCCTTCCCTTCATACTAAGGAGTTTTCTATATCTCAATGCACATGAAACTGTCCCTCAATTAGGCTAAGAGTGCTAGGGGCTGGTGGGGTGAGGGGTGGGGGGAAGGGGTGTGGGCTACAAGGTTGGCGTTAGGCTCCTCATTTCATTGAGGAATGAATCACAGAAGTGGCTGAGGAAGACTGGGATTCCCCCATATGATGACAGGGAGACAGTGATAGGCCAGCAGCGTAGTAAGCATAATTGTATTCTGTTCTTCTTGGATGGTGGTAGCACTTTGCTTTGCACAAGTTTTCTCAATTTTCATCAATTAATTTTGTCTTGATTTTTTGACAGGAGTTGAGTGGGGGCATATTTGGGTGAGTAAGTTAGGGAGTGGATCAAGGGTCAGTTTAATAGCTACCTAAGAGATCGACTAGTTTTTTAATCCTTTAATATTTCCTGGATAACTATTAGCTTAATTGAAGCAAAAACATCTGACCTCTCTGATTTTAATGGATTCTTGTAGGCGCTTCCAGATGTTGGGGAATTGTCCATTGGTATCTTCAATTTCTCAGGCAATTCCTATGTGCTTTGCTGCATCTTAGATTCTGTACAGCCCTCATGCACAGCTCTAGCCTGTGCTCCTACAAGGACTATCTGCCCATCAAAATATCTATGTCTCTAAAATCTGGAGGATATATTATGTTAAACCAGTGCTCTTCTTTGATCAAAAACTTTGAAATATGCTCATTTCATTAAATGTGAAACGTAAATGTAGATCTGAATTCATCTATATAATTATGCACCCAGTTACCTTTTTTTGCTAAAAATACCCAGGTTTTTACTTGTGTGTTAAATTTCATGCTTCCCACTTGCTGCATGATTTATCAGCAATTCTCAAATTCATTCTTTTATTTCAATAAGACAGTTTAAAAAATGTTCTGCACGAACTCAACTCAACATTTTAATTAATTAACTCATTTCAATTAGTCTTCTTTTCACTCTACTCCGTTTTATCCTATCAAATATTGTTTACATCCCATGAAGTTAGTCTGTTAGAAATTGTTAAGTTCAGATTTGCCTAAACAGTGCCAAAGTTATTTCCTTTCATTTCAGATTGAGATGAACCCCAGGAGCTTACAAAAATTACTTTGTATTTTTCAATTTCTGGGTACAAGTTTCCAATGTAAGATAGCTTTTGGAAATTTTGATTTTCACCTCTTTATTGATTAGTGAAGAGTTACAAAAAGTAAAGTTTGAAATCTTAATTGGAAGCAATTGTTTCAAATTACTTGTCACATCCCAAGAACTTATACTTTCTTAGCACCCTGGCATTACGTCTGATTGAGAGAAGCTTATTGTCAATAAGGATCATGGCTGTGCTGAATAGAGAGAGACCACAATCAACTGCTAAATGATGATTAATTTTCTTGAATTTAATTAGGATCAGTGACAGGTTGCTGTTGAATCATTTTGCTACTTTTATATTAAGTGCATAATTCATATGAAATATGATTTTAAAAAGTGTGTATTAAAACAATAATAATTTCAGTTTGATTTGATCACTCTCTTTAATTCTTAATAAGTTGTCCTCAAGTGTTTGGTATGTACCTTTTTTAAAAAGAATGAATATACATCATCAATCATATTACAAACAACCCTAACAAACATAATAATTACTGTGTTCTAAAGGATATAGAGAATATATAATAAATTACACACTATTTGCAAAACATAGAAGTTTTAAAATCCCTGTGATTAATTCATATTTTCATTGAATTTTTCTTGCTCCAGTGCACATTATCACTATAAGCAAGTCCGACTTATATCAACATCTTATTTTAATTCTCCTGTTGAAGCCCTCACTGTTCACTATCTGGGCTACCCTAACATCTCGTGCATTGCTCAGAATTATGGCTGAATGGTGTTGCAACAAGAGCAGTTATCAGTCAGTAAACCTACCTGGTTTGTTCTGAGTAAAATAATAGAATTGCTTGGGGAAGAACATGATGCAGAAGTTAGATTTACAGCTAGACAACAATTGTAAGACATCTCAGATGGATTAAGTAAATGATCAGGATAAGCTCTGACAAGGGGAGAAAGATGTTACTGCTCCTGCAAGAAACTGACATTCATTAAACATTTTCACGTCATTATTCTTGTTTAATTTACAATGATTATTCCTATGTCCTTTTTAATTTTTGATTTCTTTTGCTTCTATAGTACTAACGATAGAATGATTTAAAGTTTTGATCCAGACTATCCAAAGCAACATTTCAAGGTGAGAGGAAAAGTTACTCAGAAAAAGAACAAAAGAGACTGGACACTAATAATTATAAAAGACACAAAACACATACATAAGTTGAAAGTAGCTGGTGCTTAATAAAATGGAACTATAAATCTTTTCTACTGTGAGACTCTTCTTGTTATAAGAAGACTTCCTCCAATAATAACCTGATATAAACAACCAACTTTCTGCTCTCCTAGTTAGACGTGTCCTTTAAGAGACAACATGTATGTAGAGTCTTAAAATGTCCAAAAGCAGTATACAGCCATTGAATAATTTAGTTTTGTTTAAGGGATGTCACCATTGTTGCATTATACTATTGACAAGGTGAACCCATAAACAGCAGTGGGCTAATTGATTGATTAAAATGCTTTGGTGATGTTAATTGTTGTAGAAATGTTGACTAGGATAACTCCTCTGTTCTTTTTGTTCATGAGGCATTCTTGGGCTGAGCTTTACCTACTGCCCAAAGAGAAAAAATGGATAGGATGACATTTAATTTAAGATGCCGTGCCCACCTCAGGTCCACCAACAACAGCACCTCCAGGATCTTATCAGCAGTCAGAGAGACTCTAATGGGTCCATTAGCCTTCTAGATAGGGGCCTCAGCCTGCTGCAGTTGTGATAGAACAGGTAGTGGTTGAGACCTGTGCCCAACTTGCAGCCTGGCAGGTTTACCTGAGTTAGTGAATTGGTGCTACCTCCATCATAGGCCCCTGTGTCAATCAGATCCTTCTCCTCGATATGAGTTTTGCCTCTAGCAGGAAATTTTATCCAATGTAATGATGCTTACACTGTCCCTCACAAGATAAGGAACTAGGCATGTAACTCCTGGTATTGAAGAGTCCAAAAGACATTTATTACATTTCATATGCAAAATTACATTTCTAGGCACAGAAGTTTCCAGGCTAACATGAAGCTATTAAATTATACAGTGTAGCATACACCCCAACCCTCACCAGAGATGTCAGCCTAACTGTAGCAAGATATTGGACTTATTACAATCATAGAAACTCGTCTCATCATGTAACCAAAACTTTTTTTGTGTCTGTAATATGTGAGTTTGCAATGCCTCCCATTGATCCGTACTAGTAATAAGGTATTAAGGGCTAAATAGATTTATAGATAAAGAACAATGTAGATTTATTTTCTTCCTTAGATTATTTATTAAATAAGCATAAATTTAGGAGTTTGCTTTAAAAAGGATATTAACATTTGGAAGTTTCTTGAAGAAAAGGTAAGTTAATAGCATATTGTACCCCAGCCAATTCTACCTTCTACTTTGGAAATGCGTGATAAGGAACACAATGGAAATAAAATCAGAAAGGGAGAGCTGAAGAGTTATATGAAAGCTGACAGCATCATCTGGAAAAGGACAAGAATTTTAAACCAATGGTTTTAGATAAACAAATAAAAGCAAGTCGGTTCAGTTCTTAGAGATTGAAAGAGAAGTACAGAAGTACTTAAGAAAGGAAGTGGTATTGAACTCATTCAGGGAGGGGCTGAAACAGAACTGGCAGAAGTAGTGGGAGAGACTAGTCAATACAAATCAGTGAGCAATGCTATTTGTAGAAATGCATTTCTTAGAACCGTGTATGTTGTAACTTTCCATAGTGACATGAGCACTACTGCAAATGATTTTAGTTTAGAAGGGAAAGCATTAAAAGCTTCCGTGTGAAACTTGGGAGATCATCTAGTAAACTACAATTGAACAATAAGATCACTAGCAATAGAAATTTCTTCAGTTGTTGTTTTGACTTTCATAATTTTGACTTTAACTGCCCCTAACTATCTGTTGAATGTAATTTCACACCTCATCCTTTTGCAACTTGAAATATTAAATTAGTGACCTTTCTCCTCCACAGTTGAGCTCTTAACCACCTTCATCTTAGCCTTTTTGTGTCTTTGGGCAGATTTCTTCTACCTGATACCATGAACAATGTCTCTCACCTCTCAGAGACCACGTAGTTTAAGGCCTCAGGTGAAGAAAATGAAAGTCTTGGGGCCATCCATGGTGGCTAGCCATTGCCAACACTGTGACCGCACCCCCCGGGATTCTCCTCAGCAAATGACAAGCCTAGACCAAATAACACTTAGCTTTTCAAAGAGCCTTCAGTAGTAGGTTCCACCTCCAGGCCTTGCCTGACACTACTAATTGGGCTCTGTACTTGCCTCCCAGCAAATTTGCAGTACTAAAATGTTTGTTTTGCTGACACTGACATGATGCAGGATAAAAACCCAGATATGATTTGGCCATAGGGTTCCTGACCCCAGTCCAGCCCACAGAACCTACTTGTTACTTATTACTGGGCTTTGCAACATTGAATGTAGCATTATCAAAGTTCTTCAGAATTTACAGATCTTTTTATCCCAATTTATTTTGACACAGCTTTTACTATTGTGATGAAATATATGTTTAGTCGTGGCCAAATGAATCAGTGACATTTTGGAAAGCAATGCTAGTAATGTAGAAACACAAGTCAAACAGCTACTAAACGATTCGAAAAGGGGCAGTCACTGAACCCGAAATGTTAACTCTGCTTTGTCTCCACACATGCTGCCAGACCTGCTGAGCTTTCCCAGTAATTTCTGTTTTTGTTCATATCAAGACTTATATATTTTGTACTTAAAATAATTCCTGATGAAAAATGTATTCATGGATTAGAAAAATGAAATCTGAACAATACAGAAAATACCAAATATAAGGTTGCCCACATCACAAGAGAAAAAAAATGCCCAGTTTGGTACCCTGACTGACAGTTCTCCAAAACCTATTTAACTTATTGGTTTTCCTTCTGAAGCAACAAACAAATAAATATTCTATCTTATTTTCCTCATTCTCCCTGCGTTACTCACACAGTCTGGTTAGTTTCTTTAAAAGAAACGTAGTTCAAGATACAAAAGAAGCATTTTTCTTGCCTGCAGCAATCTGTCTGAGACCTCTTGTCTCAAGGAAAACAGTTCATTGGTCAGATAGCTGCTACTGGCTCACAAAGCCTCACATATCTCTTTAAAAACAAATGTCAACAACATCCATTTTTATTCCCTTTTCAATTTCTGTTCCAAATTTCATTTGAGATTTGAGGTATCCAGGAAAATGAAAGCAGAGACCACCCTGTAGATTACACTGAAACATTACATATTGTCTATTTGACCTACTCTATTTATTTGGTATGCTGGCTAGGTTAATTTTCATTAAATTCTCTCCATCAATTTAAAGAGTTGTAGCAATGCAATGGTTTTAGCATCTGGTAGGAACAAAGTAGTGGTTAGTGTTTAATTTAAGCATCCTGTTTAAAACAAAGTAACAACAATTTAGAGGGCTAAACCATCTTTAGCTTAAATATCTACACTTCTACCTTGAAACAGGGATAATCCAGCAAATTATAGGCCGGTAAGCGTTACATCAGTGATTGGGATATTACTGGAGAGGAGTCTTAGGGACATGACTTACTCACATTTGGAAAAGAATTATCTTATTAGGGATAGTCAGCACGGCTTTGTCTCACAGATTTGATTGAGTTTTTTGAGGAAGTGACGGAGATGATTGATCAGGGTGGGCAGTGGATGTTGTCTATATGAATTTTACTAAAGAATTTGACAAGGTTCCTCTTAGTAGGTTGGTCCAGAAGATTAAGACACATGGTATTCATGTTGGAGTCAGTAAGGACTGCAGATGCTGGAAGCTAGAGTGAAAAATGTGAAGTTGGAAAAGCACAGATGGTCAGACAGCATCTGAGTACCAGGAAAGTCAATGTTTCAGGCCAATACCCTTCATCAGGACTGGGAAGGGGGAAGGGAGCCCAGAAATATATACATGGAGGGGTTTGGGGGTGGGGCAAGGCTAGGTGAAATGAACATAGGTGAATGCAGGCAGGGTGTTGTTGTGGTTGGTCAGTGGGAAGGATGGAGTGGATAGGTGAGTCAGAAGATGGACAGTTTTTGACTCACCTATCTGCTCCACCCATCCCACTGACCAACCACAATAATCCCCTACCTGCATCACCAGGTTCAAAACCTCTTCACCCCCAACCTGTCCATCTACTTACTCACCTATCCGCTCCACCCTTCCCACTGACCAACTACAATCACCCCCTACCTGCATCCACCTATCTCCATCTTATCAATGCTCTCCCCAGCCCCGCTCCCCCATATATTTCTGGGCTCCTCTCCCTCTCCCCAATCCTGACGAAGAGTTTTGGCCTGAAACGTTGACTTTCCTGATCCTCAGATGTTGTCTGACCAGCTGTGCTTTACCAGCGCAACATGAATCCACGTTGAATTGGTAAATTGGATACAAAATTGCCTTGGTCATGGAAGACAGAGGCTACTTGGGGAGGGGTGTTTTTCTTACTGCAGGTCCGCGATCAGTGATATTCAACAAGGAATCTGTTCCACTGGGATATCTATTGTTTGTAATATATATAAATGAATTGGGTAAAAGTATTGATAGTCTGATTAGTGTGCTTGCAGATGACATGAAAATTGGTAGAGTTGTGGATACTGAGGAAGGTTCTCAAAGGATACAGCAGGATATAGATCAGTTGGAAAGTTAGAGTCTTTTTCCCAGGGAGGAAATATCAAATACTTGGGGGCATAAGTTTAAGGTGAAAAGGGAAAAATTTAAAGGAGATGTATGAAGCAAGCTTTTTGTTCAGAGAATGGTAGGTGTCTGGATCATGCTGCCATTGGAGGTGGTAGAAGCAGATACAATAGCAATATTTGACAGTCATTTAGACAGCCACATCAACTGCCAGGGAATAGAGAGATATGGACCCGAAACAGGCAGATGGAATTAGCTTAGAATGGCATCATGGTCGGCACAGATATGATGGGCCAAGGGCCAATTCCTGTGTTGTACTGTTCTATGCTCTATGAAACAAGCATTTAGAATCATCATGGAATCATATCATAGAATCCCTACAGTGTGGAAACAGGCCCTTCGGCCCAACAAGTCCACATCAACCCACACAACATCCCACCCCAGACCCATCCCCCTAATCTACACATCCCTGAACACGATGAGCAATTTAGCATGGCCAATCCATCTAGCCTGCACGTCTTTGGACTGTGGGAGAAAACCAGAGTACCCGGTGGAAATTCAAGCAGACACGGGGAGACAGCCACCTAAGGGCAGAATCGAACCCAGGTCCCTGGCACTGTGAGCTAGCTGTGAGCTAGCAGTGAGCCACCGTGCCCCCCAGACTGAGCAAATCTAAGGATTTCCGCAGAGGAAGGGTCCCCAGACCTGAAACGTTAACTCTGATTCTTTTCTTCACAGATGCTGCCAGGCCTGCTGAGCTTTTCCAGCAACTTCCGTTTTTGTTCCTGATTTACAGCATCCGCAGCTCTTTTGGTTTTTATTTAGTAACAGTGTAGATGTTGTGTTTAGTCACAAAATGTGGATAATAGTTATTTCTAAAATACCTTAGACTCCAACCACCTCTTTTAAGTAACATAATGCACCCACCTACCTCCAAGACTAACTCCACAATGACAGATAGCGGTAGTGAGTAGGAGACCCAGGAACAAGACACAGCAATGAGAAAAGCTTTGAAAGCAATCCTAGCAGCAGTATAAACAGCGGGAAAAACGTTAAAAGAACAGCCTAGTGACTGAGAAGTAGCAGCAGCCGAGTGAATCAAAACCAAACAACACAGGAAATAAGCAATAACGGGAAGCCATGGAAAAGACCCTCGTGCAACTAGAATGTTGAGCATATAGAAATTTGAGAATTGACGTGACTGGGGCAGACCATTAACTCATAAGGTCATTGAGTTATATGGCACTGAAACATACCCATTGGTCCAACTTGTCTGCGTAGACCAGACATCCCGATCTGACCTATTCCCATTTGCCAGCATTTAGTCCATAACCCTCTAAACCCTTCTCATTCATATTCCTATCCAGATGCCTTTTAAATGTTGTAATTGTAGCTACCTCGACCACTTGATCTGGCAGCTCATTCCATACATGCACCACACTCTGAGTAGAAAAAAGTTACACCTCAGGTCCTTTTTAATTCTTTCCCCTCTCGCCTTAAAACTGCGCCCTCGAGTTTTGGACTCCCCCACCCTTGGGAAAAGACCTTGCTTATTTGCCCCATCCATGTCCCTCATGATTTTCTAAACCTCTATAAGGTCACCCCTCAGCCTCTGATGCTGCAGGGTATTAAATTTCGGCCTATTCACCCTTTCCTTATAGCTTAAGCCCTCCAACTGCTTGTAATTTTTTTTCTGCATCTTCTCAAGTTTAGCAATATCTCATTTAGAAGGCCAACTAGAATTGTAAGCAGTATCCTAAAAGTGGCCCCACCAATGCCACAACATGACGCCCCCAACTCAATATTCTGACCAATGGAGTGAGGAATCCTTCAGGGTTAGCAGCCAAATCAAATCGGGATCATGGTAGTAATTGATTCTATGAAATCACACCAATGCAAATGACATTTTAGCAAGACAGGGAGTAAATTAAGATGCAGCAATATACGGTGACATTTTGGCATGTACTTTAGTTTTCAGCAGAATAATGCTGTCGCATCTCAGAGTTTGTATGTCAATATGACTTTAAGAGAAAGACTCATGTTATCATTGCTGTATCATTGTAAGTGGCCTGAGAATATAAAGGTCTCAGGCTGTACTTTAACTCAGGCTACTTGAAGGATGATGTGCTGATAGAACCATTTTACTCTTTACAGCCAAAAAGATTAATGTGAACCCAGACATAGCTGTGCCTGTAAATTTAATATTTAAGTATATATGAATGACCTGCAATTAATGTGTTGGATCTTTCTAACTATGTTACACATGCTCTAGTTTTTTTTTACTTTCTAAAGGACAACATAAGCTTTGCCACATAGGAAATGATTCAGCGGGAGGAAAAATGTACCACTGTAGTTTTTAGTGGTGGTTTTGCCTGAAAAAGGGTCAAAAACATCAGCGAGTATGTGTAAACCTCATCAAAGATCAGTTGACAAGAACACTGGTCATCGAATAATTTGGACAATCAGCAGCATGAGCTACTTTGCGTACAGCTCTGTGGATAGACATTGATCAGCCACAGGACCAAATTTATTTTTTCTCTCATTAAAATCTAAGCTCTTTAAAGTCAGAAGAACTGTCTTTTTTTTTAACACAAGGGAGTTCTGATTAATAAAATACAACAAAAGGATATATCATCACAACATTAGCAGCAAGGAAATTGTTAAGCGTGTGCATTGACACATACAATTCAATGTAGTTCAGTGTCAAGGAAGTAAAAGGCAAATTTCAGAAGATAACTATATTGTTAACCTCATACACCATGTCAACAACATGGGTGATGAAAAGCCTCTACAACCATAAGTAACATGTTCTGATAAAGCAGAATAGCACTCCTTACAAGCTAAAATCAACACAGAAACAGTGCCAACATATTACAAGTATGCATCCTGAAAACATTTTACCTTAGCAAGTACCATTCCATGGTATAGCCTATAAGAGACCATCTCACAGCACGTAATGGATCACAAATTCTGTGCATTGACAGGATCACACTTCAATGCCAACATGCAAGTTCATCTTCGTTCCCAAAATCTTCTGACTGGTAGATACCAATGGTTTAGTAGTGGGAGGACTACCAGTATGCACAGATATTGGTGTAGTCGCTATTCATGAGGTTCGAACTGCACTCACTGTCATGCAACAAACCACACATTTTACAATGGAATTATTTGA
This sequence comes from Ginglymostoma cirratum, assembly GCA_024137785.1. Taxonomy (NCBI): domain Eukaryota; kingdom Metazoa; phylum Chordata; class Chondrichthyes; order Orectolobiformes; family Ginglymostomatidae; genus Ginglymostoma; species Ginglymostoma cirratum. The sequence continues at coordinate 7,929,060 of JAHRHZ010000289.1, read as the reverse complement.
AGATTACACTAGTGAACTGCAACTACCAAAGATGAGCAACTACAGGAATTACAAAAGGTCGTTATCCTGGGATGGCCTGACAGCACTAAAGAAGTACCTGAGAACATTTGTTCACTTTCTCACACAAAGGTGAACTTGGTACATCGTGACCAGCCATTTTCAAGGACAAACAAGTCCAAAAAGGAAAGCATTAAACTAAAATATCATGTCCATGCTATACCAGGGACACATGGCTATTGAACACACAAGGTAGGCTAGTCCATGAATCTTTGCACTGGCCAAGGATGAATCAAGATACTCAATGACTCATAAACGTAGATGAGTTGTATCAAATGTATGAACCCCAGCAGTGGAAGTAGGTTCTACATATACATAGTGAAGTCCATTCACTTCTTAGATGAGAGTCGCAATTGACCTATTCAGGTAAGATTACATACTTGTGATGGATTACTTTCCCAAATTTGTCATTGCTTGATGCCTCAGCAACACAATGAGTGCAACTATCACAGACATTGCAACTGCCATTTTCAGTTTATTTAGTATCCCAGAGCACATAATGTTTATTACTGGACTGCAATTGACTGGCAAATGGATTAGACACATGGGTACTAATAGGAGAATTACCCATATCACATTGTTACCCCACATTCATGTCCAAATGGTATAGAAGAATGTATGTAACCTACTTACAAATCATGAAATATTGAGCAACAAAATAAGATTTTTTGTTTGGTACATTGTTGTATTTATGTGCTTGGAAGACAAGTGAGAAAAATCTTGCCCAGCAGTGAATTGTCTAAACATTCTGAGATGCTGGATAATCTTCTTCAGAGGCAGAAGAGAATAAGAGGAATATATGACAAGTGAGTATAAAGAGAATGCCCAAAATTGTGAACAGAACAGAGAGAGTGAATCAGAAATACAAACGTGAATGCTAGCAAATGTTTTGGAATTTGCAATCAGTTGAGACCATACAAAGTTTTGACTGATCATGGTGCTAGATTAGAAAGGAACAGAAGTCAGCTGAGACCAATAAACAGCACACCAATGAAAAGAATGAGGAGGAAAACTCTGCTGATGATAATTGTGCAATGTTGCCGAGTGTCAGCAATCATGAGCAAGACGAACAATTTGTCAAACACATGCAAAAAAAACCTACCTCTCCAGATGACCAGGTCTGAGCAAGTTTTCAAGCCTCAAAGACATTACACTGAATTTTGAATGCTTAATCTTGTAAACTCCATTTTGTCTGTTTGCGTAATGATTAACTTAATCATATGTAGCTGTGTGGAACCATCTATATCTATTTGGGATAATTTTATATCTTTGGAAAAACAGGAGATGTTGTGTTATGTCTCACGGTGAGTATGTCAGTGTATCTTTAAGAGACACGTTCGTGATATCATCACTGCATCAGAGCATGTGACCTGAGGGTCTCAGATTCCATCTTACCTCAGGCCATTTGAAACATGATGTGCTGGTGGAAACATACAACCAAATAGCTTAGTGTTAACTTAGACATGAATGTGTATAATTTGTATGTATAAGTGATCTGTAACAAATGACTGTTGGATCTTTCACTGTCATGGTACACATGTCCATATTTCTTATGTACTGATTCTTTTGAATGCAGCAAAGTAATCAGGAAGGTGACAGACGTCGTTACTTCATGTTCTTGTTGTGGCAGGAAGAGGCTGCATTGGCACAAAGTTTGCCTGCAGAAAATATTGAGTGCAACTCCTATGTGAAGGCTGACCATTTTAGAGCAGTCTGCCATTAGTAAAAAAAATGTTAACCCCAGACAGCTTGTAAGAACAAGGGACCAGATTTTCTCAGAGTGTCAATTTCAAGCAAATTGCCACTTCTTATGAAAGAAGGGAACGCTACATTTCAGAGCAGCAGTTCTGTTCAGGACTCCCTCAGAAATATGGAGCCGTGTTTCCATAAGGTATTTTCATCAAACATGTGAACTCTTGACTAACACAACTCCCTGCTCTCTCAAGCACACACAACTGCCAAGTGTCACGACAACTGACCACAAGCGAGTGAGGGAATTTGAAGGAGGGTATTGGGCACTGCGACACTGCACGTTCAATCACAGGACCCATAGCCTGTCAGAGCTAGAAGCTGCAGAGGCAATACAGGTCAGAAACTAACATTGGGAAAGCAGAGAACATAGAGAAGATTCAGCCACTGAGTGCATTAGGATTAGTATTGATGAGAAGAAAACCATTTTTAGGATGAACAAGCAATCCAAATATCTGGATAGAAAACTGGACAAAAGTGCTGAATTTCTCTATCAAGTTGAACAATTATTCATAGGGTGCAAATGGAATATCAAAGAACACAAATCTTCAACCACTTCTGAGAGACCTTCAAAAGAAATCAGGGAGATCGGTGAAGCCATTACAACATTTATCTCTGTGAAACAGATTTTGGGGGAGTGGGGAGCAACATAGGAGGATACAAATATTGTTTAAAGATGACAAACTTAGGTAGATGTAGAGCAAAAGGTTAACATTTGAATATATCAAAAGTAATTGATGTCAGTATATTGATGTAGTCAATCATATCATGATAGAAAGTCTGAAGACAGCAGCAACAGGGCCCAACATTGCGCTAAGTGTAAAATAGACTACTCCTTCATTTGTAAAAATAACCTATTTATGTCACATTCCCTAGCCTATCACGCCCTTAGGTTTTACTCATTTTTACAAAAAAAACTGTCCTGTGTTAATTATATCTATTAGCTTTCCCTTTACCAATAGTGGTATTTTTTAGGCATAGTTCCTGGATGATGCAGTATTCTCTTCCCTTCCAACTTTTAAAAAAGTTCTTATTTATACTAACTTTTGCACCTAAGATTTCCCTCCATTTATTAGTTTATATTTCTTGCAATCTCCCTTTTAACCCTTTTGGCAAAGGACTCCAATCTGAGTCCGGCTGAGATGGAATTCATTTTTAAAAATTTGTGCATGTGTTGTGGGTATAAGAAGTAAAGCCAACATTTATTGTGCATTCCTAATTGACAGTTTGTATTTATTGTGTGGCACTAAAGGAGGTGATTCAGCCCATCATGGCAGATGTTGTGTTGCTGTCGGAACAGTCCAGTATGGGAAGAGAATACTGCATCACCCAGGATTTATGTCTAAGCTGCTCAATTAGTTCCACTTTTCTTGTCTTTCTCTATAACACTTTCCTCCCTTTCAAGGAATTGTCCAATTCCCTTTTTACTGTTTTCTGCTTCCTGTCTCCTCTCTGGTAGCACATATTGGATTGTAATGACTTGCCACATTAAAAAAAAATTTCAAGAAACATCACTGTCACTTTTGTTTATTAACTTACTCTGTGTTTGCTCTTTACTGTGTATAATTACCATGTGAATTAAGTGTGTTTTTAACTATACTGTTAAATTCAGTGTACTTAGTTGCCTTATTTTCAGTAATCAATACTGTCATGCGTTCTTTCCATCAACTGCTCAGTCTTGAAAGTGGCAGCACTTTCAGTTAATAGAAATTGAAGACCCAAGATTTGTTGGCTTGACACAGTTTGGTTGCAGAACTGCATGAAAAAAAATCAATATTAGGCTAAAATGTTCTTGTCTCTGAACAATTTGTCATTCTACCCTCAGTGCTTTGGCCTAGAGAAAGAAAATTACCTGTTTAGTGTGAGCTTTGGAGGCCAGTTGACTGTATAAAGGTTGAATTCATTTTCTACCTGTTTAGATTTACCTCTTTCTGTATTTCAAACTTCCAAAGATTGCAGAATTGATTTTTCACTTAAACACTGTACAGTTTTGTTGATGTGAACATCAGTGGTAGAACTTCGTGTCCTTTTTCACTGTTGATGTTCAAAGAAGAAATGTAAACAAGTTGAACACTTTAGTTGTTCAAAATGTCAGGTATGTTAAATATTATATTTAAATAGGAGAATTGGCATTACATCAACATTGCTGGTATCGCTCTCTGATCTGTAATATAATCTCTATTAATATAAACCTAATTAAATTAAGATAAATGGAGATAAAAATCCAATTTTCATTGATCTGTCAACAGTTAATCAAGCATAATAATTTTGCCTTTCTTTCTGCAGTAATATGATTGTGTAGCCAAATTCCGTACAAACACCATCTAAAAGTTTGCTGACGACACCACCGTCATTGGCCAGATATCAAACAACGATGAGTCAGAATACAGGAAGGAGATTGAGTGCTTGGTATCATGGTCCAATGATAACAGTATGTCTCTCAATGTCCGCAAAACAAAAGAACTGATCATTGACTTCAGGAAGAAAGTCCTATCTAAATCAATGGAGCTGAGATGAAGAGGGTCGAGAGTGCCAAGTTTCTCGGAGTGATAATAACCAACTATCTGTCCTGGACCTCCCATGTAGATGTGACAGTCAGGAATACACAACCATGCCTCTTCCTACTCAAGCGACTTAGGAAGTTTGGCATATCCGTAAGGACCCTCACCAACTTGTATAAATGCACCACAGAAAGCATTCGATCCAGGTGCTTAATGGCTTTGTATGGTAACTGCTCTGTTCAGGGCCAGAAGAAAGTATAGAAAGTTGTGTGCACAGCCCAGGCCATCACAAAAGCCAACCTCCCATCCATGGACTCCATTTATACTTTGCATTGCAGCAGAAAAGTTGCCAATATCATCAAAGACCCCTCTCATTCTGGTAATGCTCTCTTCCAACATCTTCTATCAGGCAGAAGATACAGAAGTTTGAACACGCAACAAAATGTTCAAGAACAGCTTCTTTCCTGTTGCTATTAAACTGCTGAATGGAACTCTCTAATTTCAAATAATGTTGATCTTGCTAATGTTAATTTTTCTTTGTACACCTCCTGTGCAGCCATAACTTGTATGCCTCCTCACTCTGTCTAAGCACCTTATGATCTGTCTGTTCTTGTTTGCTATGATCTGCCTGTACAGCTTACAAAACAAAATTTTTCACTGTAATTAGGTACATGTGATAGCAATAAATCAATATTTTCTGAAATCATTTGCATGTTTAATTCTGCCAAAGGCCACTTTATACGATGTAGCTTATTTGGTAGCTAACATCTTGGATGAGTTAGAGGAAGTTAATTTTAGAAACATTAGGGCAAAGTACATAGATGAGTTTTTGACATTCATAAGTTACTTCCAAAGTGATTTACTTTTATGGATATGGGTTTCATGATAGGATCACATTAGTGTAAAAAAGTGGTTCCACTTTGATCTGTAAGGAAAAATCTATCTAATTTTGTTCTTTAAACTTTTTTTTAAGCGGATAATTAAAATATGCATAATAATAAAACAAACTGAGTTTTTATGAACTTTTCTGAAGACGGGTCTAGACCCGAAATGTCAGCTTTCCTGCTCCTCTGATGCTACTTGGCCTGCTGTGTTCATCCAGGTCTACACCTTGTTATTTCTGAGTTTTTATGTATTTTCTCCATAGCAACACTTGTAATTTCTTGAGAGGAAGAGGAATATATAAATGATATTGAACTTATTATCATACTGGCATTGATGATTTCTCAAATGCTCAACAAGAATGATGTAAGTATTGATGTTCATGCATTGAAGAATGTAGAAAAGATAATTATCAGATAAGCTGTATATTGATAACTGAAGGAAAAGAAGTGAAGAAAGACTTGCATTTATAAAGTGCCTTTTATGGCCAGCAGACATCTCAAATGCTATATTGCTAATGAAAGAACTTTTAAAATGTAGCTGCTGTAGTAATTAAATAAATGGGCTAGCCAAGTAGTGTACAGCAAATCCTGACAATCAGCAACACGATTGTTAGGTTCTGTGATATTGATCAAGATATAAATATTGACCGGGACACCACGGATATCTACTCTACTGTTCTTCCAAATAGTGTCAAGTTTCTCATACATATGTTCTTTTAGCCAATATTATACATTTGCTGCATAAAGTGGGCGAGAATTTATAGTACATGCATTAATGAATGAGACAGTATTTTGGGAGAATGACCTCAATTAGAAGTGGAGTCTTCAGAGGGCTCCAATTGACTTTCCTGAATAGTTAACCAGGAAAGGTTTGCCGATGTAAAACCTACTCAAACACCTGACTAACTATAAAATTGAACACCCCATTCACCATTGGACCCACCTTCTCTCTCACCCACCTACCTCTTCACACAACATCCCAATTACACTTTAACCCCAGACCGGCACCCACCATCCCCACACAGACCTAAAATGCCACTCCTGGACATGACAGCCCCTCGATGACTCTCCACTTGACCCCTGACCTTCCTGGGCCCAAAGACACACCATCTCCACTCATACACCCCGCAATGAGCTCATACATGGCACCTGCTGACCCAGCCCCGCCTCAGACCCAACCCTCAAAACACCCCAGACCTGATGCTCCCCCTTCAAACAACCCAGACCTGATACAATCCCAATCTGATACTTGAGCCCCTCACACCTGCACGTCCCCACAACCCAACTAACCCATGGACTCAATAGCCTCTGGCACTCAACCCTTATCCTGACCTGACACCCCTTTAACCCACTGGATCTGCTCAAGATCCCTCAGCTTCCCACATCTCATGATGCATTACCCCCAACTTTTCTTTAAGGGTCACTCAATTCCCTACCACCCTAACCTTCCTTGCACCCCACGTCCACACGCATCTGGTACCCAATCATTTCAACGACCTGGTGCACTGTCCCATTATCTATCTACCATCTTTACACCTCATCCAAATGACTCTCCACCCCCCTAACCATCTTCCACCCTACCATCTCGCTTACCTTTTCACACTAGCTGTCAAGGTGACTTTAGGTGGTTTAAAGCATAGAATACGGAATATGCTGCTGAAAAAGACTCTCAAGGCCAAATCCACCCTGGTTGCTGCCTGCTAGCAATCCTGGGCTCATCCACACTCCTTTGACTGTGAAGATTCCTAGCAAGAAATAGACATTCCAACCCAGACTGGAAAATTTGGGCCATTTTCATAATCCTTTTCTTCCAGCCAGTTGCTTATCAAATGATCTTCTTTTCCATCTTAGTTCTTACAATTATATTTAAACATTTCACAGGATGGGGTCAGGGCCTGGAATTTGCTCATAGAGGAGAGCCTGGTAACTAACCCTGGTGGGTCTGAGGACAGTGAATGAGAGGGGGAGTAATGGGAGGGAGGTGTGTTTTAATAGCACCTTAGAATTATGAGGTGTTGAGAAAAAAAGTTGACTAGGCTGCAAATTGAATATGTAATAATGTTTTAGCTCTACGACATTTTATCAGGCAGAAGGGTTATACAGGAGCTATGTTGAAAGTCTTATCCAAAGAAAACTCACATCTTTGACAGCACAGTACTCCCTCAGGCCTGCATTGGAGGTTTATTTTGCTGGATCTTAGAGTAGGCATCTGGAATCTTGTAACTTAAGGGTGAAAATGTTACCAACTGAGCCACAGCCATGAATAAATTGAAGCAATTTGTGACACTTAAGTTAGCAGCTTGCGGCATAAGTAGCAAACTTGCAGTTGTCAACATTGTGACCAGCTCTATGTAGAAAAGCAATTGCATTTGACCTACTTTTCTATCAGTTATTTTTCCAATTTGGCCACATTTACTGTTGCTTCATGTCATCTACTGCCAGATAGACAATTATGGGCCTTTGGAATGCTTAAGCCAATATTTTTTGACAAATAAAATGGCATTCGTTTACCATTTCCCTGCTGACACAGTATCAATTGAACATCTTATATTGCAGATTAATTTGCAGCATCTATTTTCGTTGAGGTGCAAAATAATTTTATTCCAAGAAGCGTTTTCTTTTTAATTCCCATCAAAGTGCCTGGTCCCTACTAGTGACACACAAAGACTGAAGATTCAGTGGCTGGGAGGGATTTGGTGTACCAAATAACAACCATCTCACCTTTGTGTGAGATAGTAGGAACTGCCGATGCTGGAGTCTACACAGTGTAGAGCTGGATGAACACAGCAGGCCAGGCAGCATCAGAGGAGCAGGAATGCTGACGTTTCGAGTCTGGACCCTTCTTCAGAAAACACCTTTGTGTGTTGCGTTTTCATTAACAAACTAGCATTAGTTCCGACCAAATATTCTGCTGTTTTTGCACTGGGTCAGAAAGCGATGGAACTGGCACTGATTTTGTGTTTGTCCAGGCAAGATCTAAGAATTGAAGCAATGGCACAGTTTCCAGCTGTTCAAATGCAGAAAGGTATATCTGCGTGCTATAAAAATTATGGCAATGTATCCTGCAGTGTAGGTTCTAAGCGGCACTCAATCAAAAAGTCCTTACATCAAGACTTTAGAAGGAAGGCAGAGAAGGTATTTAAAACTGAAAATACCAGGAAGCTTATGCAACTGATTGCAGTGGTGATTATTCAAGATAAAGCACTTTAAATCAAAAATCCCAATTTCTCTTATTACATCGCCCCAGCCTGCCTTGTCCGTGGACCAGCCTCCACAGCCTATGATAGCAAATTCCTACCATCCCCTTCAATTGCTTCCATCAGAGAACTTGCCAAAATTATTTCTCGATAATCATCCAGGGTTCAGTAAGTACCTTTCTGCAGATGGAAATCCCATCACAATGCATGTTTTCTGACAACATGATAGAACAGGACATCTTGGTTAATGTTTCTATAACTTTCTAATCAGGCTGAGTATTTTCCCAATGGTAATTCACTGTACTTGAGTATTTATGAATAAGTATATGATGCAGAAAATTTCTGACTGTTCATTGTAATCAGGTAGCATTGCATTTGCTCAGAGCGAAAATTCAGCTGCATACATGACTTTTCAGTGAAATAACAGGCACTTCAATTTACTTTTATATGGAGGTAAGCATTTTTGGCAAGGCCAGCATTTGTTGCCTATCCCTATTTGCCCTGAACTGCGTGGCTTGCTGGCCTATTTCAGAAGGAAATTAGGAGTCAATCACATTGCTGTGGTTCTGGAGGCACATCAGCCAGACCAGGTCAGGATGGCACATTTGATTCCCTAAAAGACATTAGTGAATCAGATGGGGTTTTTAATGACAAATGACAATAGTTCCATGGTCATTATTAGTAAAACTTTTTAAATACAGGATGTGTTAAATTCAAATTGTTCTATCTACCTTAGCAGAATTCAAACCCACGTTCCTAGAAATTAGCTTGTGCCTCTGGACTTGCTAGTCTAGAGATATTATCAGTATGCCATTGCCTCCAATGCATAGCAGAATTTTTAATAAGTCCATTAATAGATGAGGCTCTCCATTGGGAGAAAGACTTTGCAAATTATCTCCAATATTTTCAATTAGAAACACATCATAAGAGACATGCCCTTTGCTTTTGTCCTTTTTAAAATTCTTCTGCCTAATTTTTTTCTTGTTTTCCCATTCATCTTGGTTCCTACTATTTTGTTTGAGTTGGGGTCAGGTCTGGAAGTGTGCATGGGGAAATGCTTGGCATCTTGGGTCCTGCAGGAATGGGCAGGAGATGGGTCAGAGTTACTGAACTTGAATGGGAGTGTGGGTGGGAAGGCAAAGATTGGGGATTGAGTTTGAAGGCAGCTTAGTATACTGAAGGCTTAAAAAATATTGTCAAAGCTGAAAAATGAGTACTGGTGAACATGGAGCTTATGGCTTTAATGCAGAGCCTCCTGCTTGTTCAGGCAGCTCTGTATATCAGAATAAAACAGAAAATGCTGGAAGTACTCAGCAGATTATGGTGGATTAAATGGACAGAACCAGAGTCAACGGTTCAGATATGTAACCATCAGAGTCTTCTATAGTATGGCCAGCCTGTGGAATTAGCACCTCACAGCAGGATTCTGTTCCCAGCAAATATTTACATGCATCTGATATGCTCATCAGCCTTTTAAATTTTCATATGAATCATGTGGTTACTGCTTCAAGATACAAAAATGATAGTGATGTCCACTTCCAGTCCTTCTGTTGGGAACCGCATGCCAGTGATTAAATTCTGCCTATCTTTTCCCTTTAAATCAATCTTGTTCCCTCACTGTATTGTTAAAGAAATTCCTCAGTTAATATAACATAAAGGTGCAGCATATCAGTTACCTCAGTGCCTGATTCCTGCATTGAGGGAGGGATAAAACAACTGGCCAACTGATCACAGCTCCCAGCAATTGGCTTCAAGCAGAATTCACAAGAGGTTGCCAGTAGGCCACCTGCTTCACAACTAAATTGAGTTTTCCATGACAGAAAGAAAATAAATGTGATAATGGAGAAACAGTTCTAGTGTGTTGCTGTAACATAATGACAATTATATTGTATGACCATTTTAATCTTCCAAAAACAATGCCATTTGTACTCCCTTTGACTGTGCTCTCCCCATAAGAAATGGTGCAAGTGCTGATAGATTCAGAGCAACATATGTTAAAAGTTCATGGTTGGGAAAGAGGAACATTCGTTACCAGGAAATTGCCCCTCAGGAGACTTTTCAGTACAAATTGATACCAATAAGAAAGGTCACAAGTTGAAAATGACAAAATAAACATTTTAAAGCAGCAGTGGTGTAAATAAAACCACATTATAAATACGTACATGGAAAAAGGTGTAGCTCATCTGGTGCTTCAGAGCCAATTCAAACAAAAGGTCACAGAAAAGGCAGCGAGAACATTCTATAAAAGTAAGTACTGATAATGCCATCATGCTCGCTTCATTCAGTTTCAATTTATTTAAAAAAATAAGGTTGCTCAAGTATTTGAGCAGATGGCTATCAGGTCACATTTACTGTTTTCAAAAGCAAAAGATCCCAGATTTGGATGCACGTTCAATTGATTTTCAGATTGGTAATCAACGAGTAGTAGCATGCCTCATGTTAATTGGATCCAAACTAGATGCTGAAGCACAAAGCAAGACATAGATTCTTGATTAATTCCTTGATTAATAGGTTTGTTCACAGGATGCAGCCTTACAGAGTTCTGGTTCCTACTATCCCAGTATTCCAGTTGACTCTCTTTATACCATATGGATTCAACCAAATATACAGGTAATGGCCCCTTAAATCAACAACAGATCAAAGGAAAATCATCATTCACTTTATAAGTGATCCCATTTCTTCATCAAATAATGTTATTACCGTTGTATCTTTAACAAAATAATCAGCAAAGTATTAACACAGGCCTCAACATTTACAACCTGCATACATGATTGGAATGAAGGACTGAACGCTAAAAAGTCAAATTTGCTGATGATACCAATATAGGACAGCGATGAGCAGGATGCAAAGAGCACGCAAATGAACATAGATAAGTGAATGACCAAAGCTCTGACAACATGAGAAATTGTTAGCACATTCAATATGGTGGGAAGAGAGGAAAAGCAGACTGGAGGCAGACTTCAAAATGATTTATAATGGGGGATTAGTGTGTTCCTATACAGAAATCATTTAAAAAATACATACAGGTTTCACAAGTACTTAGGAAAACAAATGGAATGTTAGTTTTTATTGCAAGAGAATTGGAATACAAAAATAGGAAATATTGTTACAAATTATAAGGCAGTGGTGAGATCACACCTGGTGTACTGTGCAGAATTGTGCTGATCAACGGGGAGAAAGTGGAGAATGGGGTTGAGAAACTTATCACCATGAATGAATGGTGGAGCAGGCTCACTGGTTCGAATGGCCCAATTTCTGCTCCCATGTCTTACAGTCCTTTGATATTCTTGTTTAAAGAGGTTTATTCTTACACTGAGGGCAGTTCACAGAGGTTCATTAGGTTGTTTCCTGGAATGAGGCGTTGTCTTATGCAAAAAGCTCGAACAGATTGGACCTATACCCACTGGGCTAGAAGAATGAGAGATGATTTTATTGAAGCACATAGGATTTTGAGGGGACTTGACAGGATACATACAGAGAGGCTGTTTCTCCTTTGGATGGGATGAGGAAGGGGATCTGGAGCTGGGAGATGATGGTATCCTGATAATGTTACTGGTGTAGTAGTACAGAGATGCAGGCTAATGATTTGGCATGACGGTACAAATTCCACCAAGGGCAGATTGTTGAAATTAAAATCAAATGACAAAGATCTGGAATGTGAAAGCTAACCTTGGTAATGATGCCAAGAAGCTATCATTGATTATTATAAAATCTCATTGTTTGTCAATATGGCCTTTAGGCAAGTATATCTACTGTCCTTACTACTGTTCTTACCTAATCAGCCCAGCTCCGGCTTCTCCTGTCTTCCAATTCCTACTGCTCTTTCCCCTGTCCCTAACAATCCGAGTGCCAGTTTAGCTGCTCTCTGATGCCATCCAGGACATCAGAGCCTAACTCTGCTGCTATGTCCACCCCAGACTCAGAGGAAAGTGATTAACTGAAATGATATATCGTGCCACTCTGTTTAAGGACAATTATGGAGGGACAACAAATATTAGCCTTTCCAATGACAGTCACATTCCCCTGAACGAATAACACACAACAGGAAAAAATCTGGGGTTTCCCTTTTAAAACAGGCATGAAAAGGAATTTCTTCTCTCAGACTATCATAAATCTTTGGAATCCACTAGTGCAGAGAGCAGTGTAGGTTGTGACAAGAAATATATTTAAGGCTGAGCTAGACAGACTTTTGATTTACAAAGGAGTCAAAGGATATGGATGTTGTTCCAACATTCAATAATATCACGGCTGATTGCAACTTTAGTTTTGTTTTCTGCCCTGCCTCCATACTCTTTGAAATCTGTAGATGAGACTATAGATCTTATTGAATGTTAGAGCATGCTCAAAGGACCTGTTCTTGTTCTGGTTATTAAACTCAGCAAGAATACAATGATTTACACAGATTAAAACCATTACGAATAATCTTTTATCTAGGTTTCTGAATGTGATTATAATTAGATTTGTCATTAAGCTTGAAGCCTGATTAGGTTAAAACAAACTAAACATTACTAAATATTTCACTCACCATCGCTCGTGGTAGCACATTGGAACAGAAAATACTTGATTGGTCATAGGACTCTGAAAATGAGATATTTTAAACAAAATCTTCTGCCAGAACATTAATAATCACATAGACACAGTAGTGAGCCATTCAATGTAAATGAAGTAAAACTTTTGCAGGTTGGTTGCTGAACCAGTTTGATATCTATTTAACAGAGTAAATACTACTGATTAGATTTTTCAAGATTAGAATGTTTTTAATTTTTGTTTAATCTTTGTTTTAGTATAGTTTTACTTACATTGTTACGTTTGCAATTTTAACACTTTGCTGCTCAGTTACCACGCTTAGAACCACAGAAATGAAAAAGCTTAGAGAGAGCCATTCAGCCCATCTTGTCCATGCTGATCCAAAGACATCAGGTAACCTTTCTAATCCCAGCTTCCTGCACACGACCCATAGCCCTGCAGGTTACTGCACTTAAGGTGCAGATCCAAGTGCTTTTTAAAGTGGTTTAGGGTTTCTGCCTCTATCACTAACTCAGGCAGTGAATTCCATCCAACACCAACTACACAAAAATATTTTTCCTCATGTCTCCTATGATACTTTTGCCACTTAGCTTGAACCTATGAGCTGTGGTGTTTTAACTATCTACCAAGGGAATAAGTTCCTCCTGTCTACTTTCTCTCTGCACCTCGCAATTTTGTATACCTTAATTATAACACCCCTCAGCCTTCTCTGTTCCAAGGTAAACAACACCAGCCTCTCCAATCTCTCCTTGGAGCTACAGTTCTCTAGCACTGGAAACATTCAAGCAAATCTTTTCTGAAATCTCTCCACAACAATTGCATCTTTCTTGTATTTCGGTAACCAGAACTACACATAATACTCCAGTTTTGGCCTCAACATAGCTTGGAAGAATCCTTACCCTCCCAACAATGTGTGTAGGGCCAGAATAATATACCTGCAGTTGTCAGACAAGTTATGTTTAGAGACTCTTTGATGTTCTGAGGCAAAAGTGATAGAGTTTGTTGTATAAGATAATTAGTGACTGATAGGGTTAACTGATATCATGAGATATGCTCCATCCAACAGAATAGAGAGGGCTGTATAAGTGTCTTCCAGTACAGTGTAGGGTCCTTATACAAAAAACAGAAATTGATGGAGAAACTCCCCAGATCTGGTGAGAAAAAACAGAGTTAACATTTCACGTGCAGAGACACTTCTTCAGAACTGATTGCAGCTAGGAAAAGCTTGGTATATATGCTGAAGATGGGGCATGAGGAGGGCGGAGGAGTAAAAGATAAGTGGAGATGGAGCTCAGAGAGAGAGAAAACAGTTGGGCAGAGAAAGGAGCAGTTAGAGGTCAGCCTGGGGAAATGAATAGCTGCAAATGGCTCTATTCGTGACTGTCAATGGGTTATTTGTGGTAATAGTCCATGCGATGACAAGGTCTTGTGTGTGGGGTTTGGGATAAGGACACGGGAGAAAGTGCTGAAGCCATAAAATTTTTTAAATCTTATTGTGTCCAGAAGGCCCTTGGGTTCCTAAGCAGAAAATTACCTTTGCACTGGGGAGATGAAGCAGAGGCTAGGCAATTGCTTTGCAGAACACCTATGTTCTGTCTGCAAAAATAAAACCCTGAGCTTTCTGTTGATTGCCACTTCAACACACCATCATTCTCCCTGGCCAACATCTCTGTCTCAGGCTTGCTGCAGTGCTCCAGCAAAACTCCATGCAAGTTGGAAAAACGGCACTTCATTTTCCACTTGGGGACCCAGCAGCCTTCTGGATTTAATATCAAGTTCAATAATTTTAAGGCCTGAGCATTTTCTCCCATGTCCTTATCCCCAACCCCACACACTAAGCCTTGCCATCATCTGGGCTGCTATCACACACAACTCATTGTCAGTCATTAAAAACTAAAAGAACTGCGGATGCTGTAAATCAGGAACAAAAACAAAGTTGCTGGAAAAGCTCAACAGGCCTGGCAGCATCTGTGAAGGAGAAAACAGAGTTAACGTTTCTGTTTCCTGTTCTGAGGAAAGGTCACCGGACCCAAAGCGTTAACTCTGTTTTCTCCTTCATAGATGCTGACAGACCGGCTGGGCTTTTCCAGCAATGTTGTTTTTGTTGTCATTGTCAGTCATTAATGGATCTATTAACAGCTATTCATTCCCCCAGGATGATCGTAACCCATACCTTCCTCTATCCAACTTTCTTTCTTTCTCTCAGGGCTCCATCTCCATCTATTGTTTACTTCAACCCCAACTCCCACCCCATTATAAGCATATGCACCAATCTTTTCCCAGCTACAATCAATTCCGAAGAAGTGTCTCTGGAGGTGAATGTTAACTCTGCTTTCTTTCCATGGATGCTGCCAGACCTGCTGAGTTTATCCAGCAATTTATGTTTTGGTTTCAAGATTTCCAGCACCAGCAACCCTTTGTTTTAGTTCGTGTTAGTTCTGGGCTTGAAGGCATGGCTTCATTGCTGACCTTCCCTAGAGGTGTTTCATAGCATGTTCAAGCTGGGTGGATTGAAATAAATATGAAGAACTGCTCCTAAGAGCAGTTGACTACTGTATTAGTTTTGTTAAATTAAGCCATTTCTTGATTGTAAAGCTTTAATAGTAAATTTTCTTCATTATTCAGCAATTAAAACAAATTATAATATGAATATAACTTGCTGAAGAAGACTCACCATTTAATGCATTTAAAGTAATTGTACAATTTAAAACACTGAAGAGCAAAACCAGTTACATCAGCAAAAAATGTTTAAAAATATCCTGCAAAACCTTTCAAGTAATTGCAGTTAAATACAGTGAATGTGGTGAATCATATTACACCACCAAGCAAAAGATATTTCAGTCAAAAAATTTAACTAGAAGCTGTAATTCATGAGATACGGAACTGCCTCAGAACTATGAAAGAAGCTCAGAGAAGTACAAGTGAACATATTTATTTATTCTGTAGGTCCAGCGGCAGTTTTAAGAGGACAGAATGTAAGGCCAGAGACCAATACTTTTGACAAAATTACAAGAGCATTTGGCAATTATTTTACATGGATGACAATTGTAAAATGGAAAGAGAAGGATTTAGTCGAGGAATACAGGGCTACATTTTGCCTAACATTGACTAAATGCCAATTTCAGGAAATTTCATGGAAGGTTAGCTCTTGCGAGTTATCTCATGCAATTCCCTGCTGCCCGCCCCTCATAATGCAAACGCCACACCTCGATGGGGCACTCTCATGCTGTCTTGTGCTCACCACTGGCAGTACTCACCACTTCCAGGATTCGACTGCTGGTGTCATCTTTAAAGCCCAGCAGCGCATCAGGCAGTTGCTATCAGCATGAGTAGGCTTTCGCAAAACATATAATGAGAAGGATATATAAAAAAAATTGAAGCACTTAAGTGACACGGATGACACTCCATTACACATAGACCCTCACATTTGTAAATATGTTGGCTACTTTATTTCGTTACCTGTTTGAATACCTGCCGCAGTGATTGGAATTACAAGAATCAAGCTACATATGCTAATCATGTCATCCCATGTTTAAATTTTTGCTTTCCTTGATGTCTAACATGCCATAACACCTCATCATTGTCCGGGACATTGTTCAGGCCAATGCCCATGCAGATGACACCAAAATTAGTGGTTTAGTAGGCAGTGAGGAACGTTATTTCAGAGTACAACAGGACCTTGATCACATGAGACGATGGGTCGAGGAGTAGGGGCAGATGGACTTTAATTTAGATAAATGTAAGGTGTTGCATTTTGGTAAGGCAAATCAGGGCGGGACTCATACACTTAATGGTAGGGTCCTGGGTGGTGTTGTCAAACAATGAGACCTTGGGGTGCAAGTTTATAGTTCCCTGAAAGTGGAGTCACAGGTAGACAGGATAGTGAAGAGGGTGCTTGGTGCACTTGCTTTTATTGGTCAGTATATTGAGTATAGGAGTTGGGATGTCATGTTGCAGCTGTACAAGACATTAATTAGGCTATATTTGGAATACTATGTACAATTCTGGTCTCCCTGCCATAGGAAAGATGTTGTTAAACTTAAAAGGGTCCAGAAAAGATTTATAAGATGTTGTCAGGCTTGAAGGGTTTGAGCTATTGGGAGGGGCTGACTAGACTGGGGCTATTTTCCCTGGAGCATTGGAGGTTGAGGGATGACCTTACAGGGGTTGATAACAACATGAGGGGCATGGATAGGGTGAATAGCCAAGGCCTTTTTCCCAATGTAGGGGAGTCCAAAACTAGAGGGTGTAGGTTTAAGACGAGAGAGGAAAGATATAAAAGGGACCTAAGGGACAACTTTTTCACACACAAGGTGGTGCATGTATGGAATGAGCTGCCACAGGAAGTGATGGAGGCTAGTGCAATAACAAAATTTAAAAGACATCTAGATGGTTACATGAATAGGAAGGGTTTAGAGGGACATCGGCCAGATGCTGGCAAATGAGAGTAGTCAGATTGTGATGTCTGGATTAACTTAGGATATCTGGTTGGCATGGACAAGTTGGACTGAAAGGTCTGTTTCCATGCTGTACAACTCTATGACTGACAAGTGATCAACCGGTTAACTGAACTCTGTGTAATCCCTAACTGACCTACCTTTACTTCTCTGTCTGGTTGTGCTAAACCTGCAAAACCGACAATTACCACTCTTCAAATGGAAAAGGTATGGGACCATTGATTCTAATTGCCTAAGACTGACTTCTGATGAATGCTAGTCTCCATCAACTTAACTGAGGATGACTTCTTTTAGACCTTCAGACAGGATCATCTGTTTAAAGTATATGCAGTGTGTTTGCCACATAAGCTGCAGGGTGTGACAATGACATAGCATGGTGCTTAAAGCAACATGTCCACCCCCTTAGCCGATCACAGTTGGCAAACATAACAAGCTGCCTGGCTTTGCCCTCCTTGAGGACTCTTTGCACCAATTCATGATATGGGTGCCTGTCCCTGAACACAAAGCAGTGCAATAGAAGGTGTCAGAGCACACATAGTGCAGCTTTGAAGTGGATAACAATATCTTAGGTGAGTCAGAGACATGATGGTTTGTTGAGGCTGGTGGGTGTCAGGTGTCAACATACATTGCTAGGAGGTTCAGGAGGTTGCTACTAATGGACCATGGCCTGAGATACTGGGGTTCGCAGGCCAAGATTGAAACCCAAAGAAGTAAATGGTGTGCTGAAACTGCTGGATTCCCACTTTGACTTTCAGGTCAGGAGTTAGAGTCATAAAGGTTTACAGCATGAAAACAGGCCCTTCATCCCAACTTGTCCATGCCAGCCAGTTTTCACAATTAACCTATTCCTATTTGCCTGTGTTTGGTCCATATCCCTTCATACCCATTCCATCCATTTACCTGTCCAAATATTTCTTAAATGGTGAAATTGTACTCACTTCCACCACTACCTCTGGCAGCCTGTTCCAGACTCTCACCGCCCCCTGTATGAAAACAATTGTCCCTCTGAACCCTTTTGTATCTCACTCCTCTCACCTTAAACCTATGCCCTCTAGACTTAGGACCATGTTGAAAAGCTGTTGGCTGGTGACCTTATCTATGCCTCTCATGATTTTATAGACCTCTATAATGTCACCCCTCAGCTACGGGTGCTTCAGGGAAAGAAGTCCCAGCTGATGCAGCGTCTCTTTAAAACTCAAACCTGCCAGCTCAGGTAGTATCCTAGTAAATCTTTTCTGTACTTTTTCCAGTTTAATAATATCTTTTCTATAGTTGGGCAACCAGAACTGCATGCAGTGCTCCAAATGTGGCCTCACCAATATCTTGTATAGCTGCAAGAAAATGTCCCAACTCCTATACTCAGTGGTCTGACCAATGAAAGTAAGCATGCTGAAAGCCTTCCTCACTGCTTGGTCTACCTGTCACTCCACTTTCAAGTAGTTATGAACCTGTATCCCTCAATCTCTTTGTTGAATAACACTCCCCAGAGACCTACCAATGACCGTTGAAGTCCTGGCCTGGTTTGACCCACCAAAATGCAATACCTTGTATTTATCTAAATTAAACTTTATCTGCCATTTCTCAGCCCTGTGTCTAGTTGATCACAATATCGCTGTATTCCCAGACAACATAGAACATAGAACAGTACAGCACAATACAGGCCCTTTGGCCCACGATGCTGTGCTGACCTATTATCCTACTCTAAGATCAAACTACCCTGCATACCCTACATTTTACTATCATCCATGTGCCTATCCAAGAGTCGCATAAATCTCCCTAATGTATCTGATTCCACTACCACCACTGGCAAAGCATTCCACGCACCCACCACTCTCTGTATAAAGAACCTACCTCTGACATCTCCACTATATCTTCCTCCAATCACCTTAAAATTATGCCCCCACATAATAGTCATTTCCGCCCTGGGAAAAAGTCACCGGCTATCCACTCTGTCTATGCCTCTCATCATCTTGTACGCCTCAATTAAGTCACCTCTCTCATCCTTCATTGTTCCAATGAGAAAAGTCCTCACTCCCTCAACCTTTCCTCATAAGACACGCCCTGCAGTCCAGGCAGCATCCTGGTAGATCTCCTCTGCACCCTCTCTAAAGCATCCACATCCTTCCTATAAAGAGGGGACCAGAACTGAACACAATATTCCAAGTGTGGTCTAACCAGGGTTTTATAGAGCTGCAGCATAACCTCACAGCTCTTTTACTCAATTCCCCTGCCAATGAAAGCCAACACACCATATGCCTTCTTAACAACCCTATCAACTTGGGTGGAAGCTTTGAGGGATCTATGGACGTGAACCCCAAGATCCCTCTGTTCCACAACACTGCCAAGATCCTGCTATTAACCCCGTATTCTGCATTCAAACTTACCTTCTAAAATGAATCACTTCACACTTTTAAACCTTCATCACTGTCCGGAATGCCACCAATCTCGGTGTCATCTGCAAACTTATTAATCATACGTCCTACTTTCTCACCCAAATCATTTGTATAAACGACAAATAACAGTGGACCCAACACCGATCCCTGTCGCACACCACTGGTCACAGGCCTCCAACCTGAACAACAACCCTCTATCACCACCCTCTCTGTCTTCTACCTTCCAGCCAATGTTGTACCCAATTGGCTAACTGTCCCTGGATCCCTTGAGATTTACCTTGCTCAACAACCTACCAAACAGCACCTTGTCAAAGGCCTTGCTAAAGTCCATGTAGACAATGTCTACTGCACTGCCCTCAAGTAGTTTCTTGGTCAAAAAACTCAATCAAATTTGTGAGACATGATTTCCCATGCACAAAGCCATGATGACTATCGCCAGTGTGTCCCTGCCTCTCCAAATGCCCGGAGGCCCTGTCTCTCAGAATCCCCTGTAATAACTTACCTACCACAGACGTTAGGCTCATTGGTCTGAGGTTTCCAAGCATTTTCCTGCAGCCTTTCTTAAATAATGGCACAACATTAGCCACCCTCCAATATTTAGGCACTTCACTCGTAGCAGTTGATGATACAAATATCTCTGCTAGGGGCCCTACAATTTCCTCCCTATCCTCCCACCAAGACCTGGCGGTTTATCTACCTTAATGCATTTTAAGATTTTGAGTACCTCCTTTTCTGTAATAGGGTTCCAGCACCTCCTCTTCTGTAATGTGATTGTTACTATCCACCACATAAGAGTATAGCAAACCGCGTATAAAATAAGGCAAGTGCTAGAAAATGGGATTAGAATAGATAGCATGCATGAGGTGGCCCAAAAGGCCTTTTGCTGTGCTCAAAAAATTCTGTGACTCCACTATATTGTTATTTTTGTTTTGGCAGAAGGGTACATTGAAGCCCGACTATTAACGTTTGAAAAAAGTAGATAATGCTCTGCTCCATATCTTTCAGTTGTCTAATTTAATAACTTCAGCCTTTGCAAGGATAGACCAACCAAAATAAAGTTATAGTTACTAACCACCATGGAAAGTATATTGCTTTATCCTTATTCTCTAGGGATTTTCTGCGCAAAACTTAGTTGATAAATCAAGACGAATATGTCACCCATGGGATAGCCTTCATCCATCTGATTCAGTGGACAGAGTAAGTACTGAACTATTCTTTGTGGTCACGTTGTGACTTGTGCAACAATTTAAACTTTGTGCTGTTGTCTGCTTCACTTAATCATCAGTTGGAACATATAATGGAACTTCAGTAAGTTATCAGACAGCCACTTTGTTGTTCTTAAATGCTTGTTGCACAAAATGCAACAGTGTCTCCAGCATTTTCTTAAAGGGACAATGCAATTTGGCTTTTTACATTATTTAGTAATCAAGTTGTTGGGATCAGTTTTCAGCACAGCACAAGTTCACTTTTCATGCTTGTAAATTTGATGTAATCATGAACCACTCTTCCAGATATTTGCAATAAAAAAATCATGCTTGCAAGGTGTCAACTGATCCAAATTTACCAAACTGCTGATTAAGTAATCATAAGGGCAGCAGGGTGACTCAGTGGTGAGCACTGCTGCCTTACAACACCAGGGACCTGGGTACAATTCCACACTTATTCTCCTTGTGTCTGCGTGGGTTTCCACTGGGTGCTCTGGTTTTCTCCCACAGTCCAACAATGTGCTAAACTTCCCATAGCATCCACATCAGAGGAGAAGGAAAGTTGATGCTTTGGGTTGGTACCCTTCTTTAGAAAATGGTGCTGCCTCTCCTGCTGTGTTCCTCCAGCTCCACACTGCGTTGTCTCTGACTCCAGCATCTACAGTTCTTGCTATCTCCCCGTTAAAAGTCATAAATTGCTTTAATATAACAAGGTGTAGAGCTGGATAAACACAGCAGGCCAAGCAGCATCAGAGGAGCAGGAAGGCTGACGGTTCGGGTCTCGATCTTTCTTCAGAAATAGAGGAGGGGGAAGGGGATTCTGAAATAAATAGGGAGAGAGGGGGAGGCGGATAGAAGACGGATAATGGAGAAGATAGGTGGAGAGGAGACTGACAGGTCAAAGAGGCGAGGTTGGAGCCAGTAAAGGTGAGTGTAAGTGGGGAGTTAGGGAGGGGATGGGTCAGTCCAGGGAGGACAGAAAGGTCAAGGATGTGGGATGAGGCTGGTAGTAGGAGATGAGGGTGGGGCTTGAGGTGGGAGGAGTGGATAGGTGGGAGGAAGGACAGGTTAAGGATGCGGGACGAGCTGGGCTGGTTTTGGGATGCCGCTGGGGGAGGGGAGATTTTGAAACTTGTGAAGTCCACATTGATACCCATTGGGCTGTAGGGTTCCCAAGCAAAATATAAGATGCTGTTCTTGCAACCTTCGGGTGGCATCGTTGTGACACTGCAGGACGCTCGGGATGGACATGTTGTCCAAGGATTGGGACGGGGAGTTGAAATGGTTTGCGACTGGGAGGTGCAGTCGTTTGTCACGAACCGAGCATAGTTGTTCCACAAAACCGTCCCCAAGCCTCAGCTTGGTTTCCCCGATGTAGAGGCCACATCAGGAACAGCGGATACTGTATACCACATTATCAGATGTGCAGGTGAACGTCTGTTTGATGTGGAAGGTCTTCTTGGGGACTGGGATGGAGGTGAGGTGTGGGTGGAGGGACAGGTGTAGCACTTCCTGCAGTTTCAGGGAAAGGTGCCGGGTGTGGTGGGGCTGGAGGGGAGTGTGGAACGGACAAGGGAGTCACAGAGAGAGCGGTCCCTCTGGAAAGCAGTTAAGGGTGGGGAGGGAAAAATGTCTTTGGTGGTGGGGTCAGATTGCGGATAGCAGAAGTGTCGGAGGATGATGCGTTGGATCCGTAGGTTGGTGGGGTGGTACGTGAGGACGAGGGGGATTCTGTTTTGGTTGTTATTGCAGGGAGGGAGTGTGAGGGATGAGTTGCGGGAAATGCGAGAGACACGGTCGACGGTGTTTTCAACCACTGTGGAGGGGAAGTTGCGGTCCTTGAAAAACGAAGACGTCTGGGATGTCCGGAAGTGGAATGCCTCATCTCGGGAGCAGATGCGGCAGAGGCGAAGGAATTAGGAACAGTAGATGGTATTTTTGCAGGAATGTGGGTGGGAGGAGGTGTATTCCAGGTAGCTGTGGGAGTCAGTGGGCTTGAAATGGATATCGGTTTCTAGGTGGTTGCCCGAGATGGAGACAGAGAGGTCCAGGAAAGAGAGAGAGGTATCGGAGATGGTCCAGGTGAACTTAATGTTGGGGTGGAAAGTGTTCGTGAAGTGGATGAAATGTTCGAGCTCCTCATGGAGGAATGTAACGGAGGAAGAGGTGGGGTTTAGGGCCAGTGTACCTTCGGAAAAGGGATTGTTCCATGAATCCTACAAAGACGCAGGCATAGCTTGGGCCCATGCGGGTACCTATGCCAGCCCCTTTGTTTGTAGGAAGTGGGAGGAATTGAAGGAGAAGTTGTTAAGGATGAGGGCAAGTTCAGCTAAGTGGATGAGGGTGTCAGTGGAGGGGGACTGGTCGGGCCTGCGGGACAGGAAGAAGCGGAAGGCCTTTAGGCCATCTGTATGGGGAATGCAAGTGTGTAGGGACTGGACGTCCATGGTAAAGATGAGGTGTTGGGGACCAGGGAATCAGAAGTTTTGGAGGAGGTGGAGGGCATGGGTTGTGTCACGGATGTAGGTGGGGAGTTGCTGGACCAACGGGGAGAAAATGGAGTCGAGATAAGTGGAGATAAGTTCGGTGGGGCAGGAGCAGGTGGAGACTTGTGTCAACCAGGGCATTCAGGTTTGTGGATTTTGGGAAGGAGATAGAAATGGGCGGTGCGGGGTTGGGGAACGATGAGGTTGGAGGCTGTGGGTGGGAGGTCACCTGTAGTGATGAGGTTGTGGATGGTTTGGGGGATGATGTTTTGGTGGTCGGGAGTGGGATCATGATCAAGGGGGCGGTAGGAGGAGGTGTCAGAGACCTGGCGCCTGGCCTCGGCGTTGTAGAGGTCAGTTCGCCATACTACACCTGCGCCTTCCTTGTCTGCGGGTTTTATGGTGAGGTTTGGATTGGACCGGAGGGAGCGGAGGGCTGCACGTTCTGCGGGGGAGACGTTGGAGTGGGTGAGAGGGGTGGACAGTTTGAGGCTATTGATGTCTTGACAGCAGTTGGAAATGAAGAGGTCGAGGGAGGGTAGGAGGCCTTAAGATGGTGTCCAGGAGGAGGGCTTGTGTTGGAGGCGGGAGAAGGGGTCAGTAGAAGGTGGATTAGGCTCACGATTAAAGAAGTAAGCGCGGAGGCGGAGGTAGTGGAAAAACTGTTCAATGTTCAAGCCTGAGCGGTATTCGTTGATGTTAGGGTGGAGGGGGATAAACACCTACGCTCAGTTTGCGACAAACGACTGCACCTCCCAATCGCAAACCATTTCAAGTCCCCCTCCCACTCCTTGGGCGACATGTCCATCCTGGGTCTCCTGCAATGTCACAACGATGCCACCCGAAGGTTGCAGGAACAGCATCTCATATTTCACTTGGAAACCCTACAGCCCAATGGGTATCAATGTGGACTTCACAAGCTTCCAAGTCTCCCCTCCCCCAGCCGCATCCCAAAACCAGCCCAGCTCGTCCCGCCTCCCTAACCTGTCCTTCCTCCCATCTATCCACTCTTCCCACCTCGAGCCCCACTCCCATCTCCTATCTACCAGCCTTATCCCGCCTCCTTGGCCTGTCCATCCTCCCTGGACTGACCCATCCCCTCCCTAACTGCCCACCTACACTCACTTTTACTGGCTCCATCCCCGCCTCTTTGACTTGTCTGTCTCCTCTCCACCTATCTTCTCCTTTATCCATCTTCTATCCACTTCCCCCTCTCTCCCTATTTATTTCAGAAACCCCTTCCCCTCCCCCATTTCTGAAGAAGGGTCTAGACCCGAAACATCAGCTTTCCTGCTCCTCTGATGCTGCTTGGCCTGCTGTGTTTATCCAGCTCTACACCATGTTACATCAGATTCTCCAGCATCAGCAGTTCCTATTATCTCTGTAACAATAAATTGCTGTGAATTTGTTTTATATAAACACACACAGGAAACTATCTGAATGCAAACAAGTATTAAGGTTGCAAAATGTTAAATAAAAATAGATTATCCTGACAATATTCAACAGATTAGCTATCATCCGTGGAGAGAGATACAGAGCAGGATCTTACAGGGACCTGTACGACACACTGTGGCGAGGAAGGTGCAAAATTGCATGAAAAGCCCAGTGAGGCCCATCTCAACATCAAGAACTACTTGGAGCATCTTTTAAATAGGTCCTGGGCATTAAATCAAGATTCTCACTAGACACCGGTGAGTTGCCTGTTAAGGGGGGTTGTTGCTAGTTAACAACCTTAATAACTGCACATCTCACCTCATTAATATGCAGCTTTCTATCATATTCCCTGCCATAAGTAAACTAGGCACAGAGAATTCGCTTTTTAAGCCTTGCCCCTTACCCAGAGACACTAGGTGACAGTGCTGTTCTCTTGTCGTACTATTTAGTGCAAACAAAAAGCCAGGAAGTTTGCGATGATTGTCAGCAGTCATCAGTCAAGACAAAACAGGAAGCATTTGGTCAGGGGGCTCCATTGCAATGAATCATGATCAGGCTCCAGTACCCGTCCAGAGGCTTGAACACTTTCGGTCAGACCTCGGAGCGGTCAGAGTAGAAATTCTCTTCTCATAAATGGTCATGAGGTGGATATTGAGCAGCTCACCACCTCTCTTAACTCCTTTTGCCCGATTGTGGGCTGTTTCCCTCCTGGCATGAGAAAGAGGCAGGTAGAAAAGGATTGATGAAAGTGAGTTTTTGTGTTCTTGGGGAGGCGTTCTGAATGAGTGCGTGCAGACGACCTATAGGATTAATGTTCTTCGGTTTTGGACTGGGTGACAGCAAGTGAGGGGAGATATTACAGGTAATAGTGAGAACTTGTAGAGCACAAGCCTTGGTAGGAGGTGGGTACAGTACTAGAGATAGAGTGAGTGTGAGGCATCAGAGAGAAAGTGGTGGCATTTATGTTGATAGAGTGGAGAAGGTCATTGATCTTCTTCCTACATTGCTTTGCATTCCTCCAGATGCTTCTGATTGCACTGACCCAGGTGGCAACCTCAGACCAGGCTGGCATGGATTGATACTGTGACCTCTCCTGCTTGTCCCATGGGTATGAATCCATACTCTGCATCACCCTGTCCACCAGGACCTCCAGTAACAGGCCTGCAAAGCTGAGTGCCAATTTTCTCTTGTCTGCCATATTCAGGGCAAATGCCAGGAAGTGTGCACGGCAGCTCCAGATTAATGGAGCCTGTATGGGTGTACTACAGCCTTTGAAATATGTCACTGGTAGCAAGGATGCTGACTTGTTCTGGGATTGTTGTGGATATGGAAAGAGATACATAAGGGCTAGAATTTGATGAAAGGACTGTCAATGTAGGTTGTTAATAAGACAAATTTGATAAGAGGTGATAGGAAAACTCGTTAGGCCTTACGGAGACAAACCCTTTGTGAAACTCAGTGAAATTGACACTTAGCCAAGAAAAATAGAAGATTCAGCCCTGAGTAAGTACTTTAGGTTGATAAACATTCATCAGAAAATATCATAGTGTGTTGATGAAAGTGAATGCTGATGTTCGACAACATCAGCTCATATTATACAGCAATAAAGGATTGTTGGTTCTCGTAGCTTTAGGTGGAGTGAGTTCTTTACTTTGCTTTGCGTCGATGCATTACTTTCGGATGTAAACTTCAAAAGCTATAATTATGCCACAGTACTTTATAAATGAAACCAGGCATATGAAAACCAAAAGGAAACAAAAGAACATAGTGAATCATAGTGAACTTTCAGAAATAGCCAAAATTTCATCAAGGAGGATACACAATTAGTTGGTGAAAGATTTACTCTACATCAGAATCCCATATAGAGTCCAGAGGCAGTCCATTGTAAAGAAAATCTGGATCTTTGTTGAAACAATTCAAAATTAATGTTGTTCATTGTTTTGTTTCTCCATAGCCTGGTGTCTTCAACTCTATTAAATACTTATCCACTCTACTATTTTAATGTAGTGGTTTCTGCCTGAACTATTTTGTGTGGCAGGCATTTCATGCTCCAATGCCCTCTGCTTAACTAAGTTAGAAAGAATGACATGGAAAGGGAATACGAAATAGTCTTGATCAGCTTTACTGGTTTGATGGTGAATAATTGACCTGAAATATCTTCAGTTTTTCTCTCCGCATATGCTGGCTCACCTGCTAATTATTTTCAATTTTTTTAAAGATTTCCAGAATATGCAATGCTCCATATTGTTTTTATTTATATTAACCAGTTCAAATATGTTCTACATAAAGGATTTTTTTCAAAGGTTGAATCGGAGGGATCATGATGAAGTAGTTCATTGGAAATGAATAGATGGACTTAATTAAAATGGCACAGTGTAATATCTACCATATCATGCTAATTCAGTGGAAAAGCTGAATACTTTTATGAACAGTGAGCTGAACAAGTTGCCAAAAAATGCTCAAAAGACAGAGGGTTTCTCTCTATGATGGGTGATCACTTCAATTCAAGAGAAGTAAATAGTGATTCACAAGATATATAGAATATTTCAGTCAATATATGTAGCAATGCTGATTACACTTGTGAAGATTTGCTCTGTATCTTAGTTTAGTACACTTAGAAACCTTCCATGACTGATAACGCAGAAAGCGGATAATGTGTGCACTGATGCCTGTTTCATAGACAGTTCTTCATGCAACAGTTCATCAATCTGTTACTAGGGGTTACTGCTTGAGGGGTACCTTTCTACATCAGCTGCATAACTGTTTGGAAGGCTCTACAGCTCACATGTGATGGAAGGGTTTATATTTGATTGTTACTTTGGCCGCATTATGAATTCATCATCAGGTCCTGGAGGGGACTTGAACTTGCAGTTTCCAGTTCTGAGGCAGGGATACAACCTAAAGTGTCACAAGACTTTCTTTATTTTTGTCATAATTACGCATATATAGGTTTTGGCCATATTTGTGATTCGGTTAGAACATGGAACAGTGAAAGCCTTCAGGAATACATTGATAATCAATAATGCTAACATGCATTTATAAATAACAAAACATAAAACGCTGGTGCATTTATGGAGATAGAAAGATGCCTACCCAACTACTGTTTTTATTTTAGATTTTCAGTGTCAGCAGTATTTTGCTTCTGCAGTTATTTATAATCTTTAATGTAGAAAAAAATCTTAAAAGAATAGGTTTGGCTGAGAGCTAAGTATCCTGGACAATGGAATTTTTAGAAAGGATAGGCGATTTAGGAGAGGAGGGAAAGTAGTAATATTGATTTAAGGAAAGCATGTTTACCGCAGGCGAAAGAAATATCAGACAGTCGAAACACCCTAGGTGGGATTAAAGAATAGTTAAGGATGCAAAGAAAACTTATAGCTACAGATGGTTTGCAATGAGGCAGACAATCTTCTTTCTCAGAAGGACATCATTTTATTACGTCTGGATTTTAGCTAAAAATACCAGTGTGTTGGAGTGAGTCTGTGATTCTAACTGAACAGGATGTATAGGCTTTGCTGGAAATAGTCTGAAAGTGACATAAATGACTGCAAGATCACATACTGGGTCCCGAAATAGAACAGATCAGGCATTTTGCTATGTTTGCTTCAGTTTAGGCAACTTCTTTTGCAGTTTAATTCTTTAGTCTATGTTAAAGAATGTCTAAAAGGAGGACTTTTTAATAAAAACAAAATCGCAATCACAAATTCGCTGAGATAACAAGGCGTGGGGCTGGATGAACACAGTAGGCCAAGCAGCATCATAGGAGCAGGAAAACTTGACGTTTCGGGCCTAGACCCTGAT